>OY101444.1:81329966-81762466 GCA_956483585.1 Gymnocheta viridis | reverse complement strand
AATTTGGCCTCTCCTATGCCACCACTGGCTGAGGTGAAGGCTATGCCCATTATGGCCACCCATTCAGTTCTGGCAAAACCCACAAGCAAAAATCCGCCCGCCGAAAAGATCACAGCTAAAAAGATATAGAAACTTAAGAGATTCTAAAGAAACTTTTCAATTTATTTTATGTCCAACCACTTGATGATGCTTACTTCATCCAATATGGCAAAAAAGGCAAAATTAATTTAAAAAATAATGTAGGCAAAATATCCGCCAACAGAATGGCCCCCGTGGAAACATGCTGACAATCCCTGGCACTGGTCACTGATCTTTCATCGTTAGATGAAATGTGCTGAAATATCATTAATTATAAATAAATTTTAATATTTTGCCTTCAAGTTACGCACCTCGCTTTGAAATTGCGTTATAATATCATGAGCGGCACTCAACATTACATTATAGCCGTAGTTGTTGCACAGTCCCAAAAACCAATAAGACAACAGATCCCGCCACAAGCCTTTGTCCTCTAATTCTTCAGTTATAACTTGATTTTCCGAAGCCATAGCCAGGATAATAATTTTCAAAATTTTAATTTATTTGAAAGCAATTTGAAATTTTGTTAAAAGTTCTATGACATTTAAGAAAAGTAACAGATTATTTGTGAGTTTATAAAAAGAATAAAAGTCCGGCAACTTGGCGGATAACAGGGGCAAACCAATACATTCATATCTATCGAAATTTCCATACAAATTGACAATATTTTGTATGGAATTTTACTCGATATCGAATGCCGTTATTTGCCCCCAGCACCATTTGGATTAATGAAATGCTTTTGCGATAAAAATCAAAGAGATTTCAAGAATTTGTCTAAACTTAATGAAAAATTGTATAAAAAAAAATTTCCCCAGATGGGAAATTTTTATTTAAAATATAAGAAAATTTTTATTTTTACAAACTTCTTATGTTCTAAACTTAAAAACAATACATATAACTCTATAGTTTGTAATTTCGAAAAATATTCCTAATGAAAAATGTCGCTCCTAAAGTAATTTTAACTTGATATATATTTTTTTATAACTTTCATAACGTTGTTAATTAACTTGTAACTCTGCCAACAAAGTTTTGTACACTTTCGAAATTTTCCGAACATGGAAAAAATATTTCCCATGGCGCAATTTAAAGCTGTGTGAAATTTTTCATAATTTCCCATCAAAATATAAATAAATTAAGCACTTTTGATAATATATGTAAACATTTTATTTAATAGGAAATGTCCCATTATATTTGCCAACCGATTTTCTTCATTCTTTCACTAAATGGTAGACATTGTTGAGCCTTAGTGAACCCACTATATATTATTTAAATCCGTTCAGTATTAACGAAATAAAAGGTTCCTAAAGTTGACACTACTACAAATAATAAAAATACATACGTACATTCATTTATGTAAGTATTGGTTGAAGTAAAAAATATAAACAAAGCAATGTATATGAGTAATAAGATTTCTGCTCTTCAATGAGTGAAGTTGAATTTGAAAAAAGGATCAGAATTGAAAGAGATGGGAATTAAAAATGGATGTACCTGTTCATTACGTATGGATGTATTAGATTCAAGCAAAAACTTAACAAAATAGATGTGCGTGTTTGTATGCAATTTTATTTTGTTTATTGTTTTTTCCTTGGGGAAGAGAATGGGAAAGTATGTAGTTTTTTCTCTTTCATTGAATGCAACTAAAATAGGTATACGTTTAAACTGATGGTCGAATTTCGACAACCTGGAAACTCCAGTTTTTATAATTTTGCATAAAACGTTCTGTACGAGCGATCTTACGTGAGGTGCGTATTTAGACAACATAAACGATATTATTTTAATTTTGAATTTAATTTTTTGTCTATTGTTTATTATATTGATTAGGGTTCTATAATTGTTTTTATTGCGAATAAAATTGTATTTTTCATATTTATATTATTCTTTAAATTAAGCTTGAGTTCACTTTTTTATATAAATCATTCTTTCTATGAAGTTTTTTTTTAAATTTTTGTGTAACATTCAAAAATATTTAGAAAAAAAAATATAATAGAAAATTAGTTTTCAGTTAGTTGAAAAATTTCCCTTGTTGGGAAATTTCTGCTAAAATTAATTTAAAAAAAAGTTATGTTGTTGTAACAATAAATAGATTTTTTTAAACAAAAATTTGCTGAAATTTTAACATATTTAAACTGCAGGTACTGTGTCAATCGAGTTAATTGCTTTATTAATTAATAACATTTTTATCAAAAATTTAAAAATACCAAATTTTCCTTTTTATAATATTTAATATTGATTTTTATTCGCTTTATAATTTTCATTGTTAAAACATCAATTAAAAAAATAAATAGATACTGTTTCTCATTTTAAAAACTTAAATTAATTTAAATCCAATACAATTAACCACTTTTAGAGGTTTTTGAGATCTTTGTTAAGTTGAAAAGGATATTGAAAGCATTTGCTTGATATCGAATAAAAAGGCATAAAAAATGCCATACAAGGAAAATTTTATTTTAAAACAGTGTATTGAAAGTTGGCGAAAAGGACAAACGTTGTTAAAGTGAAAATTTATTTATTTACAAGGAATAATAAATTTTAAACCCTTAACAGACAACATTTTTGATATTCTTTGAAAAAATATCGAGGCGATCTCGATTAATTAATTTAAAAAATACTTAATTAAAATTTAATAATTTTTTATTTATATTATTTATTTCCACCAACGTTAAAATTTTCCTTTTTACTTTTCAACAAGTTGGTTTTTATTTAATATTTTTGAGCCAAAATCCAAATATTTTTTAGGTTTCCTGCATAATCAATAATAGTTTCCGTAAATATCAGACTATTTCTTCGAGGGAGATTTTATTTTTCTACAACCTTTTTTAATTTTTGTTCCTGAAAAATACTTAGAAGGAAATCAGAAATAAAACTTAAGCATATAAAACAAAATTGGCGGTTTGCTTCATTCAATAATTTTTTCTGCACAAAATTTTTACACATCGTGTAAAACCTTTCAACTGACAATTACGTGCCGTGTAAATACACCGTTAGCCGGTACTTTATTTACTTAAGAATTGCAACAAGAAGAAAAAATGAAGCCTACTTTTGGGAGCCCAGAAAAAAACTCATATTTCTGTTAGTTTTTAAATTTTTTCTATCCCAACGGTTTTATTTATTATAAAATTTTTGGTATTTTATTATCAGCTTAAACATTAAAATTATGTATTCAATTATATTTAGTGAATCTTACATATTTACATCTTTTACTCAGTAATCTTAAATTATTAAATTGCTCTATACTAACAACATTCACTATTTGTGTATAAAATTTAATTACTTTTTAACTAAATTAAAACTAAAGAAAATGTGTCTAAATAATACTCGTTATACACTCTACCACGTAACACTTCTGACAGCTGCCGGCAATGAACAAATCGCATTGTGTACTGGAATGGCTAGAAAACCAGCCAACGCAATACCATACGAATCGGATTGTACCACCATGGCCATGGCAAATTGTCTTTTGGCGGGAGGTATTTCCTTAGACATTCTATAGAAAGTGTTGACATAAGCACCACCGCCCAACAGGCCCTCCCATAAAACGATCACAAATGTAATCCAAATATTGGGTGTATAGAAGTAAATGACTTCGGTTAGGAAATAGGCCACATTGATTAATTGGAAAACGGACATTAGCCAAATTTTATCCAATTGAAAGATATTGACGGAGGAGCGTGATATAAACACACCAATTTGATAGTCCACATTGAGCCATCTATACTGAGAAGCCTTGTCTAGGAAAGTATCTTGGAAGTAAACCAATTCAAACTGCCAAGAAAATAGAAATATATTGTTTATTGTTTAGGGTTTCCTTTAAACAGAAATAATAACTCACCAAACCCTGATTAATGAAATACTCAAAGAAGTAAACCAGGGCCAAGGGCACCATATACTTGACTAAGTATTTGATGTATTTAAACTTTTCACTAAAACCCAGCAAGGGCTTGTCATCGGTAATTAATTCTTCGGTAGATTCAACCGCTGTGACGGGCAGAATAGTAGGCCTTCTCAATAAAACCCAAAATGCTAAGGTCTCTATGAAAGGAAATATCAGCATTATCAGCATTGTATCGCGGGGACTAACATTAAGAGATCTCAAGGTGGCATAGGACAACGAACCAATAACACCCGCACCTCCAGTGCCAGAAGACCAGGTCGATACCACATTTCTAATAAGGAATTGTGTTTTGTTTTTTAATTTTTTATTTTTTGTTAATGTTCAGATGAAAGTAGAAGAAAACTTTATTTATGTGATTTATCAGACATACTTGTTGAAATACGAGGAATATGCCAAGAATGTGGTCTCGCCTATACCCGAACTAGCCGAGGTTATAATAACACCCAGCAGGGCCATCCATTCGGCATTGGCAAAGCCCACAAATAGAAACCCAGCGGCAGAAAACAGCACAGCTAAAGCAATCCGTAAACTGAAACACAAACAAAACAACACAAAACAAAAGAAAATGTTAAGAAAAATTTTATTGCAGCACATTTAAATCTGGTGTTTTAGGATCCTCCACTTAGAAATATAAATATATATTTTTGTTTTAAATGGCCTACTTACTGTACCCAAAACGGAAAAAATGGCATAATTATTTTCACAAATAGCGAAGGTAAAATATCGGCCAATAATATAGCTCCAGTCGAAACAATATGACATTGTCTGCCAGTGCCGACATCATTATCATTGGCAGGTGTGTCCTTTAAGGCACATGAAAACAACTCTAAAATAAATTTATATTTGTAAACAATTTGTCATGTACTTACATCATGATGAAATTGTCCAATGATATCGTGAGCTGCACTCAACATGACCACATAGCCGTAGTTGTTGCATAAACCTAAAATCCAATATGATGTTAGGTCGCGCCATAAACTTTTGTCCCGCCGTAAATTGTGGGAATCAACTGGTGGTGCCACCATCACTTCTTGATTGGCGGAAGCCATTACAACAGGGAAAGGGTGCAGATTCTGGAAGATAAATATTAAAGAAAATAAAATCATTTTCTAACATATTTTAATAATAATAATAACAACAACAATAAATAGTGCGTTGAGAACTTTTCTAAAATATTTTAATAATAATAACAACAACAATAAATAGTGCGTTGAGAACTTTTCTAAAATATTTTAATAATAATAACAACAACAATAAATAGTGCGTTGAGAACTTTTCTAAAATATTTTAATAATAATAACAACAACAATAAATAGTGCGTTGAGAACTTTATTTTATTTGGACACGTTTTGTAAATTTTATATAATTTTCTGTTGTCTCCTCAAAAATGCTCGATTTTTCGAAGATCACATTGCTAATTTTTATTTCGTCAATTTTAAATTATTTTCGTTTTTAATATAAAATAGAAAAATTCTCTGCGTACTGAAAGTCCCCAAATACTGATTTTTTTCTAAATTCGCGACCCCAATTTCATGATCTTTTTCCACCGCATTTTAAATAAAAATTTATGTGTTTTTTTCAATTATGACGCTGGGTGAGGAATATATTCAAAATTTAAAAACTAACTGCCCGTTCGCCGATATCGAAAGAAATATTTCTTTCGTATAATTACATTTAAAACAAAAACAAAAACAAAATTTTAGAAGTTGTTTTTATTTCAAATGTAATAATACGAAAGAAATATTTCTTTCGATATCGACGAACAGGCAGAAAATTCAATTTATTTTAATAGATCTAACAATTGTACAGGGTGTTTCAATAAGACGTTTCATTTTCAATAATGGCCCGCCATTTAAACAGTTGTCATAACTCAGCGCATGATTAAATAAACAGGTGGCATTATTAGGGCTACAACTACAACAATACAAAAAAAAAGGAATTTTTGTTTGTGTAAAGTCTAAGCTCTTGTCACAAATTTTTTTTAACCAAAATTAAATAAAATAAGTTAATTGAATTTTTTGGACTTTTTGTGGATTACTTTGAAAGTATTTGCGGTCCATATAGAAGATAGTGCCACTCTCAAAACAATTATGCTTTGAGTTGGCATCACTGCTTTATTTGACCTCCCATTTAACAGCTGATAGTTGCTTTTTGTTTAGTTTGCTTTGACATTTCATTATGGATCGACTTACACCAGAGCAACGCGTACAAACTCTTGAAATTTTTAATCAAAATAATTGTTCTATTCGTCAAACTCATAATTCACTTCTTCCAATCCGATGAAGCCCATTTTTGGTTGAATGGGTACGTAAATAAACAAAATTATCGCATTTGGTGTGAGGAGAATCCACAAGCTTTTGTCGAAACACCATTACATCCACAGAAAATTACTGTTTGGTGCGCTTTATGGGCTGGCGGAGTCATTGGCCCATATGTCTTCAAAAGCGATGATGGTCAGAATGTTACGGTCAATGGTGAACGGTATGGGAACATGATTCGAAGTTTTTTCGTACCTCAATTAGCTGGCATTAATCTTGCTAATATGTGGTTCCAACAGGACGGAACCACATGCCACACAGCGGGCGCTACAATTGATTTAATCAAGGAAACTTTTGACGAAAAAATAATTTCACGAAATGGCTCAATTAATTGGCCCCCAAAGATCGTGTGATTTAACCCCATTGGATTATTTTCTTTGGGGTTATGTAAAGTCACTTGTGTACGTCGATAAGCCACAAACAATGGAACACCTGGAAATCAACATACGAAGAGTTATCGGCGAGATACGGCCGCAAATGCTGCGAAAAGTTTGTGAAAATTGGTGTTCCAGATTGCGCCTTGTACGCGCCAGCCGTGGCGGCCACATTTCCGAAATGATATTTAAACATTAATGTCATAAAATTTTCAATCCTATAAAGACCGTTTCATTGATATCAAAAATATATTGCTATGTTTTATTAGGATTTAAACTTGTATCACTCTATAAAAACACCCGATTAAGTAACTATCAAAAATTATTGAAAATTTTAATAAAAAAATAAACAAAAATTTAACAAAGAAAAGCTTGGATATTTTGTAAATATAAGCTAGAGATGGGATCGTGAGTGATTTTTCACTCACTGTTACAATAATACAGTAATAATAAGAATAATTTTAGTTTATCAAAAAAATTTCTAAAATTAATAAAGAAATGAGTAAAGAAAGATTCGAACTTAAGCCAAACAATTCCTTTCAACATAAACATAAAACAATTTAAGTAATTACGTAGAAATATTAATTAGAAAAGTATACGAAAAAATAATAATATAGCAAAAAAATCACGAAGCAATCACGTCAAAAATCTACTTATGCACGCTCAAATTCTTTGTGCTCGCGTTCATGTGCGCTCACGTAATTGAAACAAAAAATTAATTACGATAACTCACGCTAATCACGTGAGCGGTGCCCATCTCTAATATAATCAAAACTGACATAAGATTGGAAAAACAATGCTAGAGCAAAAAATTATCACATGTTTATTTCACCATGATTGATTAGTATTTTTTACTTAAGAGCAGCAACTCTAATTTTTATTCAAGACAACTTTCTTCAAACGGTTTTTTTAATAAAAGGCAATTTTTAATTAAGAGCGGCAACTCTGGTTTTTTGTTAACAACTTCAATTCGTTTCTTTCTATAATTGAAGAGTTTTTGTTAAATTTTAATATTTTGTTTTTTTTTAATTTCTTTGTCATATTTTCTTCAATACATTTTAAACAAAATAAAATATGTGCGAATATTTGATTTTCACTTAAAATATCACTGTACCGAGTATTTTTTTTATCAATATATAAAAAACGTGGCTTATCTTACTTTATTCATTTATTAGAGCTTTTAAAAGTTATTTAATTAAAATTGAATTCAACGAAATTTCAGGTTATTAAGATTCAACTCACGTTTACAACAAAAATAAGTAATGACCTTCAAGTTGAGAAAAACGAGTACTTAAAATATTCGCAAAAAAAAGAGCAATTGTTAATAAACAATATTCATAAATAAAACAGTAGGCTTGCACTAATAAGAACATCACTAATTGATCTTTAGTGTTAAAGAAAATGGAACAGCAAAGTGTTTTCAGTTTCAGCCAAACAAAATGTAATTAATTTTATTTTAACTTAACGAGAGTTCACTGTAGTGTCTTCAGCTTTATAGTGATGACTTATTACAGGCTTATCTAATTCTAGCTAAAGTTGTTTTCTTTAAATTGTAATTATTTGTTTAAATTAATTTTTTTGATTTGTATGTTTTTACGGAAGTCATTCGAACAGACAAAAAAAACCATTTAAAGGTCGTCCAATTATTTTTAGAAATTTAAAAATAAAACTATTTAATATTATTAGCAGGTGCCTAAAATTTTCAATTGGTATTTTGTATATGCCTGGCTGAATCTAATTTATTCTCTAATTGCAGAATAATAGAAAAGCTTCACATTTTTCGTGGAATTATTTTAATATTAATATGAAAGGCGGGCGACTTAATGAAACGTTTTCTGGTTGTAAATAATGTTTGTTAAATTTTTTTATTATTCATATGAAATTGCGTGTTTTGTTTAGTTATATTTTTATTTCAAGCAATCTAATTAAAATAACATTTATATTTTATTTAAATATTCAAACGTTTGAAATAATTAGCGAAAAGTACAAGAGTTGTCGTGGCGACAACCAGATTCGTGCTGGCAAATTCTACTACTTTTCAATACTCAATAATATTCAATACTTTCATACTACTCGATTTTTTGAATTTGTAACGCATAGTTTTTATCTGCAAATTGAAGTAGTTTCTTCAAAAATTTAAAAATAGATCTTCAACTATTATTGGTTTTGTATGTCTTTTATTATTAAATAAAAAATAAATGTAAATCCAACTTTTAATTTAACGTTAACAACAACTTAAGAAATAATTTAATTGTTCTCAAAAAAAATAATTTAGTTTTGATTTGATTCAAGAATCTTACACATACATAGTTGTCTTTTTATACAGTGATGTATTTTTATCCACTCAACTTGCTTAAAAATACAACTCTGAAAGGATCGAGTTACTACTTTTGAGTACTGAGTGGCCAAAAAAAAAAGGAAATACTCTATACTCGGTATCCACTACTTAAAACTTTGCCAGCACTAATCCAGATTAAATAACAATCAAATTATTGGTGCGTTTTACGGGAATTGCTAAAATTTTATGGCCTTATTCACAAACGACTAATAAAGTTATAGTAGGTTTAATGTTGGATTTTTATATGGGAAAACCGGTTTTAATGCACACATTTACTTTATTAATCGTTTGTGAATAAGGCCATTAGTATTTTAAATTTTTATTCGCACTTTTTCTCAACATTAATATTTTACATATTTAGTAAAACATTAATAATTTTATTAAAAACAATAAAATTAATGAAAAATATTAATGAAGATTTGGCAATTGATGCGTAGTTCTCTGATGAAAAAAAATTTCCCTATTGAGCAGTTCCATAAACTCTCAAAATGATCGTGTTTACTTAACTGAACGCATTCAAGAAAATTTTGGCGGCCTACGAACGGACACCCGAAGTAGTTTTCCATGGTTAGAGGGGCAGCTGTGACCACCGATAGACGCTGTTCAATCGTTTTCATCAGAGTCATTGTGACTTATTATCGGGAAATGTTTTGGAAGCTACTTTAGAGACGTGAGCACTCAAAAATTTCGGTCGTAGACCATGGACGTTTCTACAAGACTCGGCACCGTCTCATAAAGCTCGTGTGAACCAGTAATAGTTTCTTAAGGAACAAACACAACCCGCAAAGCCATTTTGACTTGTCTGCAGAAACATCCAGGGTCTAGGCAGGAATCGAGCCTGCGACCCCCAGACTAATAGTCTAGTACGCTAACTACTAGACTACGGGGGCTCCTCAAAGTTAAAAAACCATGTTCCACATTTTATATCGACCACACAATCAGGGCTGCCAGTAATATTTTCAGAAAAATCGTCAAATTTTGTATATAAAATCGTCAAAATCGTCAGTATTTAAAAAAAATCGTCAAAAAATCGTCACTCAAAAATCTTCTGTTTTATACAACAATCTTTCATTTAAAAATTAACAATTCAACTGATTTATTAAAAACAATAAAAACTTTAAATGTTTTATTCAATTCAAAGCAAGATTTGAAGAGATTTTGTTTCGAAACTGGTTATATACTTTTCAAAATAAACGTAAGTTTTTTATATGATATTTCTTTATATTTTAATTTAAATAGAAATTTATAGAATATACTATTATACAGTTTTTCATAAACTTGACATTCATGTGTAGAGTCGAATTAAGTTTTTTTGATTTATTCGATTTTGTACGCGTACAAACATACTAAAGTACGAAAGAAGGACATATGATATTGATTTAAATTGGGTAATTACAAAATAAAATACCATACATACATATCATAGTTAGGTTTCTTATATTTTTTGTAATGCTAACATTGTAACATTCAGAGGAATTATTTTTAAAATAATATTGTGAAAAAAGAATCCCCTCAAGACTTCCTGTTTCCAATGAATTTCTTATCTTGGTTTTATTAAGATTAATTTTGCTAAATCTTCTTTCAACAGTAGCTGAAGAAGAGTTTGGCAAAGTCATAAAGTTATTTACAAATTCACATAAATTTGGAAGAACAGATTCATTGTTTGGTAGATTAATTGACTTTCCTCTTTTCCAAAATATATCTACATTGAATGCGCTGTCTCCAAAATTCAAAAATCTTAGTTCAGTTCGAGTATTTCATGCTTAATATCTTGATATTTTTCTTTAGAGACTAGATTAGTAAAACCTTTTAATAAAGAAAGAATTTCGGAGTTTTTCTTTTTTCAAAATCACAGATGGTGTAAATAAATTTAAATTTTTTATAATTTTGTCATCGAAAGCAAATCTTTTTTTTTTATTTGGTAATAAAATTTAAAGTAAAATGATACACAATTTTCAATAAATTAATGGAAAGTTTCAACATCAATTGTATATTTTCTTAACATTTCTTTTACATACACACAAATATAAAATTCTTCCTTTTTTAAAAAAATTTTACGGTTAAGGAAATCAATTTGATTTAGAGGCGTATTTTTTATACAATCATTTACTAAAAAATGAATTAAAATATATTAAAATAATTTCGTCCTTTCATAGTGCATGTTGTGAATTTGAATTCCTTTCATTTTGTTTAGATTATTCATCAAATTAATTACATATTTTAAAAAACAAAAGTAAAGCTCGTTAATGTCATTAAAATTTTTTAAATATTTCTTTAGCAGTATCAATAAGTGTGTTCGAGTACCCAAAAGTTTTTAAAAATTTTTACTGAATTTTACTGCATTTTACGAAATTGCGTTCGTTTACTCCAGTTACAGTAAATGAGAACACAAATTGAGAGCGTAAAGTGACAGTTCTTGGCTGAGAATTTACTAATTTTTACTGCATAAATTTTTCTTGTAGTAAAATTTAGTAAAACCAAAAAACATATGATTCAAAAGGTAAACAAACAAAAGTAGGAAAACAAAAAGTATGCAATTTGTGAAAAAATTACTTAAAAAAAGGAAAGTCTGAAATAAACTAATATAAAATAATAAGCAAACAATTATTTTTAAACTATTCATTCGTTAAACATTATGTATATGCCTTTTAAAACGAAATAAATGTTGTAAAACCATTTACAGCCATTTTCGTTGTTATTCCGTTGGAGCTGTGAAAGTGCTAAGTATATGGTTACTTAGTACTGCACTTACTGTTAAGGTAGTCAATAGCAAAAATAAATAATCACATACTTTTGAATAAATTTAATCAGAAACAACTTAGGAAAATCAAATAAAATTAAAATAAACACATTGAAACGATTATAGAAAATAATTTGTTTATATTTTCTTAAAATATTCGTGTTATAATTAAAATATTGCATCGAGTACCAACAAGAAAAAGAGTTGGGTAGTCCAAAATTGACATTGATTTCCAAGCAGCTGTTTGCGTAATCTTACGAATTTTTAAAATTTTTCCGTTCGCGTACTTTTTTGTGTGCTGCAGCTTTTTTTGAGAGTAAAATCTTCAGTTTACTCAGTAATTATTCATTTACTGCATTTTACTGTAAAAGTACTCGAACACACCTAATATCATCCATATTGGCCGCAAAATAAAAATATATTTTTACAGCTTGAGCAAAAAGTAACGAAGTCAAAAAATCGTCAAAGTATAAGGGAGGATACTAACAAAAATTTTGTAAAATTCGCTATAAGAAATCGTCAAAATGACGTAAAACCGTCCCGTTTGGCTGCCCTGCACACAATGGCTTTCGCAATCGTCAGATGCAAATCCATTGCATTTTGGAGAGCAAGGTGAGCTCTAAAAAATATACCAAAAAATACATGCGCTGAAGAAAACCAATGTTCGGGGAACGGGCGAAAATACCTCAAGATCATATTCATTTATTAACCGTTTGAAGGCCAGGGTCATGGCAAAATGTGGGCGGGCAGCCACACCCCAGCTAGCATTTTTAATCGTGAAAGAGCCTACTGGGAATCTCATGTAGAACGAACGTTTATCGTCGACGAGCGCATTTTTTAATCGTAGAAGATTCCTTGCACGGGAGAAACTGACACCTGAAACTGATACGACGAACTGATTCTTCTGTGAGATTCTTCCTGTTGTAACCATTTATCAATATCAAACTACAAACACTCAGCTTAATATATTTTTGTATAACATCTAAGTTGTGTTTGAAATTTTGTATTATTATATGTCAATAAAGAAAAACTATTAACTAATTTAATTGAAGTTCATGAAACATAAAATATAATTTACGGAATTTATTTAAAACACTTCCATAACACAGCGAAAGACGCTTATATTAATCGTAGAGGGAAGCGTTTGAAATTTGTGTAGTTAAACAGAGTGTTACATTGTTGTGTTCATACTCTTCAAATAATGATTAGAAGATTTTTTTTACAACTTGCATATTAAACATTTCAAAATTAAAAGACGAGCGTGTGAGAAAATGTGAAAAAAAGAAGACGTTTTTGTTATTGTTACTCGTCAGATCATCAGCAGAAGATTCTTTTAGGAGTCGGTTAGTAAACACAATCGTCTAACAAACATCCTCTCTGCTAGCTGGGACCGAGCTAAAATGAAATTGTAATTTGAATCCATAGAAAATAATTTCAAACAAAAAAAAACGAGGGCATTTGCAAAGATAACAACACTTCAATCGCCTAAACCTCTATGTACACAAATAAAGGGTGTCCCAAAGTTAACGCAAGATTTGAATTAAATAGAAAATAACGTTTTCAGTCATTATTTTTGAGATTTTTCAATGAAATAAGGGAACGTTGTTCGGCCGTGTAACGCTTCATTTTTACAAGCCCTAAACTAGCAGCTATTAATTTTTTTTTAGGGAAACTAACTCTACAGCGCAAATGGCGGAAACTTGAAATCCTGCGCTAATTTTGGTACACATTTTACATACTTGACAGTAGTTTCATAAACCTTTTTAAACTAAATCGATTCTGATTGTTCATATGCCGACAGACATTATTTTCTAACAATTTCTAAAAATTATCTGATCAACTACTTTGTGTGGCATTTTTATTATTATATAATATTATTTATATTTATCTTTAAAGATGCTATTTTTGCCACGCTTTTTTTTCTCAATATATTTTTAGGCAATAAATAAACAATTGACTATTTAGAGACTTTAAACCACATTTCTTATCACTTACTTCAATTATTTATTTAAATTCAGCAAACAAAAAAAAACAACACATACACACGCACGTACACACCTTCACAAAACACTTGTTTGTTTGTTGAACAGAAAAAAAATAAATAAAACTTTATTTTTAAATTTTTTTTCTACAATTATTACACTTTTATAAATATGCCCAATTTTGCTATAAGCGAGATACTATATTCCTTTCGTCTAAAGAAAATGCTTAAGTCGAGCCGTGCAACGTCTGCGACATTCCGTCACGAATCGCAAATTGTAACTAAAGTTTCAATAAGAAAAAAATTCAAATAATATACTCTTGTACATTTAGTTAAAGTACATACAATTGACAAAGATGAAATGCTAAATGGGA
Organism: Gymnocheta viridis; assembly: GCA_956483585.1. NCBI lineage: Eukaryota > Metazoa > Arthropoda > Insecta > Diptera > Tachinidae > Gymnocheta > Gymnocheta viridis. Next base: position 81,748,374 of record OY101444.1, on the reverse strand, counting down.
AGAGCGTGATAACGATCTGCTGTCATTCTCTAAAACTCTCGATTTCAGTTTTATCAATTACAGTGAAACCTCGCCTAACAAAACCGCTCCCATAAGCAGCCAATCTTTGTAGAACTGAGATTTTCATAAGCGGAGAGAAGTTTTGAAACCCAGTCGAATTAATTTTAAAAATTAAAGCGTCTACACTAAAGTTGACTATATTGAAACCTACAAGAACAGTGACGGTTATTTGACTGGTAATATGACTGGCATTGCTGATAGAAATACCGGTCATCACGTAGAACAAAGTTTCTATCATTTTCTTAAGGTCACTATGAAAAAAATTACCGAAACTTTTGTGTACGTGTGATCTTGCAAACCTTTCTAACCAACAAATTTTATCGTACACAGAACATGTGTCTGAACTGCTCACTCTTATGTTTTTTACTGGTCAGCGCTGATACAAATATTAGTCACATTTGACTAATCAACCTTGATGTACATATCGGTCACCGCTGACTTGTCAAACTATATGAATTCATTCGCCACTGTTGATGGACATTTCTGTTGAAATAAAGCGCGATTTTTTTCAATTCAATTGTTATATTATAATTAAATATAAATAAATAAATATGCATAGAAAAAACTAAAAAACTCTAGTTAAAGTGATCCTGTGTAAAAAAAAACCCCACAACTTACACAGCTTCTTGTATTTTCTTTTAATTTCCTGGGGCAAATCAAAGTTGTCATTATACGAAATTTTTATAAATTTGTTATAAAAGTTTTGATTCTAAAGAAATAGCTTCGCAACCATTTTCCTCGCCAATTGTAACATGTTTAATACAAACGGCACCTTGTTTGGCCAAATTTATTCAATACGTAGTCAACACTATCACCATCCATTTCTGCTGAGGCTTGTTGCGGCTTAAGGCATTCCACTTTAGTGCCATCGGGACAAAACGCCATGACTTGAGCAGAATCATGCGATTTAAATTTCCCTGCCACTGAACGTTCTTTGGCAGTGGGTTTTATAAAAGCTCCAAGATTTCCTCACGAACTTGTTTGCCTTGCTTCTCGCGCGCCGAGGGCATAGAGAGAAGGTACTGAAAGTATTTTTAATTTAGGATAATTTTACACTATTTAATTAAATATGTATGTACTTATCTTTTTGATGGAAATAAATATGTCACATAATTGTAGCTTCGACACTCTTTTGTATAAAATTTTTTTATTATTTTTAAACTTTTACAATTGTACTAAAAACAAGCCATAAATATTCTGTAATGTAATCCCAAAATATCTGAAAAATGCAACATAATTGGTCAACGGTGACGGATTTTTCTATCACCAATGACAGTCATATGTTTGTTCTAATGTTAAATTCCTATAAATGTATAATTGTGTATGTATTAGTTTCGGTCATCCATTTCTTGTAGGGTAGTCGAGCATTTGAAATTATGTGTACCACTCGCCGGTGAGTGTCCGGATATGAGAGGCTTCACTGTGTACGTAGTACTAGCTGAATTCATTGAGTTTTAAAACACTCTATGCCAGTTAATCTTAATTAGTTAATTGTTTTATAGTTTAAAATTCTAAAGCCATCAAAATCTGTTTTAAATGTATTCAATCATATTGATTTCCTTCATTAATTCGTACAATTGGGGAATCAATATTTGGTTGAAAAGATTTTATTGTAGTTGTTTTGTTTCAATCACGTGAGTGAGCATGCTTGAGTAGATTTTTGGCGTGATAATTACTTTTTCTGCTTTGTTGTATTTTTTCATATAATTTCTTAAGTTTTTAGTTATTTTTTCATACGTATTTCGTGAGCGTGAATTTTCGTGATTGTGACTAAACTTTTTTCCTTTCACGTGAGCGTGCATGACTAGATTTTTAGCGCGATTGCTTCGTGATTTTTTGTTGCTTATTGTAATTTTTTGTTCCATTTAATTTGTTTAAACTATTTTAAGTTTTTTTCCATGAGTATTTCGTGAGCGTGAGTTTTCGTGATTGTGACTAGCTTTGTTTGTCCACTCACGTGAGCGTGCATGAATGTGAGCTAAAACTACAAGTTTACGCATGAACACAAATGAGTAAATTTTTTTTATCGCGAGTGTGCGTGAGCGTGAGTGAAAAGTCACTCACGTTGCCATCTCTACTTTCTTGATTAAAAGAGAGTTTTTTGATTCTAAAGAATGGGATTGTTTTTGTTATCGAAGTTAACAGAACTTTTATAAATCTCTGGTAACGGCTTTTTACTCTCTTTTACAGTGTTTAAGTAGTTTTTTGTTTTTGCTTTCTTTTTAAACTATTTGCAATAGTTCTTCTTATGTGTGTGTGTGTGTGTGTGTGTGTGTGTAAGTTTTAATTTAGCTTTAATTTAAAGAGGTGAGTGTCATTTGTATTGGCTTTATTAAGTACTTTGTTGTTTTTTTGTTATTGTTGTTTAATTGCTGTTATTTAATACACTGTTAGAAATTTAAGTGGTACTTGAAAATTGTCTCCATGTGTTTTTTTAGTCTTATCGCTTGTTGTTCTTATATTTATCAAGAATTAAAAAAAAAATTGTTGAAGCATTGAATTGAAGTTTATAACAATTGAAAGTATTTTTTAAACTAACAACTAAAGGAAAATAAAATAAAATAAAATTATTATATAAAATAAAATGTATTAAGGAATTAAATGCCAAAATGCTATCTAAAATCAGCTCTAAAATAATTAAAACTACACGTTAGTCGATTTTAGTGCTGATTAGATGCATTGCCAGGTCATTGCCAATTAAAATGCGTGAAATTTTATGGAATCAAAGTGTCAAAATTGTTGATGACTTTAAAAATATTTTAAAATATTGCTAATTAGCTTCGTACTAACAATTTAATGTTTTGAATAAAAGCATTAATACCTGATGGAGTTACTTAAATTTATTTTAAATGTCGCACTTGTCCAAGAATGGTGTTTTAACTCGAAATTTTTTACTTTTACCCTTTTTATGAGAAATTTATAAATAATACTTATATTTAGGCGCTGCAAAAAATTCGTATCGTTTTGTTTACATTTTATTAGCAAAATAAAAGATTTAAAAATCATTTTGCATATAAAATATATTCAATGTAAAATTGAAAAGAATTTTTCTCCTATTGAAAAGTTTAACATTTTGAGTTAATACACTTTTGTTAAATAAGTGTGATATGTAAAGTTATATTAAGCAAACAAATATATATTTGCCACCCCTAAAAGTCGGATCGTTCGAAAGCTTTTACTGCAAGCAATCTAAGAGAAAAAAGTTTTGCTAAATCTTATTTGAAAATTAAAACTGGTTCGATTTCCAAGAAATTTTTCGGTTTCCATTTTATTTACATGTCTGGTAATTAGTAAAATATTATCGCAAGCGGTAGTATATCGTTGCCTTAATATAAAAATTACGTATCTCGATTTTTTAATTGCGATTCTGAGCCTTTTTTGTGTATTTGGAAGTGTAATGCCAGAAAAGATTAAAAACGGTGTTTCAGAAAAAATCAAGATAGGTCTTTTCTATATTAAGCGAACGGCATGTATTTATGTATACATAACAGCGAAAATAAATATCATCTGCGTTAAAAAAAATTTTCAGAGATTGGATTATATATTAAATTTTTGATAAAAAAAAAACTTGTGCCTAAAACTGCTTTAACAAGTTTTAAATTTTTTTTTAATATTTCAACATAATACTAAAGAAAAAGAGATTCTCTAAAAAAATTGAGTTTTATCACTTACGATAATTTCGCACTGAAGGGTCGAAGTGCACACAAATGTATTGATTTCTTTAAAATAAATAAATATTCTAGTATAATTTAAAAATTTTGACATAAAAAGCAGTGAAGCAAGCTCATGAATGCGGAGAAGAGTGTGTAGCGTCCTCCATTTAGTGCATGTTGTTCAAGTTTTTTTTGTCGGAATTAGTTAACCTTTTCGGTAAACCAGTCTTATTAAAAATAGTTTGAATTGTTAATTTGAATTTGATTAAAAACTTAAGCTCTACAAAAACAATATGAAAACTTTATTTTTTCCAATATTTCGCTTTCTCTATAGAAAGCTTCTTTAGGGATATAAATAAAATTAATAATAACAATTGGAGAAGTTTTATTGATAAAATATTAATAAAAAGGTCGAAAAATTACATTAAATTCGTCGATATCGAAAGAAAAATTTCTTTCGATTTCTTACATCTGAAACAATAACAACGTTTAAAATTTTGTTTTTGTTTTAAATGTAATTAAACGAAAGAAAATTTTCTTTCGATATCGACGAACTAGCAGTTAAATTATAAATTTAAATCATTAAAGCCAATTTATTATTTTTTTACATGGAAAAACATTTTTGTTGGAACGTGTATAAGAATTAAAATTAAATATACAAAAAAAAAACAAAAAATTTTTCTATAGTGCTTAATGCAAAACTTTTAAGTTTCTTTGAGCTCACGTCATAAACTTCGTATATTTTATAAATTTTTAGGCCAAATTAAAGATATTTTTAGCGCAATATGCATATATATGTACACGTATAATGTTTTTTTTTATAAAAGTTATCTTTTCATTAAAAGCAAATGTGTTTTATGATAAGTGTTTTATCATTATCATTTGATAATTTCGTAGATTACAAAAAGTCATAAAATACCTTTAAAAAACATTGAAATGCTAAAACAAATGTGGCAAAAGTGTGAAGCTGAAACATTTTTATTTTATTCTAAATAATTAAAAATACTTTTTTTGCTCGCTACATATTTGTATTTATTTAAATTTTTTATTTAAAAAAAGCTTCCCTCAGACTTTAGCAATTTGTCGATGTTTTGTTAACTCTTAAAATAAAGATTTTATTTATATTTTGCTTAATTAACAACTGATTTTTTTATCAATTTATAAAGTCTAAAAACAGCACACAAGAACACAACTAAAAACGTGCTGCTAAAATCACGCAAATATTTTATTTTCAATTTATAAATTGATTAAAGCAACAAAAAAGCGCATACAACACACCCTATTCGTTTAATTTCAATATAAACATGAACATGAGCTTCTTTCATTCATGCATTCATTCACTGACACTTAAGACTTTTAAATGTTCTTTTCGTTTGTTTTTTCATTTTATAAGCAAAAAAAAATATACATATATAGTTAAATAGTTATTTTTATGCTTTACAATATTTATTGCACTTGAAATACTTTTGTTTTCTTTTTAATAAATAAATTAACATTGTGACACCGTTTAGTGGTGGAAAAATGTTCTTTTAATTTGTTTAATCAATTGTTTATGCCATGTGCCTTGGAAAAAGAACGCAATAGTGGCACGTTTGCAGTCGTTATTGCCATTTTTCAATTTGCTTGAATACCGCATTTCGGTTTCATGTCTATTGACATGAATTTTATGAAAAGGAAACAAATGCCCGCTGTCTATAAACCGCCAATTAATTGTATTTATTTGTTATTGAAAATTGAAAAAAAGAGCAAATTTTTTTCAACGCGCATCTAAAGAAATAAAAAATGGGTGTTTTTAGAGGCAAAGTCGCTTGCGGAAATGTTTATGTGTAAGATTTATGTAAAAAAAAGATTTTTTTGCGTAAACATTTGCATACATAATATATAATGATACAATAGAAAAAAAATTACATATTTAGCACAGAAATCTGTACTAAAATAAATAATTTTCTTTTTGTCTCAGACAAATATTTTTATTAAGTTCAACAGAAGCAAAACTAAATAATCGACAATATCCCAATAATATTAGTTTATTTAAGTTCATTTAACTTAAAAATATCTGTTATGTTTGAGTAAATATTGGCCAACATTTTCAAAGTGGCTAATTTTAAGTTCCCTACCTTTAACAGAACACACTTCATATCCTCATTCCACTTCATCAGCAGTCCAATACTTCTTATTACTTTATGTACTCTCACCTGACTGTCTTTCTTGTCTTGTTAAAATGACATTAAATCAAAAAAAACTCCTTAAACCACAACAATTTAATAAAATAAACAATAAAATCTATTTGTTTCCTTGTAAATTACTGTAAACTAAAGATAACTCTTCTAACTGTGACCTCAAAAACTTTTCCAAACATGTTTTAATTGTATGCAAAATTTTGTTTTCAAATACCTTTTGGCTATTATCCATAATCCCCCAAAGCCGCAGTGCTTTATTTTAAATGGATTTTTTAATGGTTTGTCTTCTATTTAAATAAAACGCCAAAGGTGGTAAAATAAGTTTTTCAAGTGGTACGTAAGAGATAAAGCAGGTAAATTTAAGTAAATAAAAAAATATATTTTAGGAAAATAAATATAAATCAATAAAAGTGTTATATACAAATTCATATTATATTCTTAATTGTTTAAAATTTTGATATTTTTTTTATTCATTGAATATTTGATTTAATAGGCCTGTTAACCGCTTCACTTCATTTCGTTTGCAATGTAAACTTTACATTAATGTAGACTATTTATGTAAAATTTACATTAATGTTATTTATCTAGCCATATGCATGTTCATGTGTATGTTATCTTAACATATACTGCTATTATAATAAAACATTTAAAGCTCTGTTGCAAAAGTAAACAAACCCACCTTCGCATACTTCTACACGCATGGACACATGCTAACAACAGCAAGCTCTCTTTATCAATTAGTAACTCATAAACTCAATTAGTGACTCCTTCCCAAAAAAATGTGGCTATTTTTTAGAGCACCCTAATTTGGAAAACTGGAAATAACTCGTTGAAAATCCAACTGTTAAAAAATCCATTTATAAACAATAACAGAGGAACACTTTGTCTTCCAATCCCATTCAATTTTTTTCTGCCCACGTTGACTCCTTCCGAAAGTAATTCCATTTCTAATGGGTTAAATAAGATTTTATATGTGTGCAGAGTCATGTTAGCATGCTAACAGAACTCTGTTAAACTCGGTGGTTTGTGTCTAGGGTGTTATATTTTAAAATTTAACTTCACACAAATACGAAAAATACTGTAATTTATTTTAATTCAATTCATTCAATGCAGGGTTGGAATGAAAAAAAGCAGGTTTTGTTTTATTTATTTATAAATAAATATAAAATAGACTTTGGTTCAAATAAATCTTACATTCGTGTAGTTGTTTGAACAAACAGAAAAGTGCCAAATATCTAGAAGACTGATTTGAATTTTATTTCACTTATTAGGCTTCCTAACCTCATTAGCGGTTTCTACAGAAACATCCACAGTCTTTGCAGGAATCGAACCAGTGATACTCATACTAATAGGCCAGCGCACTGTCCTAAACTATGAACGCTACTACTGGAGTGTTGAGGCCTCCGAAAACAAGCTACTGACTCCATTCTGCTTTAGTGTCTTAAACCAATTAAAAACATCGATTTTTTTTTCAATAAAACTACAAAGAGCTTATAGCTATTTTCATATTCGGTGCTTTAGTGAGACTTTTAAAATCATTGCTGCTACAAATAAAAGTGTTTGTTTCTAAAAATTTTTCATTAAGTTTTTGTAATTGACTGTTTTCCAATCAACCACTGTCGCTGCTAAGGACCTTCATCAGTTGCAACTTCTTATCAAATTTTCTCCACAAAATTTCCAACATCATCAGAAGCAAAACCAAAATATAAGCAGTGGCCAACATAATAAACAAAGGAGCTGTATATTCCAAGCCCACTTGAACCAAAAAACTGCTGGACAAATAACAATTTAAACGTTTCTTAATCCAAAGGCGATAATGGCGCCGAAAAACACCTGATTCTAAAATGCGTATTTGCCTTAATAATAAAAATTGTTAAATAATTATTCAAGAAAAAAAAAAGACTTCAAAATCATACTTCAATTTAAAAATTTCCCGATAAGAAGAGTTCTTATTTAAATGTTGATACAACGGCTGTTCGGGTCGTAAAAGTATTTCATTTAAATCACAGATCTCTTTGTCTGTATACATTCTCTCTATCAAGCCGTAGCCGGAAAAGGACTCAATGACAAACACAAAACCGGGATCATCGCGTACTCTACGCAGACCCTCGTCTACGTTTAACCAAACCTTAGCTGGGTGTTTCGATTCGATTTTGTTGCGTACAAATCTTTTGATTTCGGGTAAAGGGGAGAACTGCAAAAATAAAACTTTAGAAAACTATAATTTATAAAAACAGTTCATGAAACTTGCATTCAAAAACGCCTTTGTGTACGGTATGGGCACCAAGCCCACCTCCAAACTACTGTCTGCCAACTGACCCATAGTCTTGATATTCGACTTTACCGGTGAGCCCAACAAAATCGCCACCACTATCGATGTATAATAATTATATATGATAAATGTTAACAAGGACAAAGTAATAAACACAATACGACCACCAACCGAACTGGGTATTAGAAAACTGCCCTGATAGCAGGCCGAACCGAAGGCAATCAAGCACATGGTTAGAAAGGAGGGCACGAAAGCCAAATACGTTTTCATTTTGTGAAATTCCACAAAGAACGTCAACCACAATAAACATGCAGTGAGCAAAAGTAAAAAACCGAAGAGCAGCCAGACTCTTGACGAGAAAGGCTCGAGAAAAACGTTACTTTTAATGCCCGCATTTTGTGGGGTGCGAAAAACACATACTTGTCGAAAATTACCCAATTCCGTTAAGGGTTGGACGTATTTCAAGCGATTGGCAGTAGAAAGAAATGGCGAGGAGGCCAAATCGGCCGTGTCCTCTAGACCAATAGCACCAATTACTCCCCCGTTTACTTCAGTGCCACTCCAGAGGTTGGTAAAGCTGTAGCGGAAGCTGTTAAGGAAAAACGACTTTAAGTTATAAATTTGTGAATTTGTGAAATGCAATTTATTTTTTAGTGAAAACCAAAATAAATGTTTGAAGGGGCTGTTCACATACTACCAAACTAGCTAGCGAATCTATAATTTCTAAAGAAAGCTTCTTTAAAATGAGCTACAAAAGGGAGAAAGGGATTTAAATCCCCCGAAAATAACGTTACGTTATATGTGAACAGCCCCTTTCTAGCAAATTGCACTTCATACGCCAACACATGTTTTCTTACTTACTCGCATTCCAGATTCTCCTTTAAAACCATAATATATTGAAATCCGAATCTGGCCACTCCGTCAATATGTTTGTCCTTAATCGAACTTAAATGGGCCAATATTTCATGTTGAGGGGCCGTTAAGGGCACAGTGGTGACCTTTCATAAAAAAATTTTTTTTTCAAATAAATAAAATATTTTTCATTTCATTTAATATTTACTATATACTAGAGATGGGATCGTGAGTGACTTTTCAATCACGCTCACTCACGGTCACGCACCCTCACGATAAAAAAAATTTTTACTCATGCACGCTCATGCACGACCTTATATTTATGGCTCAAGTTCATGCACGGTCACGTGAGTGGAAAAAAAATTTAGTCACAATCACAAAAACTCACGCTTACGAAATACTTACGAAAAAAAAAATAAATTATTTAAAAAAATAAAAAAAATTTAAATTTCAATAAAGCAAAAAAGAATCACGCGAAACATCTACTCATGCATGCTCACTAACGCACACTTTTTTTATGCTCACGTTCATGCGTGCTCACGAGATTGAAACAAAAACCTAATCATGCTTGATCACGCAGGATTCACGCTTATCACGTGAGCGGTGCCCATCTCTACTATAAACCCACCACAGTAGATATTCTCATTGTTATGTCTCTCAGAACCCAACGATGTTCATACTTCAAGCGCTCATGCAAGGATGACAAATACTGTTGCAACACACATTCCTTTCTAGAGCATTTCAGCTCTCGATCTATGGTCACATTTAAATGACCACCCAAATTAAAGCCATTATTATAAACATCATATAAAATATAAGAAGCGTTTTCAACAGAATTGATTAAACTGTGATTGAGCACAGCGACAGTAACATCTGCATCTACAGCCATTTGGATATTTTTGAATGTCCTGTTGAAACTGTCGAGATCTGCAGTTGTATCAAAAATAAACCAGTGAAAATGATGCTTGAAAAGCTTCTCGTTACTGGCCTTCAAGCAATAGAAGATATGAATACAAGGATGAAGCTTTTTTTTAAAGATTAAAAATGTCTAACTTCTTACCTTTTGTAAAATATTCAAGGAATTATTACAATTCAGGTCGAAATAAACGGCCTCCAGAGGACTTTCATGCCTGAATATATGACCCTCCAGATCTTTCTCAAGTTTTATTTGATTTATAGGCCACATTTGTATAAATAAATTTTCATTCATGGTCATGTTAGTAAAATGCAATTGAGCTGGAAAATGGGAAATGCAATTTTCCTTAACTTGGCCAATATAATAATTAAACCCAGTTGCTTACTTCTCCAGTCCCAACAGTGCAAAATTAATAACCATTTCACATGGTTTTCTAGGAAATTATATAAAATCAGATTGAGTAAAGGAAAATTAACCATTTTAAAGAAAACTACTGTTAAGAAAAATTTATTCTTTTCTAGACAAACTTTGAAAATTATTTATTTTTCTTGCTGTTTTATTTAAACAAACTTTACGGTCAAACTAATTTATAGGCTTGACAAATATTGCGCTTTTATATGTATTGTTTACTTGGCCATTAATTATTTATTTGATTTAAACATTAACTTGTCAAATATTTGCTTAATTTTGACAGTTTGTTGACAGCTTAAATAAACAATGGAATTTTCAATAAATCTGAAGAGTTTACTGGAAAGCAAACATAAGAAAGAGACATAAGAAAAAAATTGCAAAAACAGTTAAACCCTTTTTTTGTAAAGTGGCTTAAGTTGAGTTATAGAAAACATTATAATAATCTAAGCAGTAAGAATTTCAGTCGGATTCACGTTGGTTTTTAATTCTATATTACGAAATGAGTAAGTTGTTAATAAGAGTGACATTTAAAAAAAAATCACTCAATTACGAAAAATCTGAAATTCACCATACTTCAAAAATTCAATAGAACGTTCTTAAGTACTTCGAAAAACCAAGATTTTAAGAAAAAATGATGAGAATATTATCACATTTTCGAAAATTCACTATAAGTTAAATAGTTTGAAAAACGATAACTTCAGGAAAATATCAAGCGTTTTCGGAAAAGTCAAAACTCACCATACTCTCAAAAATTCAATGAAATTTTCAAAAATGCATTGAACGAAGCGATAGTTTAAAGAAACAAATTTGGCAGTTTCGAAAACGTCTGTCAATTTCGAAAAAATCGAAATTCACCCCACTCTTAAAAACGCAAAGAAACTGTTTTAAATACATCGAAAACTTTACAAAAATTATATAAAAAAAGCATCTTAAATAATTAACAAGAAAGCAAGAAAACAAAACTAAGGATTTTCAAAAAGTCACTCAATTTCGAAAAATCCCAAATTCACCACTCTTTAAAAAATTCATTAAAACTGTATTAAGTACATCAAGAAAACAAAATTGAGCATTTTCATAAAAGTCACTCAATTTCGAAAAAGTCACTCAAGTTCGAAAAAGCCGAAATTCTCCACACTTCAAGAAATTCACCAAACTTTAAAAAACTCAATAAAACCAACCAAAAATTCACCAAAACTTTCCCCAAATACAATAAAACTGTCTTAAATACATCGATGATTTAAAAATTCGAGAACTCGTGTTCTTAATTAATTTAATAAATTCTTAAACAAGACAGGGAAAGTTAAATGAATTAAGCGTGCTGGGGCTGAAATATTTTATATAAAACATTTCCTAAACGTTACATTTTTAAATTGTGAAAACATTAAAGCCTACTGCAAAACCTTTTAACTAAACTTTTGTGTTAAGCTTTAAGTTCTCTGAAACATGTTGAACTTTGAACACCTTTTTGTTTAATTAACAAACTCAACAGGTAGTTTTGAAACTTTTAAAAGCACGTGTATTTACTTGCCGTCTGCGCATGTCTAAATTTTTAACTTTCTAACGAAAACACATCACCAGAAATTGGCGCGAAATAGAGAAACTATTTTTTTAAACTTTTGAAGCTTTCGTGCCAAACTACTTTATTAATCGTTATTAATAATAAAAGTGCCCTAAAGTGCTATTTTTTTTATTTATTTTTGTAATTTAAAACTCTTAAATTTTTTGTTCTTAATCTTCAGTTTCCTTTTTGTCTCCTCCACTTCTTGCAACTCCTTTCCTGTTCCTAGAATAACGAGACCATACAATTTCCATCATAAGAATGATCAATACAAGCAAATAGCAGCAAAGTAACATGAGAAATAAAGGGGCGGTATATTCCATGCCCACACTCAAAAGAAAACTGTTGGACAAACAATTTAAACGTGTACGAACCCACAAGCGACGATGTTTCGAATATATACCAGACTCCAGAATGCGTAGAATCCTGCAAAAAAAATAAGAGACATGCAATTTAATATGATTCGTTATTGAATATTCTTGTGTTGCAGCTTCTCTGACTTGAGTCTAACAATTTCCTTGTAGCTGGAGTTCCTGTGCAAATGTAGACTCAACAAGGTGTCAGATCTAAACGAAATCTCATTCAAGTCGCAAATTTCATGCGGTTCGTATTGATTTTCGATTATATAGTAACCACTTTGGGCTTCAAAAATAAATACAAATCCCGGCTTTAAGCGCATTTTCGTGATGCCATCGTTTAAGGAGTACCAGAGATTTTGCGAATTCTTTTTCTTTTCAATTTTACGCTTAACAAAATGGCGAACTACGGGCAGGTTAGAAAACTGGAAAAGAACGAAAATAATCATTTGAAAAAGGTATTTTTCTAAAACGAACAGGTTTCTAAAACAGTTATATTGTAATAAAAATCAAAAACCTTTTCTACGAAATAAATTTTGCGAAAAAGTACTTATTGAAAATAATTTTTTTGAAATATTGTTTTGGAAAAGCTTCAAGTAAAATTTAATAAAAGTATCTTTTTAAGAAAGAAAGGCACCTTTTGTGCTGTTTTGGAAGAGTTTTAAGTACAATTTTGTGCACTTTCTATAAAAGAATCTTTTTAAGAATTTTTGAAAAAAGTACTTTTACAAAATGGTACTTTTTGTACTCTTTTGGAAATCTTTCAAATCTAATCTGTGCACTTTTTTTAATAAAAGTACCTTTTTAAGAACTTTATTAAAAAGTACCTTTTGAAAAAAACAGCTTTTGCACTGTTTTGAAAGTTTAAAGTTTAAAAAACCCTTTTAGGAATTTTTTAAAAAAGTAATTTTTATAAAAGGCACTTTTTGCACTGTTTTGAAAAGTACAATTTTGTGTTTTTTTTTACAAAAGTACCTTTTTAAGATCATTTTAAAAAAAAAGTAGTTTTTAAAAAACCACTTTGTAAAAAATGCAAGTTTTTAAGGACTTCTTTTGTAAAAGTAACTTTTGTAAGCACTTCTTAATAAAAATAAATTTTTAAGTGCTGTTTTGCGCCAGTACCTGCCTAAACAGTGTCTGAGTACTTTTAAAGTACTTTAAAGAAAGTAATTTTTTAAGTACTTTTTTAAGTCACATTCGCAGGTAGTTTTTCGTATACATACATTAGTACATTTTTAAATACTTTTTATAAAGGTAGTTATTTCAGAACTCTTTTATAAAAATACTTTTTTAAAAACTACATTTTTAATTGCTTTGTTATAAAAGTACCCTTTTAAATAGTTTCTCATTAGACTACATTTCTAAGTAAATTTTATAAAAGAATCTTTTCTAATTGTTTTTATATAAAAGTACTTATTTCAAGTGCTTTTTGCGTAAAAATATTTTTTAAACGCCTTTCAATAAAAAACTCTTTTGTAAAATAACTTTTTGAGTACTTTTTTATGAAAGTACATTTTGAAGTGTATTTTTTCATAAACGTAACTTTGTGAGTAATTTTTCATAAAAGTGCCTGCTTAAGCCAGCCTTTAAACAACAATTTCTTGAAATTACTTTCTCACAAAAGTGTCTTTAAAATTTTAGTTTTAATAATGTACGTTTTTTAATACTTTTTTATAAAAGTACCTTTTTTCTAGTTTTTTACAAAGGTCCCTTTTATGTAAATTCGTTTCAATATACATATATTTTATGTAAATTTTTATGAAAACACTCTTTTAAGTACTTTTTTTAAAGTAAATTTCTGAATAATTTTCCCAAAAGTGTCTTTTAAAAAAAATACCATTTTTAATTACTCCCGTTTTAAATACCTTCTCTCAAAAATTTTTTTTTAAAGTACCCCTTTTAAGAAGTTTTTAAAATGGTGGCACTTTGTTAAAAAAGCACACTTTGAGCTACTTTAAACTTTTTTACAAAAGTCTCTTTTATGAACATTTTCATAAAAATATTCCTTTAAGTAGAGTTTTAAGAAATTTTTAAAAAAGGATGTACTTATTTTGCTAAAGTACCTTCTTAGGTGCTTTTTTAAAAAAGCTCACTTTGAGTACTTTTAACAAACGTACGTTTTTCAATACTTTTTTATAAAAGTATCTTTTTTATAAAAGTATCTTTTTTATAAAAGTATCTTCTTAATAATTTTTTTATAAAAGTCTCTTTTATGTACATTTTGTTTAAAAATACTCTTTTAAATACTATTTTTCTAAAGTACTTTTTTAGTAAAGTACTTTTTCATAAACGTATCTCTTTAACTGATTTTTATGAAAGTATCTATTTAATTACTTTTTTATAAAGTTTTGATTTTTTTTAATTTTCTGTTTTGCAATTTTAATTGTTGAAAAAGTCATTTTGAAACTATTATTTTTTTTACGTATATTAAATTGCGTATTTTGTTGAAATAGTACTTTTTCTTGCAAAAAGGGTCTTTTGTATACAAACTTTTTTTCTAATTTAGTTTTTTGAAAAATTCTCTTAAAAAATTACTTTTTTTAAATCCTTTTTGTATTTTTTTTTGTTTTTTGTTAAAAAAAAGTTTATTTTAAACACATTTTTTACCCACATTCAAATATGTATGCGTGTAGGGCAACGGTTCCAGTCCTATGTCCAGATTGGAATCAGCCAAATCTTCCAGTGTCCTTATTTTCGATTTAACAGGAGATCCCAGCAAAGAGGATACCACCACCGATGTATAATAATTGTACATTATAAAACTGACCAGCGACAGCGATATAAAAGCCAAACGGCCCGCCACGGAACGGGGTATTACAAAACTGCCCTGGGCACAGGCAGAACCAAAAGATATCAGACATGTTGTTAGCAAAGAAGGTACAAATTCTAAATATCTTTTCATTTCATGAAATTCCACAACGAAAATCACCCACAGAAATAAAGCGGACAAAGCCAAAATGATGCCAAAGAAGATCCAAACTTTAGTACTAAAAGGATGCAGAAAGACGCGACCCTGTATGCCGGCATTGCGTGGAGTACGAAACATGCAAACCGACCGAGAAGAGCCGGTCTGGGCAATGGGTGTCAGGTAATGAAAACGGCCGATAGTAGAAAAAAAGGGGCCAGAACTCAAGTCGGCTGTGTCATCAATCAAGGCTCCCACCATGCCGCCCTTAATGTCTGCATCAGTCCAGTGATCATAGTACGTGTAAGAGACGCTGTACGAGAGACACACTTAATTAAAAATATTCATCATTTTGTGTAAAAAAAAAATTACATACTTTGTCTGCAAATAGTCCTTTAACAGCATGAAAATCTGCATGCCGAATTTATTGATGGGCTCAATATGAAAATCCTTTTCTGACAAAAGATGTTTAATTATTTCCTCACCAGGCGCTTTCAAATCATAACGAGTGACCTTAAAAATTGGATTAATTTTTTGTAGTTTTGAGTGAAAACAAAAAAAAAACACTAGTGATTCTGCTTACCACCACCGCCACTCTCATGGTTACATCTGGCAAAATCTCTCTATTTCCATACGGAAGTCTCCGGTGCAACTCTGATAAATAATTTTTTGTCGCACATCCTGTTTTAGTGCATTCAATTTCATAATTTGTTGTGATATTCAGTGCACCGCCTATAAAACGGCCGTTGTTGTAGACATCGTAAGTGATGAAGGACGTTTTATGGGATTTCAAAATTATTGGCTTTTTTGGGATCACGTATGTCAACCGGGTATCCACGGACAGATTGACAGTGTTAAAAATCTCATGGAAACGTGAGAAGTTTGATAATTCATCATAGATTAGCCAATTATAATGATAATTGAACAAATGCTGTTGACTGCTCTGCGGGAGGGGAGATAAAGAAGTAAACATTCAAATCAAGAGATTGAAGCCGAAAGAAAAAAGTTTCAACTTCATTTTAGGTTGTTAAAAAATCGCATTTATGCTGAAGTTCTTAAAACTTAAAAATATGTTAAAGTTTCGGTCAAAAGTAGCATCATTAATCGTGGAGTACTTTTTTGCTTGTGGGGGTACCTTTAGTGAATGAAAAAACACCTGCACATCTCTTCTATTGATCTTTGGATATAAAAGAAGTAACACCTTTATCTTCCACGCAGTGATATTATACGCAGGGAAAATCCCTATTCGTAGGAATTTTCTTCTACAAAAAATGAACGTAGGGAGAAAATGATAGATTTAGTGAAGTCATTAAAATGTAGAGACTTCAATAGTGTGGCAAAAATGTATTCATTTTGCAAGCTTTTTTTGTATTTTTAGATGATCGCTTGCCGCCATTTTAGCTTTCATTTTAAAGTGAATTTGTGAAATATTGCGTTTTTTTATATTTACGAGTATATACATATAATGAACTCTTCGTTTTCTTCAGACTTTTCGGCGTGCTTATAGATTCTTTTCATTATAAGTTGAATCACCTGCTTCACTTTCTCAAGCATGTTTATGAATCTTGGTGTTTGTACTACTCACATACTTGCTTCAATTTTCTGGATTATTTCTGTGGTTCGTTAAAATTGTAAGTTATTCTGAATGCAACCGCTTTACTAAATTCTTCTTTATATCCTTTGTTTTTTTTGTAGCTAATTTATGTTAAAAAATTAACTTTTTTAATTGATAATTTTGTTTTGATAATATTTGGCAGCTAGTTCAGATTAACTTGCGATAAAAATTAGAGAAGACAAAAATTTTTCGTGCTTCGCATTCGCATTAGATTCATATTGAATCTACTTGCTTCGCTCTCAAAAATTTTCTATGGCGAAGCAAGTTGCTTCAGTCATGATTAGGGATTGAAACATGAATAGAGAGTGAAGCACGTACCGTGGAAACAAGGCAATAGAGGAAACCGAAAAGTAGATGTGGCATGGCAAATCGGCGACCACTTTAAAAAAAAAAATAACTGATTCACGTACATAAAAGTGTTTGAAATAAAATTATTTAATTATGAAATTTATATTAATCGAGATTGCCTCGATATCTTTTTTCAAAGATTTAAAAACTTTTTTGGCAATCTCGATTAATATAAATTTCATAATTACCTAGTTAACATTTTATTTTCCGTTTTGCCTTAAATACTTTTATTGTCACCCAAAGGGCGTCTAATTGTAAAAAAGGTTGTAAAGAAAATAAAATAGATTCATATCGAATATAATAATTTGTTTGTTGGGATTTTTGAATAAGTTTCAAAGCATACTATGCTTATACTATTGTAATTTTTATAACTCTTATTGAGTTTTTAAAAGTTTTTGTATAAGTAAAGAGGTTTGAAACATTTAAAAATTAGGTTTAAGGTCTACTGATGATTTGGCTTAAGCACCAATGAAATGCATGTATATAGACTAGCTAAAAACCCTCAACAAACAAAAGTTTTTAAATCTTTGTAAAATTATTTAAGTGATTATTCAAGCCTTAGGTCAGTTTATATAAAAAAACGTATATTATTTATTTTTTAAATCGATATTTCGCCAATATCATTGATTGGCTTCTTCAGGAAATATTTTTTTTATTTTTTTTTTTCATTGTTTTTTTTTTCATTTCAATTCAGTATCATACCCATATGGTGATCTAAATATTAAATTTAAAAATGAGCGTTATGCAATTCTATATGATATGAGTAGATAGGTAATGGCGGAGATAGACATGCGCGACTGCGCTGCTGGAAACATTTTTATTTCCTGAAGAAGCCAATCAATGATGTTGGCGAAATATCGATTTAAAAAATAAATAATATACGTTTTTTATATAAACTGGCCTAAGGCTTGAATAATCACTTAAATAATTATTTAAAAAAAAGGTCGAAAAATAAGATAATAGCATTAAATAAAATTCATACGTATACATCAATTAAAAGTTGTAGGGATTTTTGTAGAGACAATTTTTTGAGCGCGTAGGGAAAAATAGGAATTTTATTCGGGCTGCGTAAAGACTTCTCAAAAAAGTATATAACATCACTGCTTGCACGTGTATTGTTTGGCTTGTCCCCATAGACTCCTTGAATAGTGTAGCATACCATTAGCCTGGATGTCACAGATTCGATTCCAATCAACTTTGTGTTTGTTTAAATAAAATAAAATGCTTCTAAGAAAATTTAAAAATAGTTGATTTGCATTTTAATTTTATAATTTTTTTTAACGCTTGACACAATTCTTTTTGGTTGAAAAATTATTTGATCTCTTCAGTTTTCTTTCCTATCCTAATTAGGGGCCCTCAGAAGTCTGAATTATAAATTACAAAATTATATATTTATTTAAATCAATATTATACCTCCTTTGTTAAATAATCAGACTGATGACAGTTGAAGTCCACAAAGACCCCAATTTGTGGTCGATCAGAACGCATAAAACGATAACCAAAATTAAGTAAAGCACTAGAATCATTAAAATCAACATACTGAGTGTAGAGTGAATGCTGAGAGGCCAAGAACGAAAAACGATAAAGAGCTGTAATGAAAATGTTTTGCAAAAAAAAAAATTCAAACAAATAGTTTTAAATAAAATTTTTAAACTTTCAATTGAGTAAAAAATTTTGCGATTTCCACAGTCCAGGCGTTCTATTCACGCACCAATCGTTTGAATTGTGGAAACCTCACTTTAGTGTTTCCACAATCCAGAAGTTCGATTCGTCTAGAAAATTTATAAGAAAACTTTTAATTGTTTGCGTGGAAACATCACTTTAGTGTTTCCGCAATCCAGAAGTTCGATTCGTCTAGAAAATTGATAAGAAAACTTTTAAATGTTTGAGTGATTTTTTGAATTGTAGAAACTTCACTTTAGTGTTTCCACAATCCAGACGTTTGACTTGTGTAGAAAATTTATATTAAAACTTTTGAGTGTGAGTGAGTGATTTTTAGGAAAGAAACAAACAAAGTGTGTCCGTCTGGATTGTGGTATCCGCACTTCTTTAAAAAAAAATGTTACAATACTTGTTTGTTAAACGCAAGATTACACAAATATTTATTACATAAAAATTGCTCCACTTTTTTTTCAAAATTTCTTTTAAAATTGTTTTAAAACTTACACTCTTTATTCCAACAATGAAATAGCACCACGCAAACTAGTTTGGCGTTTAAAAAATAATTCAAAATGAAATGCATTAAATTGGAATTTAACATTTTTAAACTGTGTACACTCTACTGCTCCTTCAAACAACATTAAGGATTAAAATTTTAACACAAAACTGTTCCTTTATTTATAGCAAACGGCCTGCGCTTTCGTTACTAAATAATATTGTTAAATAAATTGATCATTTGAAATGCAATCAAGGACTGCCAAAAATGATTTTTTGACTAAATAATTTGCCTTTTGTTGCACAAGTCACCTGTCTGGTTAATAATCCCTAAATGATTTGTTAAATGTCCTTATGAATTTTTAACATCCCGAACGAAAATTGCTCAATTTATTTTACACTTGTGTGCCGGAAAGCAACAAGTTGTTGATTACTATTAAACTGTTATTTACGAATTAACAAAATAAATTTCTTTTCTACTTAAGTCACGATTCGACGCACTGCAAACGGCGCCTAAAAGTATGTGCAGCATTTAATGAATGAATTTTTGTGTTTTTGCTGTGTTCATGTTGTTGGCATGTGTACATTAATAAATTTAATCATGTCTGAGTTTGTCTGCCTTAATGCATGTTTGTTTTTTTTTTCGTTTCCTTTCCTTTCTTTTCTTTCTTTTGTAGTCCCTACAAAATGTTTTGTCTGCTTTTAGGGATTTAAGCATGCTTATAGGTATTTAGTCTTCTTAGCGCTTTTGGCGCATTCAAACCAAACTATCCGAGAGTGAATTGTAATAAATGGAAATAAAAAGTATTGAACAATTTTGCATCTAAAAAATGCCGACGGTTAAAGTGTTAACAAAAATCAAAAATTCCAAAACACATCTAAAAAATCCACAAAAAATTAAAATTTACGAAATAATTAATAATCAATTTTAAAATATTATTGAAATACCAATCAAAAACTAAAAATATTGAACTAAATTAAGCTTTTGTTTAATAATAAAACAAAACTGGTAACAATTAAAGACAAAAGTCGAATTTAAACCAGATCAGCGTTATTATATTGGAATCTTACATGATAAAAAAATTTATTTAAAAAAAATATGTATTCAAACGAAAATTTAAAATTTCAAATATTGAAATTGATTTAATAACAATTCAAATAAAAACTTAATTTATTTATGTGGTTTACATTTAGTACTAATATTTTTATAAGATAATATATTAAACTTTTTAGTACAAAAAATTAAAAAATATATATAAAAAAATGTTGCTCTTAAAAAATATCTATTAAATTTTTTATTAAAATTAAATCAAAATTAAGAAAAATTTTAGTTTGTTTCTGTTTACAAAAAAAAAATACTTTATTAGCTAAAACTTACTTTTCTCTAACTTTTCGTACTAAAAAAATTCACAAATATTGTATCGTATGTATAGATATTGTTCTGTGTAATAAAATTTTGTTAAAAAAATATTTAGTAATAATTTTCTTTTTACACAACATTTTTTTAGCACAAAAACTAACCAAATCGAAAAAAATTGTGGGTCATTTAAAAAATATTGTTTCATTTTTAATATAAAAAATTAATAATTTTTAGTTCTTCTTTACACAAAATATAAAAATTTTAGTAGAAATTAACTGAAATATGTATATTAGTACTAAAAAATATAATTTTCTTTTAAGCGTGAATCCTTTTTTCTAAATTGTATATAATTTTTTTTGTAATAAAAACAGCACATTTTCGGTAAAAAAAATTAGCACAAACAAATGTTTTTGTAATTTTTTCATTTTTTTTCAATTGTGTAGAAAAATTTTGAGTTTTCAGAAACTTTAAGGAAAAGAAAATGTAAAAAATTTTAAAGTTGGACAACTTCTGTAGTGAAATAAGCAGAGTATAATTTTGAAAGTTTTTAAACAAAAAAAAAGTTCACAGTTTTCTTAATAAAAATTGTGTGTTTTTAGAACTATATTTTCATATATATTTCAGCTATTTTTTGCTACGGAATATTAATAAATTATAAAATGTGTTCGGGCGAGATGGTCAAAAACTAAAAAAATTGCGCAGGCTTAGGAATAAATGAATGAATTAATTGATTAATGCAAAACAAGTGTTTTAAATTTGTTTTCCAACTCCTGGGAAAAAGATTTAGCAAAATATTTTTATTGAATAATATTTATTTGTTATAAAAATTAAAAAAAATAATTAATATTTATTCGTAATTTAAAAAATTTTTTACTTTTTAAAGCAATAAATGAAAGCAATTTGTATAAAATATGCAAATTTTAATAAATAAAAAACATTTAGCTATAAAAACTTGTTTACTTTGCCGACTTAAATAAATAAAATTGTTTGACAGAGTTTTGTGTACCTTTTTTTTGTTAAGTAAAAAAATCTGATGTAGTTTTTTCATTATTTAAAACAACTGCCTATATTTTGGCTCGTATTTAACGGTTATTTGCTTAAAAACACTGCCTACTTTTGAGCATAAGCAACCTTGAATACAATAAAATTATTAAAATTTGGTTTTATTAAACAAATTCCTTACACGTCTATTTTATTTTATCACCTAAAAGGCTTGAATTTATTTTCTTATTTCAAAATTCGCATATATACTCGCATATACATATCGTTGCCTTAATATAGAAAAGCCATAACGATTTTTTTTCAAAATTGGGTTTTTTGCCTATTTCAATAAATCTAAAATTCTCTTATCGAAAGAGATTTCCTCTCTCGATCTTGAAAAATAAATACCTAGGGCCTTTCTATATTAAGGTGCGATATGTATATAGCAAGAATTCTATTTGAATTTTATTATATTTGTAATAAATCACGGGCAATATATACAATATATGGCAACTGTTTTTTTAAATTCCCCCAGCCGGAAAAAAATCTTCAAAGGGAAATTTTTAATCTGCAATATTTTCGAAAAGTTGTGGTATTGAAATTAATAAATAAATACTCTTAAATTAAAATTTCTAAAAACTTTTCAAATTTCCCCTACTTACAAAAATTTCCCTTATTGTAAATTTTGAGTTTAAAATTTTTTTTATAATTTTTAACAACTTACAATCAAATAAAGGGCAATTTTAGGGAAATTTTTTCATTTTGTTTAGAATTTAAAATTTCCCTTTAAGGGAAATTTTTTTCTCATTTTCGTTAAATCCTTTGGCTGAGGGATAGATAAATCAGTAGCAAACTGCTTAAGATTTTCGTTCTTTCTTTATTTTTAGAAATTTCCCTTTCAAAGTTTTATAAGTATATTTTCAATCATATACATATATGTACATATATACACCTCCTCCTATATTGCAACGTAGTCATATTTCAAAAAAAGTGATTTTTAATTTAAGAACATAGAATTATTCATCGTATTGTTCTTCATCTTCTGTGAAAAGTTCATACAACAATCTTGTTTACTCACCTCTTGAAAGGAGATTAAAAACTTTGAACTCGTTTTCTGAAGAACTAGATTTTTTGAGATATCACTACGTTGCAATAAAGGAGCGATATGTTGATTTAAAAGATTTTTAACTATTTTTTTTTAATTTGGTGAAAGTTTGGACATATTTGTTAAATTTTAACCAGAAAAATAATATCCCTGCAACCTTGAATGCAACAAAATTATTCAAATTATTCTCATACAACAAATTCCTTTCTTGTCCTTTTTTATCACTTAAAATACTAAATTAAATTGAGAGGTTTTTTTCTTTAAGCAAATGTCAACTGGAAGAAATGCTTTGCTGCTTATTATTTTATTTTTTCAACGGATTTAATTCTGTATATTCATTAAACAGCTATTTATATAACCTTTCTTGTTAAAAAAAATTATTGAAGCATGCTGTTAGGCATTGCAAACACCTTAATAAGTGTCAATAATCTTAATTAGTAGTTGCCGCTCTTGTTGTTGCCTTTTGCCATTAAACAAAACACAGCAGCTCACTTTCATCTTGTTTTAATATTTATTTAAAAATAAGACTTGAAAATTATATTTTTCAACATTATTTTTTCCTAACACTCGCGTTTCACTATTTTTTTTTATATTAACGCCAACAATTATACAAAACACTTTCTTGTCATTGACATTTTGTTAAGTTTGTAAAATATAGAAATAAAACATTTCATAAAAAATGTTTAGTATAAAATGCAAAAAAAAGAAGAATCAGGCTCATTTCTTTTGTTTTATTATTAGTATTATAAAGCATGTCAGCAGTTTCATCACCCCTTTCGCAAGTATAAAATGAAATGCCTAAATGCACACTACGCAATTATTACTGTTGTTTTGGATTTCGCAAAAAAAAAATAATATGTTTTTATTTGTCTTTTAGCAACTAGTATTTTTTTTAGAATTTCGAAAAGCCTTTTTGGTTTTGTTTGGCAGTAAAGCAGTCTGATTTTTAATAAAAGTGAATACAACAAAAGTTTAAGTAAAGTAAAAAAGAAATATACAGCTTTTTGTTAAGTTAGTTGTTATTGAAATAAGTTGTTTAGTTTTAAACGGCTTGCCCTGAGTATTTACTAAAAACTTAGGCAGGAACAAATGTATACCATCCCTTTAAATTTCAAAGGCAATTTTATAGCCACAATTTTACTATTCACTTAAGCTGCCATAACGCAAAGCCATGAAAATTAATTGCATTTTATTTGTTCTCTTACAGAAGAATAAAATTAAATTTTGATTGATTTTTAAGCGTATTCGATTAGCTCTAACGTTTTTTCCTCTGAGGCTAAAGCTGTAAAGTAGGCAATATTTTTCTTACATGTCACTGCCAAAACGATATGCTTTAATTTTGGATTCTAATTTGTTAAAAGCCTTTCAAAAAACCACAGATTTAAATGTCAGTTGGTTAAATGTTATTAAACAAAACTCTTATTTGTACATTTTAATTATGTATTTAAATAAACTTCAATTTAAGTATTTACGAATATTTGCATTTGTTTAATTGTTGCGTATTTTCAATTTAATAATTTAAATAATTTGGTTTAAAAGCCTGTGTGGTAAACCTCAGTAATTTACTATTCAAATTAATAAAGTATCAATTGAAGTGTTTTCTGTAGCTTAAAAACTAAAAACGAATGCTGTGAATGTACGTTAAACTCCCCAAAGTATGCTTTAAAATTACAAAAACTTGGCAGCAGCAACAAATGCAATACAATTCACAATTCGCCCATAAGTAAACTACAGTTGTGCATCAGTCTATCAATGTTAATAAAAAAGGGAAATCACAATATAAAATATATAACAAAACTGACACTAATGAGCATAAAAAAAAACAAATAGTCAAAGTAATTTAAATAATACAATTCAAAAAGAACAAACGCAGAAGCTAAAAAAAATTCATACACGATTTTTTTTCTAAAACAACAAACATGATTTCGAATATTTTTTCCATAAATCCTCAAAATGATTTCGAATTCCAACCATTAAAACGACAATTCCGCGACACTTAGTATTCCTTCATATTGTTGGCATGAATATGAACGAAAACATTTTGCACGATCTCTTGAGATTTACACGACACAAATCCAGCAATTGCCGGAACAATGTGACACAATATGTAAATGTTGCAAGTGGAGAAGGAAAAAATGAGAAGACCAAATCTGGTTTCCAGCAATATGGCGGACAAAATTGCATTAAATTAAATTGTATTTGAATTTTAATGTTTCTACAGTAAGCGGCAAAAATTAAGAAGAGTTAAGAAAATGTCCCTTTAAAATAAGAAAATTATAAAGGAATCCTGAACTGAAACTTTTGAACTTATACAATCTCCTTTAAATTTTTGCAAATTTACAAAAAATTACGCCAAAAATTGCAAACATTTGTTAATATCCCTCAGCTAAAAAAATTTCCCTCTGAGGGGAACTTTAATAAAACGATATTTTGAAAAAAGAAAACATATTACAAAGTAAGCATTAAGTACGCTTAGTGAGAATTTGTTAAAGTTTTCGAAATTTCCCTAACTTAAAAAAATTTCCCTTGATGTAAAATTTAAGTTTTATAGAAATTGCTCACTATTTTATAAACTTAAACATAAATGGAGTGCACTCAAAGCCAATTTTATAAAAAAAATAAATTTCCCTATGAAGGAAATTTTTTCTTTTTGCAGCAGATATCAAAATTAAACCGAATAAAATTTTATTATTTTCCTTACATTTAGATATTTTTATTTGAAAGTTGTATACATATGTACATGTTTTTTTTACAAATTTTATTTCATTTGAAAATCTGCATATCGTTGGCTCATTATAGAAAGGACGTATCTTGATTTTTTTAATTGCGATTCTAAGCTTTTCTTGTCTATTTAGAATTGTGTCAGAAAAGATTAAAAACGGCGCTTAATAAAAAAATCGAGATACGTCCTTTCTGTATTAAGCCAACGATATGTGTATAGAAAGAATCCTATTTGAATATTATTATTTTTATAAAAAATCTCGGGCAATAGATACACAATTTGGCAACCTTTTTTTAATCTCTTCAGCTGGATGAAATCCTCAAAGGGAATTTTTAAACAAATAATATTTTCCAAAAGTTGTGATACTGATATTTAATTAATAAATAGTCGAAAATTAAAATTGGCAAAAACTTTCTAAATTTACCTTGATTTAAAAAATTTCCCTTATTGTCAATTTGGAGCTGTACAAAATTTTCTTGTAAATTTCATCATTTTAGAATATAATAAAATTATCTTTAAGCAGCTTTATGAATTTTTTTTATTTTTACTAGAATTAAAATTTCCCTTCAAGGGATTTTTTTTAATTTTCTTAAAATATTTTGTCTAAATAAGAAAACAAATAATCTAATAGCAAACTGCATAAAATTTTCATGTATTCTTTATTTTTAGAAATTTCCCTTCCAAAGTATACTTTCTATTGTATAAATAGATATGTTCATATGTAGCTTTAAATGTTAAACTATGTAGGTATTTTAAAATATGAAGAAAGATTGGACAAAGTTGATCAATTTCATCTATAAAAATAATTTCCCTCAGAACGAAATTTTTGTTTTAAAGCCTTTTTGGAAGCTTTTTAAAATTTTATTAATAATTTAGTTCGTTGAAATCAAAATTTGTAAATTCCTAAAATTTACCTTATGTTTTTGTATATTTTACAAAATTTTACTATTTTTATAATAGATTTATATTATTTATCTAGCAAAGCAATGTAAAGTTTATTATCAAAATTAATTTTATATTTAAAAAATTTCTATCCACCATCCATAATTACTATTCCGCTGTTAACTGTTTAAAATTTTTCATGGGAAATCAAGCCCAATAGCTGCCATTGTCTAAATTACTTAAGGGATTTATTTTTAATTATATCATAAAAATGGGTTTAAAATTACAGAAATATTTACAGGCAAACAAGTAATAAAAGAAGAAAAAAATTAACTGCGTTTAAAAATGTACTAGTTGAATACTTTTGTACTAACGAAAGACACAATTAACAAAAACAAATTGAATTGCAAGCAAATGGAACAAAAGACAAAAACCACAATACACTCACCTTCAATAGTAGTCGATGACTAAGTTAAGAAAAGGATCTAAATATTATATTACAAGTGAGGAATGTCTAGTATTTGCTTTACTCCTCCTAACTAAACAATAAATATCCTTATTATATTTCTATAAAAACCACTTAAACCATTATCACCTTGCCCAGTTCCAACAAACAATAATAAATTTGTTTGTTCTTATTCCAGGACACACACAGACACACACTCAAACATTCTTAAACAAACACATGCTTTCACAACTTCCTTTCTAAATATGCATTAAAAATGAAAAAAGTAACTCAATTTTTTATTTTCTTTAAGCAGTTGTATATGAAATTTTATTTTCTTGTTTAGCAGTGAATAAGATGAAAAACTATAACAATTTGTAAAATTTTTCCGGCACTTTTCACGTTACTCTTTTTTTTGAAAATGGTGTAAAAAGTGAAAAATAGAAACCGATGGCAAGTGAGTTTTTTTTTATAAAAGTACGTGCTTAAGTTGTATTTTAAAACTCTACTATTTATTCTCCACATTTTTTGTTTATTACTTTCAGCACAGTTTTGTGGCTGTTGTCCCATTATCACTTTCCCGCATAACAATCCATTATTATCAAAAACATCATTATTATAAATATAAATGTTTTATTTGTTTTTCTATAGAGTTCATTTATTTTTTTATTTATTTTTAGAAAAATTTTTTTGAGAAAAACAAGAGAAGTACTGAGTATGTGTAACACGTTTTTAATAATAAATCGCGCTTTATTTTGTATACAAAACACAAATATGCACGTGTACGAGTATGTGTGTGGGTGTGAGAGTTTTTTGATGATAGATGAAGATGCTAGAGATGATAAGAAAGAAGTGTTAAAGTGAGTGATAAGTTTCGTTAAGATAGTCACTGATATTCTAATAATGAGCTTAGAGCAGTCTCATGAAAACACAAAATAAATGTGAGCATTTATTATGTTTTATAAAAGGTTTAGGGAACAAATTTTATACGGAAATATGTCTCATGATTCTATATAAATAAAAAAAAATATCAATAATGACGTTAGAATTATACTAGAGAACTGTGTAATTTAATTAGTTTGCTTAGCTTTTTCAAATTGAATATAATTAAAACAGCCTTAATTTTATTAGTAAAACAATCACTAATACAAATGACTCTATTACAAAATTAATACAGGAATAGCTAATTAATTTTGTCAACACTAAAGCAGAACGGAACAACTTTTTTTGGTGGCAGGTTTTAGATATTCTTACTCAACTGTTGCTAACGAAACTCGTTCGTTTGTCAGAGGTCTTCTCCTTTTGAACCGCTTTTTATATTTTAATGAAGAAAAAGGATTTAAAACTGTAAAAAAAATATGCAGCTTTGAAATTCCTAAAATTAAGCGAAATAAAAATATTTTACACTTCTTAAGTGCTTTGTTATAACTTTAGGATTTATGAAAAACTGTACAAAAAAATTTCCCCTAAAGGGAAATTTTTAAACGCAAGGGAAATTTTAGAAATTTTTCCAAATTTGCTGTGAGCGTACTTGACTTATGTTAAAAATGAAAAAAACAAAAAATTTTGTAATAAACAGGAATTTAATAAACAGGAATTTCACTTTAAGAAAAAACTTTGAAAGGGAAATTTTTAAAAGTAAAGACAATAATAATATTTTACCCGGCTTACGTGCTTTGTCACTACATTAGATTTTATGAAAAAGTTGAAAATATATTATTTCCCATAAAGGGAAATTTTTAAGCTAAAGGGAAATTTGTAAGCGCTTACAAAATTTGTTAAAAGTATTAAAATCTTTGAAAACTTCACAAACATATAAAGTTAGCTTTGAGCCAAATTGATACTTATTGCACTTTTTAGTTTGTTTCCATGATCTGTCAGGGATCGTTTCTCCAATTGCGCCTTTGGGACTAATCCGTCTGTTGTATTTTTTTAACCGCAATAGGTAGACCGTTGAAAGAAATTCTATAAAATCACTGAACGAACCTGCACGCTTTTTAAATTTCAATATAGAAAAATAATTCTAAACTACTGAAAAATTTTTCATAAAACTTTTTAAAGAGAAATTTTAAAAACTAAGAAACTTGCGAATTATTTTAAAAATAATAATAAAATTTAGTAGTTTTTAATCTAAAGTGATTATTATTATTTTGACTAAAGTTCGTAACATTTTTAGTCAGATAGAATTGGACATGAGGACAATATTCCAAAGGAACAAGAGAAAATTTTAACATCAATTAATTTCAACTTACACGGCAGATTAGAAATAAAACTGTCCTTTAAAAAAAGTTGTAAAACTAAGGGAAACTGAAAAAAATATAAAACTCGCTTGCAAATTATATTAGAGGACATTTTGAAAATTAAGGAAAAATAAAAAACTGGCTTTGAGAGCACTTGATTTATAGTGAAAGTTATGCTCGAATTCCCCAAAACTAAAATCCCCTTTTAAGGAAAATGTTTGCAAGCAAGGGATATTTAAAAAAATCTATCAAATTTATGCTAAGCGCACTAAATCTGAATTGTTATGGCTTCTTTGACCACAAATAATATAAATAACTTAAAGTTAAACTTATCCATCCGTTTGTTCTTTTTTTGAGAGATATTTTTTCTAAAAGTTGTATTTAAATCTTTTTTAAAAGAAAGCCTTTTATTTTCCTCTTCATTTTTTCTTTATTCATCCTTAAATAACTTCTTTATGTCGATTTAGTATGTTTGCATTTATTGGTACTCTGACTTTGTGATTACAAAAGTTTAATTTCAAACAAACTAATAATAAACTAAGAGATTTTAATTAAATAGTTGAGGAATAGGAAAAAATTAAATTTTAAGATGTTTATTAAAATCAACTAAAATTGTTTAACAAGATTCTTTGAACATTTAAAAAGCAAATCCGGCGGAAGTAAATAATACTTGGCTAACTAACTGTTCAACAGGCCAAATAACAAACTTTTTCCAAAATAAAGATTAAAAAAATAAAAGCTAAGCAGCTTGTCAACAACAGACTTGATGATAAGCAAGCTAGAAAAATTAGTTGAATACTGTATTTCTCCCTGCCCCCGGCTCTTTCGCTTTTCCCCTCTCCAAAAATATTAACTTAATTTTAAAACTACATACACAAAGTTTACATTTAATAAAATAACAACAATAAAACTGTCACATCATAGAACAAACAATTAAAAAACATAAAACAGTCAAGCAGTGCTTGTTCTGCAAATACAACAACCAACAAAAAAACATGATACTAAAGCCGCTGTCATTGCCATATTGTGGGCTGTTGACCATCAAAAATTATGTTCACATGATGAGCCCGATCATGGTGACAAAATGTAAAAAATTCCTAATTTCTCTACTTGAAAGGCAACAGCAACGGCAGCATTATTTCAATTTGTATCTCAATAAAATAGTGCATGGCCTGCGCTTAACTTTATTTAGCATGTATGCCTTAATGTGGTTGGGTGTTTTAAACACCACCACCATACTGACAGAAGCCGCTCCTCATTTGCGTCTAACACAGAGCAATAATCATGCCAATATCTCTGAACTGCTAGATAATCTTTTGCGTGGTTATGACAACAGCATACGACCAGGTTTCGGAGGTAAGTGTGTGCACTGAAAGAACGACTGTTAACATTACTCAATGTGAAAATACTTATTTGTTGAGTAAATAGTGGCTAGAAAAATATATTTCCTTTAATCAAAAGTTAACTTACGAGCAGCGGTAAATCAATTAAGATACATTTTCATTTATTTATTTTATTATTTATTTAAAGTGTGTGCAGCAAAGTCTTGATGTAATCAGCAAAAAAAAACATTAACAAGTGATTTTATTTTATTTGTATAAATAACTTACAAAGCAAAGTTTATTTGTCGGCGATGGCGTATGAGAGATATTTTTCATAATAATTTAATTAATAAATATTAAGTATGCGTCACGGTGCAAAAAATATGATACTCATGAGGCCCTTGAAACGCATCAAAACATAAGTTTCTTCAGGCGTTTTTGTATTTGATACTTTAATAGTTTTTCCCTAAGAAAGATACATAATTATAAATAAATAATGTAATTGCAATACAGAACTGTTAGTAAGAATGGCTTGTTCAAATACATACTTTGCTTTTTCAATAAAAGTATACAGCACTTTGTGGTTTTTCGTTTAATCCAACCGTGTATATTAAGCAGTGCAGGTCGAAAAAAGCTCAAAAAAGCACTGAAATGGTGATTTTAATGGTACTTTTTAAAACTAACCAAAATTATTCGTTTGTAAGAGAAAAGGTACCCTATTAAAGTTGGAGCAAAAAAACAGAAGTACTCGTATATGAGCCTTCTTCTGCCCTTAAATTAATATTTTTTCCAAAACAAGAGTTGAAGTTCTTTGATCTACAATGATAAACTATGACTAATTTATACAGGTGTTCGTTATGAATGATTAAAATCATTCTGATTTATTCGTCCTTTTTTTAATTTTATTAAATAATTTATACAAGCTTTAGGTCCAGAAAATAAATATAAATTATTTAAATTATCCGATATTTCGCTTTCCCAGTGAAAGCTTCTTCAGGGATATTTTTTATTAAAAGAAGAAGAAAGCGAAATATCGGATAAAAAAATCATTTATATTTATTTTCTGGACCTAAAGCTTGAATAAATTATTTAATAAAATATGAATGATTAATTTAATAAGCACAGAAATTCGGGGTAGCGTATGTTTAATAAAAATACAAGCGAAATAAAAAGACTATCATACATCTATCTATTATATGAATAGGTAAAGACAAATTTTAGAATGCCTTTTCCTCCTTTGTTTGACAACCGATTTTCTACATCCTTTTACTAAATGGTAGACATTGTTGATCATTAGTGATCCGACTATATATTATTTAAATCGGTTCAGTATTAAAGGAATAAAAGACTCCTAAAGTTGACACCGCACGTTTTTTTCAAACAAACACTACCCGCGAAGCCATTTCGGCTTGTCTGCAGAAACACCCTGGGTCAAGGCAGGAATCGAACCTGCGACATACAGACTAATAGTCTAGTACGCTATCTACTAGTCTACGGGGGCTCCCATTCACTTAAGAAAGTATTGGTTTAAGATTTTCCCGCTTCAAAGTGAAGTTGAAAAAGAAAAAGAGATCAGAATTAAAAGAGATGAGAATTAAATATAGATGTACATGTTCATTACAGTGTTGTTTTATTCTGGAAGAAATTTCTTTATGTAAATGCTTAATACTTAATTCATTATCGCTAGAATATGGTCGATTGCGTCGCCCATAGGAAAGACTAGTTAAAATTAATTTTCTTGATATAAATTCAAATTTCTTTTAGTTGCTTGAAATGTTTATCTGTATTAAATAGTTAAAATAAAAGTAAATTATTATTATTTTTTATATGCGACTCTTCTAATTGCATTTATGATAACTTAAGTTTTTTTGAATAGATTTAAATCTTGGCTTTTTTTCTACATCCTGAGTTTGTGGTTGATACTTTTTACTAAATGAACACTTTTTTAAATGACTTTGCCACAAATACAAGTACGAATATTGCCTTGAATATATCGTTTATTTACTCAAACAACGTCTTAACTCAAAAAACTCATTCTTCAGAACAAAAAAAATGTAAATGAAAAAAAAAATAAAACAAAATAACAAATAAAGTTTATAAATTAAATTCTCCTCAGAACAAAAGCAAAAAAAAATTATAATCCTCTCAAGCGGTGAGTAAACAAAATATTTGTATGAATTTTACACACAAAATATAAAAAACGATACGAAGAACAATTCTACATTTTTATGTAAAAAATCACGTTTTTCGAGTTGTGATGCTATTCAAGTAAATGACTGATATATAGTTATCTTATATATATGTGCATATTAAATGCCAACAAATTATAAAGTCATAATTGCATGTGTATGTATGTATGTGTGTGTGTATGTGTAAGCATTTTGAATATGTTAATGTATAATCTATATCCTGTGCAAATACACACACACACACACACACTTACAAAAGCTTCTAACGGAAATGCTACGCTGTTAAAATCCAAGCTCGGAGGACTTTCTCGCTTATTCGTTTTATATTTCTTTTAAAGAAAATCTAGGTCTATGACTGTAATCAAATGTTTAACATCATTCAATTACATTTACTTTTTGGAGGGGATAAATCAACGCTGTAATAATTGAATGCACTGAATAGAAAGCGGATGGAGATACGAGTAGTAATGAGACTACTATGCTTTATATTTAATTTATGGAATTAGGCTTTTACTTGCTTTTATTTTTTGTTTTCTCTTTTTTTTTCTTCTTTGTTGCCATTATAATACAATTACAATAAGTAGTTATTAAGTCTTAAAGGGATTTCAGTTAAAGGAATAAAGCGTTAGTGATTGAATGTTGAAGGGACAAAATGCTGGCATTTTGTAAAATTAATATGATTAAAATATGATGTGGCAGAGATAATGTAATATCAAGAAATTTAAGCAAATTCGATATTATCGATTAAGAGTTGATGGTAGGATAAATGTAATATTATTTTAGTTTTATTATTTTTAATTTTTTTCAATTTTTCTTTTTTAATAATCATAAAACACCTTGAACTTTTAAGTCATACGTAACGAAGAACTTGGATTTATGTATTGAAATTAAGCATACGCTTTTGTTGCATATCAATGATTTTCAATTGAAAATAATAAACACTTATAAACCTCAAAGTATGCTAAGAATATTGAAATAGTTGTAAGCAACAACATGGGTGTGAAGTTAGCTCCGTTTGTACCTGTTGCTGTTAAGTTAACATTGCTTTAACTAAGAAATCTGAAATCTGCAGTGGCTTGGCTTTCTGCCGTAATAGCCCGATTTTTACCGATTTACGATTTTTCAAAAAATGTCTATCTATAAAAATACCAAATTTCGCATTTTTCAACATCGGAAATATATGTTAAATTGGGTTTCGGATTTTCGGAACTTTCCTACTTTAAAAAAAATAAACCTTTTATTTAATTATGTGAACTTTTAACTATCTTAAAAAAATAAAATAATTGTGTAAATTTTTAAATTTTAAAAAAAATTTTTGATTTTTGAAAAAAAATATTTTTTTTAATAATTTTCTTTTTCTTTAAATAATGTGTGTGTGGAATTTTTAGTACTTTTGCGAATAAATCTTGATTTACACTTAATTCTGTTAACTTAACAGTCTCTTAGTTAAAGCAATGTTAACTTAACAGCAATGGTACAAACGGAGTAACTGACAGAGCTAACTTCACACCCATAACTTCAAATCTACAGGTGCGAATTTCCAAAGCAAAATAAAATTGCCGAGCACATGAAACTGTGTACCCCTCCCCAAAACTTCTTATCTCAAGCAACAATAAACTAAAGTATTGCTGACACAAAAATTGCAAATCCAGACGACTACAAGAGTTCTTCGTTTTCAATAAAATAATATTAACTTTTAACTGCATCCATGAAAGTTTTCAAAAGCTTAATTTTTTGCTCAAAACATGTGCCGGAAACCCAAAGTGAAAATACAAAACAAATCTACGGTTTATACTTTGAGAAAACTTCATGTAAAGCTTCTTAGTCGCCTCCATCCCGACATTTTGGCATATGCGCCAAACCAATAATGAGCTGACGACATGTACATATTTTAAAATCTTAATTAATTATTTATTTAATAAGAAATATGTAGCACTGTAACTTAATTTAGTACAAAACCAAATCAAACTCGTATTTTTAATATATCAAAAAATAATAATAAAAAATAAACAACCTTTGCAGCACTTTTTTAATGTTCTTTCAATTTTTAGGTCCACCTGCAACAGTCGAGGTGGATATAATGGTGCGCAGTATGGGTCCCATATCCGAAGTTGATATGGTAATTTATTATAAGCTTTCCCATTCTGTCATTCTAAGTATTTAACGAAAAAAAAAACAAAATTATTAATTAGAAAATAGTTTTTTGTGCTTTTCTTTCTATCATATTTACCCCCTTCTCTTTGAATTTATTTTTACACTGCCTCTAAAGACATATTCCATGGACTGTTACTTTCGTCAATCATGGGTGGATAAACGTTTAGCATTCAAGGGTGCCCAAGATACATTGGCATTAAGTGTTTCAATGTTGGCTCGTATCTGGAAGCCCGATACATATTTCTACAATGGCAAACAAAGTTATTTACATACAATAACGACACCAAATAAATTTGTACGTATCTATCAGAATGGTAGGGTGCTCTATTCAAGTAGGTGAGTATGTTTGTATGTGTGCATCAGTTATCATTAATATGTATGTACTCGTATGTGTATAAAATGTGCTGACATACAATTAAGTTGAAAAAGGAAATTACAAAAATTACAGCACTTGCACTTGATTTGGTTGTGCTATTGAAAAATGTAAAAGAAATTGGAAAAGTAGTGAATTTAAGTATGAAAAAGAATTTCGTAAATAATGTTTTATAAGTTCTCCTCAAATAAAAGTCATTAACATTCAAATTTTGTTTGGCTGCTTGCTGGCTACAGCTGATGAATTTATATATTAAAAAAACGTGAAATTCAATATTTAAAAGAGGTTTTTTCTCACATCATGTTTATTCTCTAAATTATGAAATTGAAAAAATATTATTTATTAAACATTTTTAAAGTCTACTGATGAGCAGCGAAAAAATCCAGTCTTACAGACTAGCTTTTAAACAATAAGCAAATACGTTTATTATGCACGTTAAAAATTTGTTTCCAATAAATTTGTTTATTGTATCTCCAATATTATATGAACTAACAACAATAACTTTTCAAATACTACATCTACGTATTAATTATCAAAGACAAATGACAGCCGGACTAAAAATTTCGTTTCCATGGTTCTTAATATAAATAAATTGTTTTAGTTGCTTTAGATTATAATATTTTTATACTATTTCTCTTACAGACTTACCATTAAAGCTGGCTGTCCTATGAATTTGGAGGATTTTCCCATGGACATACAAAAATGTCCTTTAAAATTTGGTTCTTGTAAGTTTATTAATATTTTTACTCATTAATTTTTTTTTTAAATCAATTCAGCAATTTAAAATTTTATTGAAACCATTTATGCTAAAAACTTTTCTTATCATTTTATTTAAAAACCTACAAATTTAAACAATATTTTTCACACAATATTTCAAAAGTAAACGCAGGCTTAAAATATGTAGGAATTCATACACAAGCATTTTAACTCATACATGCATACAATAATATTTGATGTTTAACAATCAAGACATTAAATCATTAAAATGACTGCCACAAATACACCAAACAACCGCGCACACAGGAATTCATAAAAATTTATACTACTCGTATAACTAACAATTCTTTCCTTTAAAAAATCACACCTTCAAACACACACATACGTTTTAATGTACTCACTCACTCTCTTCTCTGGCTCAATCAATGTTAACGGAAATTGCCAATAATACACGCAATAAAGCAACAATAAATTGTTGGTTATCTACTAACACACACACTCATGCTTGGCATATACGCCAACATTTATTTCTAGACACTTTTATATTTTAAGCAAAAGCTTAAAGAACTGGGGTTTCCTTTTTGTTGTTGCTGTTTGCAGTAGTTGTTGTCAAAATCCATATAAAAATATGACAATAAATGACAAAAGCATCAAATGAAGAATATTTGTAAATCGGTTTGTGTGTGATTTTTTTTGTAATTCATGTCAATAATATTGATGTTGTACAAATCGGTTTTTTAATATTTTTGTTAAATGACAGTAAATATGGGAATTGTAGAGCAAAAGTATTGAACATGTATGGAATGTTTAAAATGAAACTTATTTAACTAAAGAAAGGTATTCAACTTAAAAACATGCCACCTTTAGATGGTTTTAACAAATTGAAGATACAGTTTTTAAGTTATTTCATTGACGGATTTAATTCCCAAAAAACCTTCAATAATTTTATTATAAGAAATTTTATTAAATTTAAAAATAATAAAGCAAATAATCAAAATGAAATTAATTAAAACAAAATAAAATAAGATGCAATGCAATAAAATAATAATAATAATAATAATAATAATAATAATAACATATAATGAAATAATTTAAAATGAAATAAAATAAAATAAATACAAAATTAAAGTAAAAAAAAATTAAATAAAATAAATCAAAAAATAAGAATATAAAAATAAAACAAACAAAAGTAATATAATGCAAAATAAAACAAACTAAAATAAAGTAAAATAAAATAAAGCAAAATAAAATACAATAATATAAAATAAAATAAAATACAGTGAAATAAAATAAAATAAAATACAATGAAATAAAATAAAATACAATGAATTAAAATAAAATAAAATAAAATAAAAAAGGAAATAAAATAATAATAAAAAAATAAATTAAAATAAAATAAGATACAATGAAATGAAAAAACAAATTAAAATAAAATAAATAAAATTAAATTAAACAATATTAATAAAATAAAAAATTAAATAATATAAAATAAAACATATAAATAAATAATATAAAGTAAAATAAAATCGAATAAAATAGAATAAAATTAAATAAAATTAAATAAAAGTAAATAAAATAAAATAAAGTAAAACAAAATAAAACAAAAAATATCATAAAACAAAAAATAAAAAATTTTATAACATAAAATTAAACAAATAAAGTAAAATAAAATAAATAAAACAATAAATAAAATAAAACAAAATTAAATTAAATTAAATAAAGAGAAGTAAAACAACACAAAACAAAATAAAGTAAATTAAAATTTAAGGAAATAAAATACAACTAATGAAAATACTATAGAAGAAATATAATATTATAAGAAACATTATAAAATAAAAAATTTAATGAAATAAAAGCAAACAACTAAAATAAAAAATAAATAAAAAGAAACAATGAAATAATTCAAAGTAAAGTAAACAATAAACACAATAAAGTGAAATTAAAAATAAAATATTAATTAAAATAAAATAAAAAAGTAATAAAATCATGTAAAATAAAATTCACTAAAAAAAATAAAAAAAAATAAATAAATGAAGTTAAACGAAATAATGTAAAATAAATAAATAATCGGGCATGTTCTACAAAAGTAGTGAAATTGAAATATAAAAAGTAAACTTTTCATTTTTGAAGTTCTGCAAAAATAGAGTATATTTGTATTGAATATTGAAATTCAAAAGTAAAAAGAAGAATGCAGAACATAAAAAATTCAAACTGAAGTGATTTCAATTGAATTCCACTAAAAAGTGGAATGTAGAACATACCGGAATATGTTTTATAAGTGAAATATAGCGACCTTTTAAGGACAATTGAAGTTTTGCCTTTTGCTTATGCCACACATTTAGCAATTTATTCAAAGTCACTTTGTTAAGTCTCTAATAGTTTATTTAAGTGTAATAAAACAGCTTAACAGAAATAGTCATGAAATGCATAGAAGTGTGTGTGTGTGGGC
Organism: Gymnocheta viridis; assembly: GCA_956483585.1. NCBI lineage: Eukaryota > Metazoa > Arthropoda > Insecta > Diptera > Tachinidae > Gymnocheta > Gymnocheta viridis. Next base: position 81,710,155 of record OY101444.1, on the reverse strand, counting down.
GTGTGCTTTACATTTGTGCCCTCTTGTTCATCTTTAAATCAAACAATTATTTGTTATTCAACAGTTATAGCTGCTGCTTAAAAAACATTGTTATAACAACAATACAAAAAAATTTAAAAAACACACACACACAGCCTCTTAAAATTGTCTCACATAACCAAGGAATGCATCCTCATAGTTCTATATTTCCCCTTTTCTTTTTTGCACTGCAGCCAACTAAAATCGATGTCATTATAAATATGAAAATCATTGTTAATGAATGTGTTGATGTTGGTGGTTTTATGCAGCTTAAGCTATATTTCTTTTTGTGTTCTTGAAGTAAGTAGTGATAGTTGTTATTGCTACTACTACTACTCATGGTTATTGTCGTCGAAACTATTTTCAGTTCATAAAAATGAATAATATTAGTTTTACTTGTTTAATTTATTTAGGCATGCATGCTTGATTTCAGATTTTGGCCTATTATTTTTCGATTTAACAAAAAACAATAACAAAAACTACAAAAACTAGCAATGTTAAGTTGTTTAATGTATTTCAAAGAACAATAGACAATGGGGTTTTTTTTCTAACGAAATAACATTAAGAATTTTGGTTTATATTTTATTTAAGTATTTCTTTTTCTCATCTTTTCAAATTTCGTGCTAGTATTTAGTTAAGCCTTAAAATATGCAATAATTGGTTGTTTAAGCTAACATGCAACATTTATAAGAAGCATGCAATGTTGAGAAAGAACATTGAAATTGTTCGTTTTTTTTTTTCTTGTGTTTTTTTATCGAATGTCGTAGGGCAGACAATGATTTTGTTAATGACTAAGACGTGCTCTATAAATGAAATTAGAATGTTAAAAAATAACGTGTTTAGAATTGGCCGCAAGTTTTTCAAACAGTTATTACGTTCACTTATATATGTATAAAGAGAATTGAAAGGTCAGTAAAAAAATTTAATAAAAACTGATGCATACTTTTAGAGGGGTCTATTTAATATGCACTATGAAAATTAATTGTGTTACAGAAATATTGAAACTACTTTTTTATGTTTTACTTGTATTTTAATAAAAGAACAGTTTCTTTAATTTAGATTTTGTTGAATTTTCAGACAAGAAAAATAATTCCCAAATAGGCAATAAAAGGCTGTTAAATATTCCATAAAACAAATACTTGAAAGCAACTTTTTAACTATTTTTTAAAATTGAAATATTTATTCCCTTAAAAAAACAATTCAAGCAATGGGTTAAGTTAACGTTAATTAGTGATGGTAAAATTTTAATATTGAAAGTGGTAAAGCAATGTTTACTGTAAAAACAACAAATAACACAAATAAATCTCGTATGATTTTTCTAGTCATTATTTGTATAAATACAAATTTGAAATCACATTGAGCCACCTAAACAGTGGCGGATACATGGAAGCACACATTAACACTGATGATGAGAGTGTAGCGGCTCCCGAAAAACAACATTGTTCAGTTCTGCCGTGTAAGTTGAAATTAATTGGTGTTAAAATTTTCCCTTGTTCCTTTGGAATATTGTCTCATGTCCAACTCTTTCTAAAAAATGTTACGAACTTTAGCCATAATAATAATCACTTTGGATTAAAAACTACGAAAAACAATTTAGTTATTTCTTTAAAACTTGGTAACAGTCTGGCTCAGTGTTGAACCACAAATTTTAAAACATTTCTTTTTTATTATGGTTTAAAATACATACATACATGTTAATTGTTTACATCTATTCACTCAACACTTCCATTTTTTCAGTTCACAAACAATTTTGTTGCATCACGCTTATTGTCTACTTTTTTGCATCTTTTTTTACTCTTAAGCTTTTTTTTAATATTTAACAATAACTCCCTCCTCCTCTTGTAATCGCTTTTGCGTCATGTAGTTGGCTATACCACAGCCGATGTTCTCTATCGCTGGAATAAGGAAAGACCAGCTGTGGCCATAGCTGAGGATATGAAATTGTCACAATTTGATTTGGTCGATTGTCCGGCTGGCAATTTAACGGATGTTGTTTACAAAGCAGCCGTACCCAATAGTCAAAATGTTATTGATGAAAACAACTACAAAAGAAAACTGCAGCAGCATCAGCAACAGCAACAACAACAATATTCTATACAAAATCAGCAATACCATCAACATCAACAGCAAAATCAACGACAATTTGATTCGAATAAAAATAGTAAAGTTGTAACAACATACGCCGGACCGGCAGCAAAAAATCAACATGTACGCGGTACTGGTCTACAATTAGACAAAGGATTTAGTGTGGCTAAACAGAGTCGAGGCGTACGTTTGGAAACAGCTCACTCCTGTGAGTAAAACCTGTTCAGATGCATTAAAGTGTTGCATACTTTTGTGAAGCCTTGAAGAAATGTTTTAAAATTTTTTTTAAATACTTAAAAAGTGTAGCATGCTTTCTGGGCAACTAAATGTACCCACTTAAAGTCTTAGGGCATACTATAAAAATATAAACAAAATTAAAGAAAAAATGTCAAGCAAACAACTCGCCGCACACAACAAGCTAAAAAAAATTCAATTAATTGAATTGCACTTCATGAAAAATATGCAATACTTTCATATGCGCGCTAACCCCTTAAGGAGCGTAAGAAAAATAATTAAAACATTCTTAAACATAAATTGTAATTACACATATTATTTATTACATTTCTAAAGGCCAAATTTTAAATTCCCACAGAAATTAAAAAAAAAATTCCCCTGATATCTGTTATCATTTAGTGCACTAAATCTTCCTTAAATTAATTTAAAACTCTTTGCTTTTAAATTAGAATTGCTTGCCGGAATTTTTGAATTTTTCCCAGTTAAAATTTATAATTCTCAAAAATATTAAAAAAAGACCCCTACGGTTTTATCAATAACTTTGTACAAATTTGAATAAAAAATATAAACAGAAAACACTGAGTTATTTAAAAAATTTTAATTTTTTCAAATTTGATAAAAAAATAAATAAATTCCCGAAATTTTGTAAAAAATACCATAATGCCCTTAATAACACGTACCTATTTGTAACGAAAATTTTCACTAAAAATGGCCGCGTTAGTTTTTAATAATGAAATTTTCCATTTTTTGCTTTTTCTTAACAAAAAATTTCATAGATCCCCCCGTCTTTCATTTTTGCATATTTTAAAAAATCTTCCACATTGTATACCTTAAATTTTTAACTTTTTATTGAAATTGCTTGCCACTAAGTGTGAAATTTCCCCAGCTAAAAGTTTTAGTTCCCAAAAAAATATTATAAAAATTCCCTTACTGGTCTTAACAACAATATTGTTGCCGAAAAACTGTTACCGTTTTCGCCAATCACACGGCCATTTTTTAAAAACGCCCTACTCCCGCCACGTAAATTCTTCATTAATCTTAAAACTAATATTAGTTTTACTTCGTTTTGATTTATCCCTAGTAAATTTTAAATTCCCAGAAGTTTTTGATATATCTCCCATTGCAATTTTAGCAAATTCTTAAAAATATTTCACTTTCAGAAACTAAATTTTTATGTTTTCCCTGCAGCAAATGTCAATAGTGAAATTATACTGATTATTTATTGACGATGTCACCAGTACTACTGACAAATTATACCCCAACTAATGTTATCTACTATTGACATTTAACACAGGCTTTTCCTACGAAGATTAAAAAAAAAACAAATTGTTGACAGTGTCACCAAAAAGACACCATAATTGTTGACAAATATATTGCCACGGATGCACTTAACCCCATGTTTCCTTTAAGGTTTATTGAAATTGCCGCTATGTTTGAAGTTAAAATTTTTAATTCCAAAAAAAGTTCCCTTGACGCTTTATTGACGAATTCGATAAAAATTATAAATAGAAAACAGCGAATTGTGTTGAAAATTTTGAAGTTTTCGTTTCTGTAATTCCCTGGCTAAAGTTTTAAATTCCCAAAATTTTTTCCAAAATTCCTTTAACTCCCAATGGTTTTAATTAAATTGATAAGTACCAAAATTATTTTTTAAGGTTTAACTTTTATTTCGTTTTGTTTTTCCACCGCTACAATTTTAAATCTATACAAAAATTTACAGATCTCCGCTTTAATTTTTAAGAATTGCTCATTTTTTAAACATAAACACCCGACTTTTTATTTTTATTAATGTCTAAATAAAAATGTTGAAGTTTTCTTGTTTTTAACCATAATATTTATTTTCCAAAAATATTTGAAAAATCCCTTATTAAATTTTAAATTACTCCCACAACAAAAATAAAAAGCCCGAATCGGCAAAATGAATACATATTTATGCTTATTTAAGGATTACTAATAATTTTTTTCAAATAAATTTTCTAAAAAAAAGCTTTCTTTTGCATTGCAATTTTATTACTTTTTTTATTATTTAAAAATCTGCTTGTAAAAATTTGAATCTTAAAAACTTTTTGAAAATCGTCAATATTATTTTTCAGCATTCTTGCACGAACATTTTGTAATATCGTTAATAGTCGCTTTAAAAGATCAGCTAAAAATTTTAGGTGCTCAAAAAATTTATATGTACATCTCTATGTACACGTTTAAATGCCCACTTAATTTAAACTTTAAAAATGTTTAAAAATTCAGGGATTGCTTTTCTATTATTTAAGCTTTGTATTTCAATATTAATAAAGCATTCTATGCTTCCCCCGGCTAAAATTTGTTCTTAAAAAATCCCCACTTCTTTTAAAAAATAATTGAAAATTTATGCGTTAGAACATATACATACATATACTTGAATTACTAAATATTATTTTATTTTTATATACAATTTACAAATGTATTTGTACTTGTTGAGCTGAAAATTTTGAAAACTCCCTCCCAATACCATCGAAAAGATTTAAAATTAATTTCTGTTTCAAATCTACATCCGTCCATTAATATATTTTTATTTTTATAAAATATGTTTGCTTATTATTCCTCTACTTCTATTGATACAACTTTAAATTCCCAAATCAATTTTCAAAACTCCAAAAACAAAACAAAATATTTTGCTTTTTAAAATAAATTGTTTTCATATCAAATTAAAAATTGTAAAACTCCTTTTACACCCGGAAAATATCTATTTACTCTTAGAGATTTAAAATACATATGTTTTGCGTTCAAAAACAGCTTTTATGTCATTTGAATCATTTCATTTTCATAAAAAACTATTTATTTCAATGTCACTTTACTTCCCCAGCTAAAACTTTCAATTCCCAAACAATTTTCGAAAATCCCCACTTTATTCTAACGGGTTAAAAACTACTTTATACATCATATACAACATATATTGACTACCTGTGCAGCTTATTTAATGCCTTTATGCACAATTTAACAATTTCTTTTAACTATTAATGCACATTGGTGCGCACACAATTTACATGTCATTTAAGATAATTGTGTCACAGAAGAAGAATATGTATGTATGGATATAAATCAATGTCTTACAATTTTTATTTAACGTGTTTCTCACTTTTGTTATTTCGTCCATTTACATTACAATAATTATGATAGATTTTCATATCAATTAAGGCCATTTAAATTGTACGTATGACTCGTTTCTTGTTTGTATGACGATGCATGGCGGGCGGTATATGCATCTTTATCTATATTAAACATACATATGGGAATCTCTACAGAAATGTGTACTTTTAGTCATGTACGTAATCCCCTTTTAGCTTTTCTTTTACTAAACGTAGAGCTACTTACGTTCTACACAATCATAAAATTTTATCATTTCTGTGGTTTTCATCGAATTTAAGAGGTTAACGTATGTGACAAAATGTAGAAATTTCTGTGGAAATGCCCATACGTATGAGTAAGTGTGCATGTAATAGGAAGATGGGCAAATCTTCAAGGGGTTTTTCAACAATGATAAATTAGATTTGTGCACTTTCTGTTTAATTAGACGAATCAAAAATACATTACGGAAACGTGTGTACATAGACACAGACATATTATTGTTGAGGTAAAAGCTAAAAAGGTATAAAATTTTAAGTGTGCTTTAAGAGATGTCTCTTAAAGAGATTTGAAAAAAATTTTAAATTGCATTCTAGTTAGATGACTATTTTTTACTCCCAAATATTTTCATAAAATCTCCAAAAAAAAATTTTAGCTAATTTTATAAAGAAAAACAAAAATTATTGATTTTAAATATGTACTTTGTTTTTAGTTGCCAAAAAAAAGATAATTTTAAATATCCAATTACTTCTTTGTTCACAATCGAAGCTGCACGCACCGTTTAATTTAAATTACTATAAAATATTTTTTTTTAATTTTTTTTGCTCCCTCAACAGTACAAAAAAAATTTCGGTCCCAAAAAATCTTTAAAAATTTCCGCAATTTCCCCAAAATAACCCTCCCATAAAACAGTTTTAAATATCCAAATACTTCTTTGTTCACAATCGAAACTGCATGCACCGTTTAATTTAAATTACTATAAAATTTAATTTTCAAATATTTTTTAGTCCCTCTCAACAGTCCAAAAAAAATTTCAGTACAAAAAATCTTTAAAAATTTCCGCAATTTCCCACCGAAAAAAAAGCCCTTAATAACGGAAAATATTAACCAAATTCCGCTATTAATAATTTTTTCAGCCGAGTACTCAATGCTTATGGTAAATTTTCATTTACAACGGCACATGGGTAATTTTTTGATACAAGTCTATGGTCCCTGCTGCCTCCTAGTGGTATTGTCCTGGGTCTCATTTTGGCTTAATCGTGAGGCCACAGCCGATCGTGTATCGCTTGGCATAACCACAGTTCTGACGATGACTTTCTTGGGCCTAGAAGCCCGTACTGATCTTCCCAAAGTGTCCTATCCCACCGCATTAGATTTCTTTGTTTTTCTCTCATTCGCCTTCATATTTGCCACGATTCTACAATTCGCGGTTGTACATTATTTCACCAAATATGGCTCAGGAGAGTGTTATTTCATCATCGAGGAACTGGAATCGGACACAGAATCAGAAATAATAGATAGCCAGGCTGGCAACAGAAGTGATATGGAATCGGAGTTTGCCACCAGCACTGAATCAAAAATCTATGAGGTTATACCTTTGTCCATGTGTTCTATAAATATACCACAGCGACGAGAATCGTCTAAGCGAAATCGGCGCAGATCACAAGATCCAAAGTACAGAGGTTGCTGGGGCTTCTGGCATAATCTGGCAGAGTGTTTTAATTGGCCCCGTTTGAAGAGCAACAAAACAAGGCATAAGGCACAATTGAATAATTCCGAAGATGAAGATGAAGCTGATGAGGAACAACGTTTAAGATCCCATGAAGGTAAACGAAACCGGTTTTTGAGAATTTCTAATGGAGAAAAATCTTAAAATTACAGAATCCAACCCCCGCAAACATACTGGACGCCGTCGGATGTCTTACTTTCGCCGTGAGGAACTTGATGCCAGACGTAAGGGCAAACGTACGCCACAATACAATTCGGTGTCGAAAATAGATCGTGCTTCTCGTATAGTTTTTCCTATACTCTTTCTGCTCATCAATGTGTTTTATTGGTATGGCTATTTGTCACGCAGCTCACGCATCCTGGCCCACGGTAAAACGAGCACTTGATGTTATCTTTTAGCAATTTAGGTGTTCTTAAAGAAGAAATCAAAAATAATCTATTAATAAGCAGAGGGATTTTCCAAAAAAAAAATGCGAGTGCACGATTTGAGGGATCAATTTAAAAGAGAAAAATCTTGAAGTGCATGGTAATTTTGCTGACACGCTACTGCTTTAATTAAGATTTCTTTTACCTAAATTGCTACTAATTATTTAGCAAAATACTCTTAAGCCGGTTTTAATTTTAATTTAAGTTAAAAAGCTTTTCAAGTTTCTTTAAAAAAAAACGATGCCACGATTTTAAATTTAAGGTGTTACAAAAAAAATTTCAGACAACATAATAAGTTCGTGCACGCAGGTTAACAAACAACCCAAATATGTCTGTTGCCCAAAAGCATTTTTTAATATAAAATTTGTATGGAAAACAGCCTTGTGCTCGTACGAGAACATACTTATTATGTTTGTTCCTTTAAGTGCACGTAAAATTACACAAAATTAGCCGAAAGCTTTTTTTAATTTGTATAAAGAAAAGCTTTTTAAAACTTTAACTAAATATTATTAAATTAAATATTATTAAAAATAAAACTTTTTTGTTTTACACAAATACAAAAGCTTTTTTGAGATGTAACGTTTTATAAAAAAAATATCAGACATAATCAGCCCAATTATAAACAAAAATTCCTCATGAAATTTTTCCCTTTTTCATTTTTTCCTATTATGAATAAAAATTCCCTCATTTTACTTTTTAGTCTGTTTTTATAAACCGTTTATAAAAAGAGAAAAAAGTAAAAAGCTAAAAATTAGTTAATCTAAATATATTTAAGTTTGAGTTTTCCCTTTAAAAAATATTCCCTCACAAAACAGAGAAAAGCGTTTCCTCATGAAACAAATTCCTTGTGAATATTTATAATTGTGCTGAATAAGTTCGTGCATGTACGGGAATAATTCAAATATATCTGTTGCCCGTAAAAGCTTTTTAATATAATATTTTTATGGAAAAAAGCTTTACGCTCGTACGGAAACATTTTTACATATTCTGTAAATGCACGTAATCACAGACAATTATCCGAAAGCTTTTTTTTAATTTGTATAAAAAAAAAGCTTTTTAAAACTTTAATAAAAAAATATTTATTTTAAAAATTAACCATTTTTTGTTTTACACAAATACAAAAGCTCTTTTAAAGAAGCTTTATAAAATATTAATTCCTAAGTTCTTTAAATTTAAGTTATGTATTTAAAAATAAAACTGTAAAACCGTAAAACACAGCTTCACTTTTTCAATAATATTGTATTGACTCGAAATTTATATTTTCGAGCTTTCAGCGAAAAACCGTCATCTTATATACGTATCTATCAGCTGAAAATATTTCGCATTGTTTTGTCTAGTTTTTTCCATTAACATCCTAAAAACATGCTTTTGTGTTCAAACCACCAAAGTTAGCAAACTTGGAATGTTGATCCAACAAAAGAACAGAAAAAGTGTCAAAGTAAACTTTGCGTGTGCAGAAGTGAAACAAAGTTGAAAAGAAAATTTAAAAAAGACTTGTCAAAGTAAATTTTCAACGTGGAAAAGGAGTCTAACTATTGCATTTTATTTTATTTTTATTTTTCGTTACCCAAATCGTAAGGTTTTGTTAAAAAAAACAATGAAATTTTGTAAGTTTTTTACGAAATTGAGAGTCCCAAAATAAACGAATAAGAAAATACGTTCTTAAAATAAACTAAATTCTATTTTAAAACAGCTACGTGTGTGTTAAAAATGTCGATTTTTATGGAAAATTACGTTACATTTGTGTTCTGTTTCATCATTAATGCAGTATTGCTGAACAGGTGCGATCGATATTAATAGATTCATATCGAATAATATAATTTGTTTGTTGAGTTTTTTAAATAAGTTTCAAAGCCTATTATGTTTATTTATACTTTTGTAATTTTTGAAATTCTCATTGGTTTGAAACATTTCAAAAATATGGTTTAAGGTCTACTGATGATTTGGCTTTAGCACCAATGAAATGCATGTATATAGACTAGCTAAAAACCCCTCAACAAACAAAAGTTTTTGAAAATCTTTGAAAGAAGATATCGAGGCAATCTCGATTAATAAATTAAAAAAAAAAATAGTAAAAAGAAACGTTACATTTTTTTAGAAAAGAAAACGTAATGTAATTTTTGCTCCATTGCCGCAGCAATGTACTTCTACATATTCCCGGCAACTTTTAAGCAAGCACATGTTTTTACATTACTCTTTCATCTGGCAGACAAATCGTAAAACGCTCTTATTCAAGTGCAGAGATTTGTGCAGAAAACCTCAAAAGTAATTAAGTAGCTCTTAGCCAAATATGTACACTCTACCGGCAAACAATAAAGTTGTTATACGAGTCAACCATGAATATATTGCAAAAGTTGTTACAATTAATTTTCCCCCAGTTTTTTGCGTTTAAACAATACAAATTGTCAACAAACAGCATCATTTTTGGCTTTATTTTAAGCAGGTTAAGTATAAAAAAAAGGTTTCGTTATAGTGACAATTAGTCCTAAACTTAAGTATAACAAAAAATTCACATATGAGGCAGTAAATCACCCAGTTTGGGTAAATACACGTCTGGTATAAGTTTAAGTAATTCAGGATCATTGGATTTCTTCCACTCATCTACATCATTTAACTGATGTATGCCGCTACCAACCAACATGGTTTGAAAACCACAATTATAGCCCAATAATATGTCAGTGTTACATCTGTAAAAAAGAAATACATTTAAAATTATATTAGTTGAAGATTTGATGTAGAAAAACAACAACTAACCTGTCGCCAATCATTAGAGTTCGCTCTGGCTTTATTGTACCATCTTTGATGAGATATTCACATATTTCCTTGTTAGGTTTGCCTATAATCATTGCTTTTCGCTCCGCACACGTTTCTATAGCTCTTACAAAACTTCCGGTCCCCGGTATCACCATATTTGGCATGGGAAATCGTTCATCTGTGTTTGTGGCTATAAACATGCACTCTGGATTGTTGAGATATGAAGCAGCTTGTGCCATTTTGGGAAAACTAAAGTGCTCATCAAAACCAACCATTACCGCGCCTACATTTTCATCTAGCTTTAGGTGTTTTGAAATATATTCAGCCAATGATCCCGTCATTGTATCTGGCCCAACTTTATTATGTTCTATACCCACCGAATCCAGTTCTTTTGTTATACCCTCAGAGCCAATAACATAGACTTTCTTATTAAAATTTAGAAGCTTCAAGTGAGCCGCAGCCGAATGCGCCGTTGATATAATTTCTTCTTCTGTTATATTAAAACCCATTTCGACAGCCTTGACCAGCAGTTCCTTTCGTGTTTTTGTGGAGTTGTTGGTGCAGAAAAATATTTTCTTACCCATTTTTTTAAAGCGGTTCATGACTTCGACGGAACCATCTATGACACTGCCATAGACCCACAAAACACCTGGTAAGTAAATGGAAAATGAAATCAAGTAGGTATTTAATAAATGATATGCATACATATACATATGTATGTATGTAGTTAATTTGCAGTACATATGTTTAACCGGAAAAATAAAAGTCGAATACATACATACTTATGTATGTATGTATATCTTTTATTTTTGTTGGGAAGATTGAATAATAAATTTACTATACTATATTCGATATCAATCAAAAATATGGTTTAAGGTCTACTGATGATTTGGCATTAGCACCAATGAAGTGCATGTATATACATACATACATATGTATATACATGCTCAACAAACAAAAGTTTTTGAAATTCTTTGAAAAAAGATATCGAGGCAATCTCGATTAATAAATTTTAAGAATAAATCTTCTAAGATTATTATTCATCATTCATTCATATTGTATAAAAAATTATTTCCCTCGGAGTTTTTGCACTGCAATTTCGAAAAAATCTATCTTTTTTCATCCGATTAAGTTTTTATCACAGATTACTAATCAATTGTATTTTAAGTATTTTCGAAATTTCGAACACTATTTCATACTTCAACTGATTATAAGCAACACAATTTTCAAATTGATGTTTGTAGCAGCTTGACAGAAGTTGGTATTGCTGGTTTTTTTCTCAACTCCATGACGTCTATTAAGGTCATTAACAAATAATTACTTAAAGAGAAAAAAACTCTCACACATAAGAAATTTCTAAAATAATTTACATATGAAATAAATCAATTAAACACAAAATTATGCAATTTCAAATACTATAGATTATTTGTATAGACTATAATTAATAAAAAAAAGAAATTCATATTAATTTATTACCGTCACAATCTGTAAGAACAGCATCAAATGAATCCAACCATTGGGTCACCTTGTCGGCATTTTGATCTAATAAATTTACTGCCGTCTGCTTAAACATTCTGTGGCAAGACTTTTTTAACATAAATACACTTCTCTCTATATATTGAAAATTATACGCTGTTAAATATAAAAATTATTTACATCTACAATTTTGAATGAATTTATAAAATTTACAACTTGCAATTTATTTAACTTTTATCCACCACAACAACACAACTTGAGAAAAGCACTTAAAGAAAATAACTAAATGAAAAATGTCAAAAAATAAATGTATGCAAAAGAGAGTTGAACTTGGTCAGCGCTACCAGCTTGGAGGGCTTGTGCCCGAAGCGGAAATTTTTTTTAATTATGTATCTGGGTGTTCTTTGGAGACAACATATTCCAACTCTACAAAGATATTTTTATGCACTGTTTTGGTTTGATGTGGAATTTAAAATTTTTGCTGAAAAAGAAATTAAAACACGTCAAAAAAGACTAGGAGCTGTCTAATAATGCATTACGTAATATGTAATGAAAAGGGTTGAAAAAGAGTAGTAAGCTGATCAGAGATTTCCCAAAATTTCATCAACTTATATATAAATATAAAACTGAAAATATAAATATTATTATCGTGCTAATTTGTTAATATAAATAAAATAGGGGGTTGGGGATGCAAATCAAAAATTTAAAATATCGATAATTGCGCAGTAATGCATGTATAGTTAAGAATAAAAAAATTTTTAATGCTGTTGTTGGTTGTTTTTATGTCAAAAAGTATTTGAACCCATTACCAACTTTTGAGGCATACGGGAAAAAAGAGGATGAGCTGTGCTTGCATATTATTTTCTATATACAGTCGGCTAATATTCGCCGCTGAATTTAGGTAACCTATCCGCCGTCGAAGGCATTTTGTATTGACTTCGTCTACAAGTTGTGAACGATGTTGTTTAGGAAAAAGCTGAAATTATAAAATAAATTGTTAAAAAGCTATGGATATTGCAGTAAAGTTGGAACCTATTGATATTGAAACAGATATAAAACAGGAAAGTGAACTCATAATTCAAAATGACTGGTTGCCAACAAAATTTGCAGAAAATGAATATTATCAAGAATTTGTGGTTGTTAAAAATGAAAGCGTCTGTGAACAATTTACAATTGAATATCTAGAGGAAAATGAAGATTATGATGGTGATTACAGGGATGATGAACATACAGAAAGTGAGAGAGATGATACTAGCGTGGAAAATAATTCTGACAAAGAGGATGATAGTTATTTGGAGCAGTTAGAAATTCAAGACGATCTGTATAAAGAGGGTCCCTCTGGATCGAAGGTTTTGTATCAACTGGAATTGAAAAAATGGATTGCTGACAATTACATTTATCGTGAATGCCCAGTGTGTAAAGAAAAATTTAGAAACTACGATTTTTGGTATAGACATATATTAAATCACAAAGATTTGATTGAAGAATCCGAATCTAACTATTACTTCACCAACGACAGCTGTGGCGTGTGCAGAAAATGCAAACAAGAATTTGTGGGTAAATTTTCCCGATATGTACACTCGGCAAGCCATAGTGAAGATAACGCCAAATTAAACATATTGAACACGATATGCAAAATATGTAATTTTAATTCTAAACTACTCTTTGTACGAAGACATGTTTTAGAAACCCATCCGGAAGTTTTGAAAAATTTTAAAGCTTCAGGTTCCATGACAAATCAAAAATGTCCCATTTGTACTAGTACTTATGTGAAACACATACAACTATGCTATCATTTCATGGACAAACATCCACATGAATATAAAACGAAGCTTATATACAACTGCCATTTATGCAAACATGGATTCTTTAGTGAGGAACATTTTCTCCAACATTTAATAGAGAAGCATGAGTTAAATTCGTGGAAAATATTGAATTACGGAAAAGTGTTCGAGGATAAAGATTATTTTGCATGTACTAAATGCAACAGATTATTCTTTCAAAATGACCCATGTAAATTATTGAGACACTTCTTATATCACGACACTAAATTCCGTTGGAAATGTAAGTTTTGTTGCAAAAAATTCCGTTTCAAGAGTTTGCCTGTTAGTCATATGTGCGGTAAAATGTTACGTTATTATGAAGAACACCGCGAAGAAGTAATTGTTGAAAAAGCTGACAAAATTGCAGAGAAAACTGAATGGAAAATAAATAGCTTGGAAGAATTTGAAGAGCATATTGTTCATGTATGTCCGTTCTGTAATAAGGAGTTTGGTAAAATGATAAAATATCAACATCATTTGAGAAAAGATCATGAGATAGACACACTTAAAGGTTTGGAAATGAAAATAATTGCCAATGACAAGAATAAATTAAGCTGTACAATTTGCTACACGGTAGTGGCTAATTTTCCACAGCAATTACATGCACATCGTTTTCAACACTTACCCTATAAGCCATACAAATGTTTGTTCTGCTCCAAAGCATTAAACACCTTTGAAATGGCCGCTTATCATGTTTTTAAACGATGTAAGGATGAAGATGTATTGGTTAACAAAATCGATGATCCATTACACCATATTCGTTCCAATATAGAGATACAATGTTCATACTGTAATTGCAAAAATTTCCATGATGCAAAGAGTGTTTCTAAACATTACGAAGATGAGCACAATTCCTTCGAGGAGTTTTTCATTCAAAGATCGAACAATCAAATGACTTGTAAAGTTTGTCAAAAGCATTATGAAAAAAATTCATGTTTTGAGCATTTACATAATCATTTTGATGAAAAAGCTTTCAAATGTAAATTGTGCTTACTATCCTATCCTACATATCAAAGTATTTCTAAACACTTTGCCAATTTCCATAATGCAAAGCCCTTAAATAAACAGTCAAATGATAAAGAAGATAAAAAATCTATTGTGACAAAGATGTACAAGTTAAACAAATCACATGTTCTCAATGAATTCGCAGAATTTATAAGTTATGCTTGCCCAGAGTGCAATGAAGGTATGACAAGTCAACAGAAATGGCACACTCACATTGAGACACAACATAATTTCTTTGATCAATCAAATGTATATTTTAAGGATGCCGATGGATCTCTTAAATGTCCAACATGTAAAGCAGTTTTACAAAGGAGTACAATAGACCAACAAAGGCATAAACTGACCCATATGCCGTATAGATCATACATATGCAATTTATGTTATGTGCGTTGCAATTCTTTGGGAATACTTTATGGACATCTTCGTCGCAAACATTTTGCGAATGGCACATTTAAATGTCCTATCTGTTTCGAGGTTTTACAAAATGAGTATGGGAGAACGGTACATTTGAAAGAAGTACATCCTCGAAGTGAATGGCCGAACAACGTGTGCTTAATATGCTATAAAGTTTTGAATATTAATTCTTCTTTAGTTAATCATACGCAGACTCACAACGCAGATCGTCCCAGGTATACATGTGAAATCTGCGGAAGCAAAAGATTTCTCTTAAGAGATTTTAGAGCACACATGGATACACATAAAATGAGTGGCGAAATCAAAGAAAAAAATGGTGACATTTCTTCACAGATCGCTGACAAAAGTTGTGAATCAGATGATGAATATAGTACATATAAAAGAAAACGTATTACGTAATGTTCACCAAAAAAAAGAAACAAATATGACAAAATATATGTATGTATATTTTTATTGGCAATAGGCAACGTGTATTACTGTTGAAATAAATAAAATGAAGAAAAATTCTATTAGAAAAATTTATCATTATTGGCACAGACAGAATCTGTGATTATTAGGCGCGGGATTTTCTTCTTTTTCGGTGATCAATTTAAATAGTTTCCAAGTGAATCATTCCTTATCAAAAATGAAATCCGAATCAATATTGTTTAAATGAATGCAAGGTAATTTCATAACAGGTCATAATTTGTTTATATTTTATTTATATACATATGTACATATATGGCCTTATTCATAAACGTTTAATAAAGTTAATGTGTGGATTAAAACCGGTTTTCCCATATAAAAATCCAACATTAAACCTACAACAACTTTATTAATCGTTTGTAAGGCCAATAGTGTTTGGCGTTAGATTTTGACATAGAAAGCAGGTATTTTTTCAAAGCGAATTGAGGCGAGTCATGAATTCGCCTTGATATACACATAAATATTCAAGAATATGCAAACTAAGGATGTACGAAGTTGTTTCGTGATATAGGGGTCAGAAAATGCTTTAGACCATCGTTTCATAAAACTAAGAACATCATTGGTTTTGTTGGCAGTTAACGCAATGTTGTCACGGCAATCAACCCTGTGAATCTAACAAAAATCCAGATCAATATTATTGTCCACTTTTTCAATAGCAAAATAACAACTGGTACAATTATTACCAGGTAGGTGCGGTGCTAAAAACATGTACAAATATGTAAGTACATATATTGTTTGCTGGGAGTTTAATTACTGACTGTTAAAACAACATTGCATTCTTTTTTGACATTGAGCCAATTCACACTAGATTAATTATGCTGGCATAACATGGCAGCTTGTGGGCATTTTCGGTGAAGAGAGTCGTTTTTGGTTGGCATAATTTTTCAACCAGCTTCAACCCCGCATTAGCAGCACAAAAATAATGCATACGCAATTAAAAAACACACACATGTCAAATGAATACAAAAAACACTAATACACAAAGCTGTGTATACGTAAATTTTATGCCAGTTGAATTAATCTAGTGTGTTTTAAAAAGAACAAAAGTTAAGCGGACTAAAAATTAATCTAGTGTGAATTGGCTCATTCAGTATCTAAAATCCCAGCAAACAATAGTACCTGTTTTTTATACTGCACATAATAATTATACCATGCAAACAATATATGTATGTATGCATTTTTAACCGGTAATAAGTGTACAATGAAAAAACGAAGCAGCCCAGGCAAAATAAAGCAATAATTTAATCTGCGTTTTCTGGTGTGTTCAAATGATTTTTTGGCTATAGACAATAATATGATGCACTAAAGATTATATTTGTTTAAAGCATATATATATATATATATATATATATATACAGTAGCTTTCCGATTTAACGAACCTAAATGTAGTTAGGCCTGTTCGTTAAAGCGAATTGTTCGTTATATCCAGTACTAAATTAAAAAATTAATAGCATCGTCTATTTTATTCAAATAAATATGTATAGCTTTTTTTTAAATTTTATTCAAATTATAGTAATATAAATTAAATATTTCTTTAAAAATATATACGAGTATAAGCAAAGGAAAAATTCATAAAAACACTGTAATACAAAAATAATTTATTTACAAAATTTGTCAAACACAGTTTGCTTATTGGAATGAATATCTTTTTAATTGCATCTTTTTGAAGTTTTCTCAAAAGCGTTAAATTTGTCTGACTAACATTGTTTTGCTGAGCCCATTTAATATAAATTTCGAAGTGCTTAGTGACACATTCCTGTTGTATTTTGGGCTCTAGTATTTCAGTTTCATCAAACTTCATCATTTTCGTTTGTTCATCGTTTTGTTTTGCCTTTGTTTGTTAAACCGAGTATAAAATAAAATTTTTATTCATAATATACTTAGTAAAAATAAAAATTTGAGTGTTCGTTAAATGCGATGTTCATTAAATCGAATGTTCGTTAAATCGGAATACTACTGTATATATATTGAAAAACGCAACGTACATCTAACGTACGACGGATTCTATGTGCCTCGGCCTTTACAAATATTCTGCGTATGTTAAAATTAAATATGCCTGCAAGTAAAACAATGTGATGTGTTCATAGACCAAGCATTCTTTGTGTGATTGCAGGGCTACCTTGCTATTTTATCATGCTTTGTGCAGTCGGCTACTAATCGCCGCCGTTTTTTATTTGTTACAACCGCCGTCGAGCTTAATTTTTATTGCCCTCGTCCAATAGTTGGAAACGCTTGTTTAGAAAAAAGTAAAATCATAAAATAAATTGTTAAAAAGCTATGGATATTGCAGTAAAGTTGGAACCTATTGATATTGAAAGGGATATAAAACAGGAAAGTGAACTCATTATTCAAAATGACTGGTTGCCAACAAAATTTTCAGAAAATGAATATTATCAAGAATTTGTGGTTGTTAAAAATGAAAGCGTCTGTGACCAATTTACAATTGAAAATCTAGAGGAAAATGAAGATTATGATGGTGATTACGGGGACGATGAATATACAGAATGCGAGAGAGATGATATAAGCGTGGAAAATAATTCTGACAAAGAGGATGATAGTTATTTGGAGCAGTTAGAAATTCAAGACGATGTGTATAAAGAGGATCCTTCAGGATCGAAGGTTCTGTATCAACTGGAACTGAAAAAATGGATTGCTGACAATTACATTTATCGTGAATGCCCAGTGTGCAAAGAAAAATTTACAAATTACGATTTGTGGCATAGACATATATTAAATTACAAAGAGTTGATTGAAGAATCCGAATCTAACTATTACTTCACCAACGACAGCTGTGGCGTGTGCAGAAAATGCAACCAAGAATTTGTGGGTAAATTTTCTCGATATGTCCACTCAGCAAGCCATAGTAAAGATGATGGCAAATTAAACATATTGCACACGATATGTAAAATATGTCATTTTAATTCTAAACTATTCTTTGTACGAAGACATGTTTTAGAAAAGCATCCGGAAGTTTTGAAAGATTTTAAAGCTTCAGGTTCCATGAGAAATCAGAAGTGTCCCATTTGTACTAGCACTTATGTGAAACACATAGAACTATGCTATCATTTCATGGACAAACATCCACATGAATATAAAACAAAGCTTAGATACAACTGCCATTTATGCAAACATGGATTCTTTAGTGAGGAACATTTTCTCCAACATTTAATAAAGAAGCATAAATTAAATTCGTGGATAATATTGAATTACGGAAAAGTGTTCGAGGATAAAGATTATTTTGCATGTACTAAATGCAACAGATTATTCTTTCAAAATGACCCATGTAAATTATTGAGACACTTTTTAAATCACGACAGTAAATTCCGTTGGCTATGTAAGTTTTGTTGCAAAAAATTCCATTTTAAGAGTTTGCCTGTTAGTCATATGTGCAGTAAAATGTTACGTTTTTATGATGAACACCCCGATGAAGTAATTGTTGAAAAAGCTGACAAAATTCCAGAGAAAACTGAATGGAAAATAAATAGCTTGGAAGAATTTGAAGAGCATATTGTTCATGTATGTCCGTTCTGTAATAAGGAGTTTGGTAAAATGATAAAATGGCAACATCATTTGAGAAAAGATCATGGGATAGACACACTTAAAGGTTTGGAAATGAAAATAATTGCCAATGATAATAATAAATTAAGCTGTACAATTTGCTACACGGTAGTGGCTAATTTTCCACAGCAATTACATGCACATCGTTTTCAACACTTACCCTATAAGCCATACAAATGTTTGTTCTGCTCCAAAGCATTAAACACCTTTGAAATGGCCGCTTATCATGTTTTTAAACGATGTAAGGATAAAGATGTATTGGTTAACAAAATCGATGATCCATTACACCATATTCGTTCCAATATAGAGATACAATGTTCATACTGTAATTGCAAAAATTTCCATGATGCAAAAAGTGTTTCTAAACATTACGAAGATGAGCACAATTCCTTCGAGGAGTTTTTCATTCAAAGATCGAACAATCAAATGACTTGTAAAGTTTGTCAAAAGCATTATGAAAAAAATTCATGTTTTGAGCATTTACATAATCATTTTGATGAAAAAGCTTTCAAATGTAAATTGTGCTTACTATCGTATCCTACATATCAAAGTGTTTATAAACACTTGGCGAGTTTCCATAATGCAAAGCCCTTAAATAAACAGTCAAATGATAAAACAGCAGATAAAACTTCATTCCTCCTCAATAAAGAAGATAAAATAAGCAATGTGATAAAGTTAAACAAATCTTCTATTAAAACGCATGTTCTCAATGAATTCGCAGAATTTATAAGTTATGCTTGCCCAGAGTGCAATGAAGGTATGACAAGTCAACAGAAATGGCACACTCACATTGAGACACAACATAATTTTTTTGATCAATCAAATGTATATTTTAAGGATGCCGATGGATCTCTTAAATGTCCAACATGTAACATAGTTATAGATAGTATAACACACGTACAAAGGCATAAACTGACCCATATGCCGTATAGATCATACATATGTAATTTATGTTATGCGCGTTTCAATTCTTTGGGTGTACTTTATGGACATTTTCGTCGAAAACATTTCGCGAAGGGCGCATTTAAATGTCCTATTTGTCGCGAAGTTTCACAAACCGAGCATGGCAGAACAATGCATTTAAAAGAAATGCATGCTCAGAATGAATGGCCGGACAACATGTGCTTAATATGCTATAAAGTTTTAGCAAATAAATGTACTGTAAATAAGCATATGGCCACCCACGATGCAGATCGTTTCAGATACACTTGTGATGTCTGTGGAGCCAAAATAATTCTACTAAGAGATTTTAGTGCACACATGGATAGACATAAAATGAGAGGCGATATTAAAGAAAAAATTGAAGATGAGAACGTTTTAAAAATCGCTCACAAAAATAGTGAATCAAAGGACAGTGATGACTTTGAGATCGTTCCTGAATATGAATCTGAAAATATAAATAAAAGAAAATCTTCTGGTAAATTTTCAAAACTAAAAAAAAAGAATAAAATGTATGTAGACTAACTATTTTTTTTTTAATTTTATATATAGTTCAAAATAAATTATTTATTAAAAAATTAAAATTTCAAAAACATGTATCCATTTGGACCATTATTCGTAGAAATTTTTCGAAATCGAGCTATTTTCCCTAGATAATTGTATCTTTTTTAATATAATTTCAGTACTCGCATAAGATATTTAGCAAAATTTCTGTAGTTATTTTATAAGTCTCATTTGTTTTGTTTTTTTTCCACGTCATCATAAATTTTTCAGTCAAAATATGGCAACTAGTTTTTTATGTCATTCCAGCGAATTAAAAATTTGTAGTATGATTTGAAAAACTTGTTTTTACAGACATTTCACTGTGTCTGATTTAATTTAAAAATTTGTTCCACTTTTTAAAATGACAAAATTTTTAACAAATTTGTTCAAGTTCCCAAATAAAAATCCAATTATCTTGACATTGTTTTTGTAGGTAAACAATTTCTTTTCTATTCATGCCACTGATGCTTTTATCAAAATCCTTTTTGAATTTAAAAAACAACTGATTTATGCTGATTGTATTTTTTTATAAATTTTAATTTATTTTACTTGATTTTTTATATTTTTGTTAAATTTCTTAAATTAAGTTTCATTTCTTTATAATATTTTCTTTCTTATTTGTTTGTTTTTGCATACAACTCTTAAATAACTAAATAATATTTTTTTCTTTCATTATAATATAGATTTTTTTTTTTATAAAAAAGTGTGAATTATATTGCTAAGTTTTGAAATTATGTATAACAAATTTTGTTTAATTAAAAACCTAAAGAGAATTTTAACGGAAAAACTAAATACGAGGTCGGTTTTAGTAAAGAATTTCGTAAAAGTAAAGAGAAATACTAACAAGACAGAAAAACTTAAAAGAGTGGAAGCTCGTTTTATATAAAAAAGCCTAGTAATATAAAAAAACTAAAGATAATGTAAAAGGAAACTTAAAACAGCGAACAAGATTTTTTTTAATCTAAAACGTATTCTATTTTTTTAAGAATATAAGTTGAGCTTTTAAAAGCCGACAAAACGTATATATTTAAGAGCTTAATTTGATGGAGCTTTACACTTAAAGATTTTGTTTGTAAAAATTCTTTTTGTATTCACTTGATCGTTCTTCACCTAATAAGGCTGTTGAAATAATTAAAATTCTACACAATACATTATTTTAGCTTTTACACTGTCTGACTATATTAATGCTAAAGTAGAGGTATTTAGGAAAACATTGGAGTGGGAAACACAATTTCAATAGAACTTTGCCTGGGAAGAAATAATAAAAAGATGACTTAATTTTTAGTAAATGTGTGTGTTAAATTTTAACTAAAATAAAGAGGCTTGTTGTGGCATCATCATGCCACCAGGGCCTGACATTGTTGTTACCCCTGGTCCAGACCCCAAAGGATTATTGGCACCTCCCACAGACAGTCCTTGCAGGTTGCTTATATTACCACCCATACCTCCGCTTCCGGGTCCTACTAGAATACCTGGCTGCGCCGGCATGCCACCAGGGCCCATTAAACTACTAGGACCCGTAGGACCCAACATTGGCGATACACCACCCGATGAAGGCGGCTCTGGACTGTGAGATTTCTTTTTACGCTTTTTTTCCTTTTTACGTTTTTTCCGCTCCTTTTCGTCTTCATGACGCTTTTGTTTCTTGTGTTTCTTTTCGTACGTCTCCAAACCGGAAGAGTCTGCAGAAAAATAGGTATCAACAAAAAAAATTTACAACTTTATCAAAAACGTACCCATTAAATTTGTGTCTGGTGGCTGCTGACCATCTTTGTGTTTATGTTTTTTATGTTTATTTTTGTGTTTACGTGCGGGTGTAGTATTTAAGGCTCTGTATTGTTCCGGCAGCTGGAAAAAAAAATAATAATTTATAGAAAATTCAACCAATTTCTGGAACTACAAATATCTTAATATTTAAGAAAAAAAAGGAATAAATGAAAAATGGCATCGTTTAGTGTCGCTTCAAATGGATTTTTGTTCAAGAAATTTGTTGATGTACTGTAGATGTCATCATAATATAAATATTTATTATATCAGTGCAGGCCAAAATCTCTATAAAATGTAATCTAGATGATGGCGCAGAATAAACTATATAGTTTAAATTAATTATATCTTTTTGCATTATATTTGGTTTCTTTTTTTTTAGCAGTTTGCGAAGACTTGAAGAATTTAATATGAATAACTACGCAATCGAACAAAGTACCTTAACATCAACAAGAAGACGTTAAACACAACTCTGATGGCGGTCGTTACAGATCATTTTGAATACAATAGACTTGTGCCTATATAAAGTTAAACTTGTGTAAGAATTGAAATCGACAGACAATCAGCAAAGGCTTTACTGCCATTTGTCTCGTTAACTGACCTCTTTGTTCAACCGATTAAAAAGCTCCTGAAAATTTTGTTTGGGTATATTTGAAAGAAATAGAGTATGTTAACAAGTCCAAGAGCCATCTCATAACTAAAAACCAGTATTCGAAATTAAATCATGGCCATTGCATCCAAAAACTTCGCGAAAAGTTATGGAAAATATGTTAAAAAGAGAAATTATGTAAAAAGCAGAAAATATCCTCCACACAGGATATAATTTTACGAAAATAATAAAAAATCCTCAATATACTGTATTTAAAAAAATTAATTAATAATCGCATAAATAAAAAATTTTTTAAATATAAACCAAATGGCTGTTTCTGCACCGCCCTATATATACAAGGCACAGGGAAAAAATGAATACAAAAATTCTTACCGGTCCGGGGTGTAATCTGAAACCAGCTAATTGTACTGCAGATAAAGGTAATAGCTCTTTGCCAACTATGGGTGGTTTGTCAATAACACTACGTAATGTGCTGTTTTCCTAAAAAAAATTATAATTATAAGAGAATTCAATATATTTCTTTTGTTCCCCATTTAGGTCCTTACCAAATTATTCATTCCATCATAGATTCCTGGTAGATTGGGCAGAAAAGAGGCTAGTGATTCTTTGACTTTTTTGTCTTTAAACTTGGTCAGCGTGTGATGCAGACCGTACTCAGTCATAAGATCTTTATCTCCTGTAAGCTCACCCTTCCCCGGTGGCTCTTTCATAGAATAGAATGGTCCCGTCTGTATAATAGTGGGCGTTTTGCCCAATGAAATTGTGGCCTTCAATGTTCCCGATGAGTCTTGCCTAGAAACTACGGGCGATCGGCCACCATGCGGTGATGATTTTGGCGAGTAATTTGATTCCATTTTGCGAAACTGTTCGCCCATCATCATGTTGCCATAATTGTTCATCATACTCCCTGTTTGTTTAACCCTTAACAACAGGGAGAAGGAGCCCTATTATAGTAAATCTCAATTATTTATTTTTAGCTAAGTTATTTTTTCTTTTAGTCAGATTTTTTAACAAATAAACATTAACTGCACCAGCAGCCCAATTGTGTGTGCGTGCGATGTTTATATGATTTTCTCCTCTAACCACTGCCTTATTTTTTGTAGCCTTCACTTGTGTCGTTTTTTTACAATTTATGTTCTCCGTATTTAAAGTTTTTTTACGTATCTGCTAGACAAAATCCAATTTTTCTTTATCTCTTTTATTCAAGATCATTTCGAAGCACATTTTTAAAATGTATTTAAAATAACATTAACGCAGTTATATTTTCGTAGTTTTTTTAATATTTTTATTTTGTTTAAACTTATTTGGTTTAAATTTCTATAAGAAATTGCCGTGAAATCTGTGCTCTTTTTCACTTTTTGGCATTATCTGAAATTCAGCAATATTTTTCTTTTGTTTATATATTGGTAGCACTGAGTAAAGCTGTCAAAATTAGAAGCACAGTTGCACTTTTGCTTTAACTTATGATTTTCTGATACTAATTCTACAGCTTTGTTATCTTTTTCTCTCCCTCAGCTTTCAAGGAAGTGTGCGTGACAGCTTATTTTTTTCTATTGCATTTCGTCACAACGGGTTTTTCTACAGAAATATCAAGAATTTCTCGACCGACCGGGCGGTGTGTGCAGATATATTTGTAAAAATTAAATCAATTCTAAAGCAATTTTAATATAAGTAATGCAGTGCTCGCTTCGCAACGCTTTAAGCTATGGCGTAAAGGTGAGATAAAGTGAAATTTGTTGTAAACAAGAGGATAAAAGTTAAGACAAGTGACTTGTGTTAGCCAGTAAAGATTTTTTCTTTGGTTATGCAATGAGTGATTATGGAGTTATACGGAAATGCCCAAGAAATTCTAAATTAGTTTGCAGATGAAAACAAAAATATATTTTAAAGAAATATACGTTTCGTGAAAAATTATAAAATTCATAAAAAACTGCAATTAAAGTAAAAAGCTGATTTTTATTGTTAAATTCATATTTTATATATATATAATGCCTTTTTATCTAGATGAAAAAGAATAGCAACAAAGTGTAGTGTTGCCAGAAAACGAAAAGGTAGACTGCTAAAATGTTCTGGAGAAGAAAAATATCAAAAAATAAGTTTGTGTTTAGACGAGTCATGTCTCATCTGCCACGAAACGTTCTTTAGCAGTGGGGCTTGTTAAAGGCTTCAAAATTTACTCCCATGTTTTCTTTGCTTCTCACGCATTGTGGGCAAAGAGAAAAGGGACTGAAAGTGTATTAAATTTAGGATGGTTTTACACTATTTAATTAAATATGTATGTACTCTTTTTGATGGAAATAAATATGTCACAAAATTGTAGGCTCGACAGTTTTTCTCATACAAATTTTTAGTATTTTAAACCTTTACTGCCACCGATTTCAATAATGCAAGCAATTATGTATATCAAAAACAAGCCACAAAAATGCTGTCATGAAATCCCAAAATATGTGAAAAATGCACGTAATTGGTCAACGTTGATGGATTTTTCTATCACCAATGTTCTAATGTTAAATTCCTATAAATGCATTAGTATAAAAATTGTGTACGTATTAGTTTCGTCATCCATTTCTTGTAGGATAGTTAAATAAATTTATAAATCATTAGCTTTTAATACATATGTTGTATATGTATGTATGTACTATATTCCCGTCGTTCTTATAAGGAGCTTAATGCTTATTGTCTAGGATGTTAAGTTGGACGTCTTTCAGTAATTTAAGATACAAATTACAAATGCATTTGCTTAAATAAATAAAATATAAGCTAAGTGGGATGCAAAATCAGTTACATTTCATTTAGGAATCCAGCGAACAATAGCTTTCATCGTGCTGGAACAGATCGATAATCTTGAATCAGGGATGGACGGAATTGGCTCCCCAGCCAGGTAATGAATATGTATTCAAAAGTATCCACTTTTTACAACTCTACTTTGGACAATCACTATTCTGCTATATAAAATATAAACTCTTGATACTTTAGAAAATATATTTTCCAAAACTTCAACTACTATAAGAGAATAAAACAATTTTTTCTTCTCAAACACGATTTTTTTTCACTAACTAATTTGTATCTTATTTTCTTTTCCTTTCAGATGCCTTTGCGCTCTAACGGCGCTATTTTGGGTGCCTTAAATTGTCGCTTTTATTCTAGCACACACGAAGCCGATTTGGTTGTTATCGGCTCTGGACCAGGTGGTTATGTGGCTGCTATTAAGGCCGCGCAAATGGGAATGAAGGTATTATTTTATTATGTTGTATGAGAAAAAATTTTTTAAATAATATTTTTCTTTCAGACAGTGAGCGTTGAAAAGAGTCCTACCTTAGGCGGTACCTGTTTAAATGTTGGTTGCATTCCTTCGAAAGCTTTACTTAACAATTCCCACTACTACCATATGGCCCATTCTGGTGATTTAGAAAACCGTGGTATAAATGTAGGCAGCGTATCCCTTAATTTGGAGCAACTTATGCTACAGAAAAGCAATGCTGTGAAAGCTTTAACCGGAGGCATAGCCCAATTGTTCAAAAAGAACAAAGTAACACAATTGACCGGCTTAGGTACAATTGTTGGACCTAATGAAGTCAAAGTCGTTAAGGATGATGGCTCCGAAGAGACCATTAACACCAAAAACATCATGATTGCTACTGGCTCTGAGGTAACACCCTTTCCTGGTATAACCATCGATGAAGAAGTAATTGTTTCATCTACTGGGGCTTTGTCTTTGAAGCAAGTCCCCGAAAAAATGATTGTAATTGGAGCTGGTGTTATTGGCTTGGAATTGGGTTCAGTATGGGGTCGTTTGGGTTCCGATGTTGTTGCCGTTGAATTTATGAACACAATTGGCGGAATGGGTATCGATGGTGAAGTATCAAAATCTTTCCAAAAGATTTTAACCAAACAAGGGTTCAATTTCAAATTGGGCACTAAAGTCCTGGGCGCCGAACGCAGTGGCAATACAGTAACCGTTCAGGTTGAAAATGCTAAGTCTGGTGAAAAGGAAGAACTAACCTGTGATGCTTTATTGGTTTCTGTGGGACGTCGCCCCTACACCGAAGGCTTAGGCTTGGATAACGTTGGTATTGTAAAGGACGACAGAGGTCGCATTCCAGTCAATAGCCTTTTCCAAACAGTTGTACCCAATATTTATGCCATTGGTGACTGTATTCTTGGTCCCATGTTAGCACACAAGGCTGAAGATGAGGGCATTATTTGCGTTGAAGGCATGAATGGTGGTCATGTTCACATCGATTATAACTGTGTACCTTCGGTGGTCTATACTCACCCAGAAGTGGCGTGGGTAGGGAAATCAGAAGAAGCTTTGAAGGAAGAAGGTGTAGAATACAAAATTGGCAAATTCCCCTTCCTGGCTAATTCCCGTGCCAAAACCAACAATGAAACTGATGGTTTTGTTAAAGTTTTGGCGGATAAGGCTACAGATCGTGTGCTGGGCACACACATTATTGGCCCGGTAAAAAGAAATACTTTTAACAAAACCAAATGTAGTAATAACTTTTGAAATTAATTGTAATTTAGTCTGCCGGTGAACTCATTAATGAGGCTGTTTTGGCTATGGAATATGGTGCTGCTGCGGAAGATGTAGCTCGTGTCTGTCATGCTCATCCAGTGAGTCCATCTTTGTTTCATTTTTATATTTTCAAATTAACACGTATACTCACTCCTTTTTTCAGACCTGTGCTGAAGCTTTGCGTGAGGCAAATGTTGCTGCCGCCTTTGGAAAACCTATTAACTTTTAATTTCCTTTCTCTTCCCATTGTAATTTAATTTAAACATTTTACCCCAAAAAGGCTTTAAGTCATTTAAACAAGAAATAATTGAAAAATACGCAAATTAATTCTCTACTTGAAATAGTATTTTGGTGTAATTTACATCAAATGTTATTCTTGTTAGAAATATATGTACATGTGAAAACTCATTGCAAAAAAGAAAAACGATTTAATATTAATACTTAATAAAAATAAATAATGAAAAAGAGAGAAAAACTTTTTGGTCAAAGCTCTACACGACTCTAGATAAATTTATCTTCAAATTGCATTGTCTGATTTTCTTTTAAGGGAAATAATAATATCAATAAGTAGGTATAAATAAAATATAAAATAAGTTTTGTCATTATTTTAAAAGGCTTTTTCTTGCAAAGCATTGAAGTCAAACAGCCGCTTATTTGTATTAAATTCTTTGAAATATGCTATTACTTATCCATTGTGCTTTACAAGTGGTTTTATTGTTTGAAACAAATTATAGCAAGGACACCTGACGATGGGGTTATCTCAGTTAATCCACAATTTCTAGCTGCAAATTTAACCACTGTAGCCGCATAATATTGTACAAAAACAAAGTACTTTTTAGTAATGCTCTGGCATCTCTTATTTGACACATGTTTTTTGTTTTGATTAGTTTTACATGCAATTGTTGTTGTTTTCCTTTCCAGAGGCTGTTCATGATGCAAATTGTACCAGGTGGCCTTGTTATTCTAGATGGTCATCACCTTGTTTTACTTTACTGTCATATGAAAAATTTTGAACAATTTTTTTTTACGAATTAGTGTAATAATAAATCCATCTAATAGTGGATTTCTCATTGTGGTTTTTTCAAATTATATAACGCTATATTTTGTGTTTTTAGCACAATCTATTCTTTGTGGTTTTTGGCTACCATCACCACTCTCTTCGTGAAACATTTAAAAAAATTTCAGTATAAATTCAACAAACAATTTTGAATTTCACCAGCACAATGTTGGCTACGTAATGTGTGAACAGCCCCAAGATGTAAAAATACAATTCTCATAAAAAAGTGACAAATGACATACATATATATGTAAAAAGAAATATTTTCCAAATAAATTCTATTAACATATATAAATAAAACTATATTTTATTAGAAACAAATTGTAAATAATACATATTTATAAAATATATAACAGCAATGCTTAGCTTAAAAGTTTTACAAAGATTGCAGTTGCAATGCTCAAGGAGAGGAACGCAGATAGTACAAAAAGCTTCAATATCGATAAGAAGTTTGGAAAAGTCAAAAAACAAGGACGAAGAGGTAAACATGCAAAAAAAAAAACTGCTGAAAAAACTTTATAATTAAAAATTCAATTATATTTTTTAGATTTCCAAATATCCACGTAAAATATTCTCGGGTATACAGCCCACCGGCCAATTGCACTTGGGCAATTATTTGGGTGCCATACAAAAGTGGATTGAATTGCAAAATAATCATGAAGATGTTACCTATTGCATAGTTGATATGCACTCCATAACAATAGATCAGGTATGCATAATTAAATTTTTTTGTGGGCTAAGGTAGTGTTACACGTAATTCCGCAATGGTCATTACAGAATCCAGCTGTTTTACGTGAAAATATTTTTGAAATGGCTGCTACAATGTATGCTTGTGGTCTTAATCCAGAAGATGCTAATATCTTTGTTCAATCATCCGTTAAGGAACACAGTGAACTGTGTTGGATTTTGAATTGTTTATGTACTATGGCTCGTTTGGGTCATTTGCCACAATTTAAGGAGAAATCGCGCAAAGTAAAAGATGTTCCTTTGGGTCTATACGTTTATCCCGTGCTGCAGGCAGCAGATATTATGTTGTATAAGTGAGTATATAAAATCTAATTTGTTGAATTTGATGGTATAATTTCAATTATTTGCAAGGAATTTATACATTTTTATTGCGCAAATAGGTATTTGGTTTTTATTAAGCAGAAATAAATAAATCTTGTATGTAGGTTCTAAGTGCGTACATATGTACTTACATATTATAAAGTAGAGCTTTACTACCTACTATTATTTTTTTAATAAGAAACTATTTGAAAAATTTCAAATTCATACGAAATTAATAGAAAGAACTTTTATATAAATTGCTATCGAAATATTTGTTTGAAGAACAATACTCACAATACAAATATAATTTTCGAATAGATAGAAACATCTTGTTTGTAGTCATGACCGATTTTTAGCTGGACCGTGTTTAAAAATTTCTCTATAGTTCTTTGATTTTCTAATCATTTTCGAAAAAAGAACATTCAGCTTAGCATATCATTTGAAAGACGTTTATACGGTGGCGTATAAAACTTATGGAGTTTATTTAATTGTAAATTTCCTTTTCATATTCCCATGCTTTTCCAGAACCACACATGTACCAGTTGGCGAAGATCAACTGCAACATATACAATTAGCCCAACATTTAGCGCGCGTTTTCAACTTCCGATATGGTGATACTTTTCCCATTTGTCATGCCATGATTGACAATCAAGAGGCAGCCCGTATACGTTCACTGCGTAATCCCTCCAAGAAAATGTCAAAATCAGATCTAGATACCAAAGCCACCATCAGTATACGTGATGAACCAGAAATTATTGTGGAGAAAATTAAAAAAGCTGTTACCGATTTTACCTCAGATGTTACGTATGACCCTCTTAATCGCCCAGGCGTGTCTAATTTAGTGGCTATACATTCATTAGTTACAAAAACACCAATTAATGAGATAGTCGAAGAGGCCAAAACACTTGATACTGCACGCTATAAATTACGCGTAGCCGAAGCGGTGGTGGAACATTTGAGACCCATTAAACAAAATATTGATACACATTTGGCAAGAAGAAGTGAATTGATTTATATGTTGGCGCAGGGAGCTGAAAAGGCACGCCAAAGGGCTGAAGAAACTTTAGAGGAGGTAAAACAAAAAATGGGATTAGGTATTTATTCCAATATACCACAATTTATAGAAGTTAATACCTTCACTGATAAAATCATGGAAGCACCGGTTAAAGAAAAAAAAGAAGAAATACCTAAAGTTGATGGTGGCAAATCAGTAGTACCCAAACAAAACATACGTGTGGAAAGTCGACGATCCAATCACACAAGAAGTTTGGCACCAACATTTACAACAGATTTGGGTGAAATACCTAAGTTGACGAACAACAAGGACTCAACTTCTCTACCCAGCATTTTAACTAAGACAACCTTAAAAGAAATGGAACAAACTTCAACTCAAGCGCTTGTAGTTCCAGAAAAATCTCTTAACTAAGCGGCTGCTTTAGTCGCAAACTAATATTTAGTTAGTTTTATGAAAATTTATTTTTTAGTTTTTATTGTTTGTTGAACAGAAAATTTAAACGTTTTTCAAACACAATTAGTTTAATTGATCATTTTCTAAAAAATAAAAATAAATATTGAGATAACAACACTAACAAAAAGAGAATAATATAATTAAATCGATTATTTCTGCACAAACAAGTAGAACCAAAAAAAATACAGAAATAATTATTTCTGGCAAAAAAATCAGAAAACGATTATTTCTACAAAAAAAAAATCAAGAATGTAAAAAGCATATGATCTTATAGAATTCTAGTTTAGGACGATCAAATGCTGTGGTTGAGTCGTGATTTGATTCCGATATTTTTTTGTTTGCTTCTTATTTATGTATATATTTTTTTGTTGAAACATTCAAACATATTTATTATTTTCTTGCTCGATTTTATTAAACATTTATCATAAATTCCACAATTACTTCATACATTTTACAAATTTCGGTGAACTACAAAATCGTTTCTCATTATCGAAATAGAGACCCTTTGGGCATTTGCTTGCAATTGCCTGATTAATGTTACACATATAGTATGTGGCGCAGTCCTCCGGATCCCTGACGAATGTTCCGGGACGTTTGTTTAAACACAAATTTTTGATGCGTTCATAATCCCTTAATTCGTTTTTGTATGGCATGCGAGTTTCATCGGATTTAATTAAGAGTTTTTGATTTACTCCGTTTGTTTTTTTAACTTCAGCAGGACATGGTGTAGAAATTGGAGAATTAGTTGAGGCTTCGCAAGGCGTCGTTGTTGAAATTTCGGTTGAGGGTTTTATGGTTGATTCAGCTGCGGACTTACATGGCGGCGTCCTTAAAGCAGGCGTAGTTGTTTCGGTTGGTTGGCTGAGGGGAGTTGTAGTCGATAGTTCTGTTGAAGGATAGCATGGTGTAGTAGTTGTTTCAGTTGTCTGAGTGGATTGAGTTGAAGATGATGGTTCTGCTGGAGTACTACATAACGTTGTGGTTAAAACAGAAGTTGTTGTTTCATTAGGTTGATTACACGGTGTTGTAGTTGTTGGTTCCGTTGGAGAGTTACATATTGTCGTACTTAAAGTAGAAGTTGTTGTTTCAATTGTTTGGTTACAAGGTGTTGTAGTCGATAGTTCTGTTGAAGGATAGCATGGTGTAGTAGTTGTTTCAGTTATCTGAGTGGATTGAGTTGAAGATGATGGCTCTGTTGGAGAACTACATAACGTTGTGGTTAAAACTGAAGTTGTTGTTTCATTAGGTTGATTACACGGTGTTGTAGTTGTTGGTTCCGTTGGAGAGTTACATATTGTCGTACTTAAAGTAGAAGTTGTTGTTTCAATTGTTTGGTTACAAGGTGTTGTAGTCGATAGTTCTGTTGAAGGATAGCATGGTGTAGTAGTTGTTTCAGTTATCTGAGTGGATTGAGTTGAAGATGATGGCTCTGTTGGAGACGTTGTAGTTAATAGTTTTATTAGTGAGTTGCATAGTGTTGTAGTTGGAGCAGCAGTAGTCGTTTCAGTTACTTGATTACATAAAGTTGTGGTTACTGTGGTTGTTACATAAGGCGTTGTCGTAGTTAAGCTAGAACAAGGCTGTGTTATGGTTTTTTCTAATGTGTTTTCAATACTTGTTGCTGTTGGAGCTCTTAAGCCGCGTCCCGTACATTGAACTAACTCTCGAATATTACAGACTTTCATTTTTTCATCGTAATAAAGTCCTCCTAAGCAACGTCTACGCAATGTACGTCCCTTATAACAATGATAATAATGACGACAAGAGTTTGGATCTGTTAGAACTGAACCATTCGGTTGACTATTACAATCCGGTTTTGTCCAACGAGTTGCTGCATAGATTGAGGGTATAAATAATATGGAAAATAGGAAAAGATTTACTAGAAATTTTAAAATCCGTTAGTATTCTGTATAACTCCTTAAAAATTTATTTAAATATTTACAGTTTCTCATGGTATTTCGTCTTGAGTTTCTTCAGGGAAAGCTTCAACTTTTCTCGTTCTGGTGTTCAATCACATCTATCATTTTGAAATCAGTGTAAGCATCTTTTATAGCGAATATTTATTGTTTTTTTTTTAAATAACTAATTACATTAATTAATAACATTTTGCAATAGTTAGTTTGATTGTTGTTAGCTATTTAATAGAAAATTCTATAAAATAAGTAGCATTTTTTAATATCTTATCAAATTGTTTGGTTTGGCCACCAGACGCATGTCGACAATTAATTAATTACTACGTGTAAAATGTAATTACAAAGATAGTAGTTTTGATTTCCTAGAGGGTCTTCAGATAAATATTGGTGTGATAACAAAGTTGGCGGTTGTATTTTAAAGCAGTTTTCTTGTTTAAGTGAGATTTTTTTATTTTAAATTTAAATGTTTAACAGTAGTGGACTTATTCCACAGCTTGTACTTAGCGAGATTATTTAATATTATCGTTTTTCTTAATTTTTATCGGATGATTTCCAACGTTTTCAGGAGTTTTGTTTAAAATACATATCAATTTTATAAATATATAAAATTTGTGTGAACAAATTGTGTTAAAATAAATTTAAATTCAAAATTATTTTTTATGAATGCGTGTCCAAATACATATAACACACAACTCATATTAAATTTTATATAAATATGTACATACATACATATACCAATATGCCTTTCATTTATATTGCACTGCTTAATAAATTACTTTCCCAAAAAATAAATAATAATGCTTGGTAGCCCTAAGCAAACAGACCCAGACCCAGTAGAAAATTAATTGAAGTACTTACTTAGACAATGATCAATGATAGATTGTAATATATGTGTAATCTGACATATCATGCACTACTTGCAAATTCGATAAAAACCTAAGCGGGGAGTCAGTTACTATTTAAATGTGAAGCGTTCTTTTGCTTTTACTTTTTATATTTTTAAAGCGCAAACAAAAATCCAGAAATTAATGTATATATATTATTTTTCATCTTAGAAGCCTAGAATATGAAACATAGCTCCACATTTCGAAGTTTAACATTCCGTTATTTCCTTCCGTTATTCGCAATCATTTTGAAACGAGTTTAGTCGCGATGTATCAAGTTCATCTTATTAAGTAAAACATAATTTTTCTTTTGAATTAGATTTAAATATTAAGTTTCACGTAATTAAATAATAATTAAAATAATCATCTGCAAGGCAACAGCCACATATATGTATATACTTGTAAGTATCAACTATCACGATAAAACGAAACAGATAGCTAATTGAAAACATTCACGTAAGCTATTTTTTTATATATAAAAGCGTGATAATATCGTCGTCGGGTGTATGACACAAGGGAGAAGACACGAGATTGCATGCTCTTCCGCTCGATAATCTGATATTACATGACAAAGCATAACGTCATGGTTTCATCTCTGGTATATCCTGTGTCTGTGTTTCAAAGTTTATCGTGTGACGAAAGAGCATACGAAACAGTTTAGTGCATTGAAACGGTTGCAGAAAGCACCACAAAAAAATTTAATTTAAATGGACATCCAGCATTCCTTCAATTATAAAATCAATAGGATTAGTATCAATAGGATTAGTGGTAATACGCAGTAGATTAACCTTACAAGTGCAAAGAGCCTATGACACTTTCATGTTATATCTTATGATAAAATAAGCCAAAGAATCACCACTGATTTCTACTAAATATTGCTTGTATCATCGATTTCGTAATGTATATTATTTCCACTAGGTAGCTTCTGCTTAATCAAGTGGCCTTTTATTAAGAGAACAAAAGAAGAGCATATACAACTATTGTAATGAAATAAAATCTCTTAATTTGACAAATTGCACTTTATTACAAAACACAGCATACAAGCAACGGTGTTTAGTAGACGACTAAACAAGCATTTTGTTGTTGCATTTTATCCAATTGTCAGAGAGCGCAAGTTATTTATTCGAATGTGTCGGCATTCAGTTAGTAGGTATATTTAATTCAAAGCGGTAGCATTTCGAATGTGACGGTCGGTTGGTGTTTTTAAAAAAACGGGAAATACAAAAAACTGAAAAAACAAAGTGTTAACGATTTTGCTTTTGGCCAGTCTGTGATTTACATATGTATATTTGATTTTATATGGTTTTTGGACACAAGCTGTGCGGTTAACGAAAACGATTTAAAATTATAAAAGAAAATCAAATATCTACTAAGGTTTATAGGTACATACAATTAACAAAAAAAGTTTACTAAACTTAACAAATGCATGCATACATACATATGCGCATACGTAGATATACATATGAATGTTACCAACGCTACACTAAATTCGAAAAGAAAAAGCAATCCGAAAACAAAAGTTAAAGCAAAATAACAAAAACATATTATTATTTAAAAACAAAAACAAAAAAAAAAACGTTGAAACTGAAAAGTATGTACTTAAAACTATAGAAAAAATTTATAACAACAAAACTAGTTTAATGAGTTAAGTAAATTTACTTAAATACATAATTTGAATAAATTCCAAAAAAATAACCACAAGTTTTTACACTTAAAAGAATTTTGTGGAAGCGAATCAACAAAAAATCAGTTTCTGTATTAGTGTTAGTGCGGGTATGTGTATAAAAGACTACCTGTTCCCTCCATTGAAAATTTGAAAAAAAACAAAGCATTAGTGTAAAATTATATGCTTATGTACAACAAAATTAACAATTAAAAGTTAAGACAACATACATAGGTACATATTTCCTTTAATGTCTTTTTTAAATATTATTTATACTTGTCATTCGTTGTGCAAGCTATCAATTGTTAACTAAATAACTCTGAAAGCAACAATAACAACAATTACATCAAACAAAATAAAAAAACAAGTTCAATTTTTGTGAATGTGTCCTAGGGTGAGCGATTTTACAACAACCGGCTTGAGAATATATGAAATAAAACAACACACGATTACGGTTTTCAAAATTCAGACAAAACCGATTAATAGAAATTCTAAAAACTAAATGGAAAGGCAACCCGGTATATGCTGGAAATCGATCGATTTCAATTCACACAATTTCAAAAAAAGAATTCTACTATAAGCTAATTAATTTATTGTTTTTATTATTTGTGATGCTTAACATAATTTATTAGAACTTATGTGATGTTCATAGAATCCAAGCAATCGAATTGAGCGAACAATTTGTCGATTGGTTGGATTCTATGAACAGCACATTGAATTCTATTCTACTACATCGTCCGATTTATAACACATGTAATGATTCGTTTTGCAAAATCACAAAATCGAGTGATTTGAAATAAATCGATTTCCATCACATGCCTGAATGTCTGAATTTCTATACGTTTTTTCGGAGATAGAAGTTGTACAAAAAAAAAGAACAAACAAATGTCACTTTCAAAGAAAAATAGTTAAATCGTACTGTTGTTAATTCTAGGCAATATTGTCACGTTTCGTTTAATCTCTTATAGCCTATTTCATTCGCATTCTATGAGAAAGAAAATTAATTTCAATTTCTCTACATTATTTCTAAACGAAAAGTTACTCGAAAGACAACTCGAATGAAAACGTAAATGTTTTCATATAAAATCCGATTTCTGTGCTACGAATGTGTCGTTAACATCGAGAATGAAATGTTAAAATCAGTCGCTTGTGGTTTTGCTTTCGCAACAAAATTTTTGAGTTTATTAAAAATAAATATCATTTACAAATTAGCTAGAAAAAGCAGTCCAACAAGTTAAATTCGCTTGAGCCTCCCACTCGTACAATTTTTGAAGAAAAATGCGGCGACAGCTACAGAAAAAGCTAATTCATTAAAAAGAATGGCGGATGCTGCTGCGGTGCACTGAATCAGCAAAAAGGATGTCTTACGCCTTTGAAAAACAGCAGCAGGTTCAAATGTATCAGTTTAATCCACAATAAGGAACAAAATATTAAAAAAAATTTATTACATTTTTTTATTATTTTGTTGACATAAAACGTAAGCTAATGAGAATGAAAGTGAGTGCCAATGGAAATCCAAATTGGTTCGAATTCGAGCGAGTGCTTTTCATTCGCTTAAGTTTACTTTCTTAAATCAGAAATAGGCTATTAATTTACGAAATAATTTTTTTTTCCTACACAAACAACTTTTTTCACAAATCGAAATCAAATTTCTGCCGAAAAAGTTTTGTGCCGAGAAAATTTTTTTTACCTTAAATCTTGAAAAAACACTTCAATAAGCATATGTTTTTATTTGTAGAATCTAATTTCTGTTAACATTCATGAAATTTTTTTTCAGAAAACATATTGGTAATATCAACTAAAGTTAGACTATGACAGATCAGAAAATATTCGACTAATCGGGTTTTTTTATTAAGAAAGAAGTCGTAGACTATTTGACACTTGAATAATTAATATAATAAAAAACCGATTGTCATAATGCAAAACAAAAAAACTAGTTGAAAAATTGAGTCGAACACTCTAATTCTCCCAAATAATAAAAGGCTAGAGAAGACTCTCTTACTAAAACTCTGTTTTTGTATTTTCTTTTCTTTAACTAAGTTTGGTTTTGTTGTTTCTCCTTTATAAAGTGAGTCTGAGTTTAATAATTTACATACATACATCCACACAGATGTTCAATTGATAGCGATGATAATTTACTCATCACAACATCATTATTATGATTGGGAATATTATTAGTCTACATTTGTTTGTTTTAATGTTTATATTTAATCAAAGAATAACAAATATCGGTTGTGTAGAAATTAAAATGCATGTGCACCTGTTTTATTAAAAAATAAGAAAAATATAATAAAGAAATCGAAAGAAAACAAATTTTGAGTTTGCTATAACGCATTAAATAAAACGAATACAATAGTGTTGTTATTCTCTGTGAAAAAAAGCTCATCACTGTGGCTTACTGTAGTTGTTGTTGATTGAAATCATAATAGAAAAAGAGCATTGATTGATTGTAAGCGTTGCCAAGTTGCCAAATTTTACGTGGTATCAATTGGAAAGATCATCAAGGTAAGTTTTTTTTTAACTTCTTTAATAATTGATGAATTCTAAGGCTAAATTTAGATTTTATTAATTTAGTGATTTGTAGGGGATTTCCCTGTTTGCTTGACTACAATAACTAAAGGCATCATTAGTTTTTACTTTACGTTGCCGTTCTGTGACGTTCTTTTCAGTAGAAAATACCTATATCTTACTTGTTCTGTGTCTGAGCTTTCGGATGTGGACTATGTAATTATAGGAATGCATTTTCTAAATTTTTGCAAAATGTTTTTTATTTAACAAAAACATGGGTACCTAAATCCTTAAAAAAATTAATTAAACTAAAATTTTCTGACCTTACATACAAAATTTGTAATACCTATTTCACACCACAAAAAACTAATAGGTACATACAAACTCTTGCCTGTACTTAACGTTGTATTATATTTTCTACAGAATAGTCTGCAACAGAAAATAACGAAAAAGTAACAACAAACCACACATACAAAATTTTCAATTAAACAACAGAATCAAAACAGCTGATACGTAAAGGAACAGAACGTACAAACTAATTCTGCCTTAACTATTTACATGATCAGCAGTGCCTTCACAGTAGATAATAGACGCGTTGGAGAATCTAAAAGTGTTTTTTACTGAATTTTTATGAATTGCGTTCTGTTTTACAAAATCCAGTAAGTGAGAAATAGGGAAACAAGTCGTGCCGTCGCGGTTAGCTGTGCCGCCGACAATTTTATTTAAGCAACGCCACCGCCTATTTCGTCTGTTTCAAAACGATAAAATCGCCTCAACCATTTACAACGATTTTTTAAAGCGCTTTTTGACTGAACAAAACCGATAAATTTCACTTTAAAAATATTCGGAAGGACTTAAATGATGAATAATAAAACTGATAAAAATAAAGATTTGTGGCCATTCATAGAAGTTTTTTTGAGTTGTTTGCTTGACAGCATCTTCAAAACAAAATTCTAGATTTAATTCTAGATTTAAGCCATTTCTTAAAAGTGTAACTGCCGAGTTAGGTTCTCTTGTTTAGGTGGTGGGTCCTCTAATAAATAGTTGTTTAAGTATCAATATCAATTAGTAAATATTTCTTCACATGTTGTATGACGGATTTTGCAGGTATAATCTGTTATGATTTCCTATTTTATCAAGCGACAGAGAGCTCTGTTTGCTTATCTTAATTGGCAATTAATTGGTGCTTTAATAAAAACCCGGCGCCGATAAAAAGTCCACGTCTTGCTTCTCTGAATTCCAATTGTCCTCGTACGAAAATCGGGGCTATTCCCTGTTTTGTAAAATTAATGACTTTTAACGAAAAAAAAACTACATATATTATTCTTACTTAACACAAATATATGCCAGATATGCATGTCTTAGATCTAATAAACTTATTTAAAGACTTTGAACATAAAAAGTTAATTACATTTTTCAAATCGAGATAAAAAAATAGTAACAAATTAATTCCATCGTGTATATTGTATATACTACCAAATAATACACATTAGCTGATGATAAAACTTTTATTAAATCCCTTCAATTCATTTATTGACTTCAACGTAGTAGGAATAAAATAACTTTATATTTTTGTTAGCCGCTTTTTGGTGCAATTTAATTTGCGGAGCAGAATTTTCAGAATATGTCAACGAAACAGTAGAAAGTTTTACAGCTGTATCCAACAATTTAACAATTTAAAATCAAAATTAAAAATTATTACCAATTTCATATACATATGTACATATTTGTGAATTTTTTTTTCACAAGAAAACTAAAATCGATTTTAGTGAATTTTTGGGTGATCATTGACGGTTTTTGGCCATTTTTGGGTGGATCCTTCCTTGTAGCGTATAACCACTATATGGAGTCTTTAGCCAAGGGCCCACACTATTCAAATATCTATTTCACATTTCTCAATTGTATTTGTGAATTTTTGAACAAGAAAACTAAAATCGATTTTAGTGAATTTTTGGGTGAGCATTTGCGGATTTTGGCCATAAATTCGATTTTGATTTTCTTGTAAAAAAAAATCACAAATACATATCTATATGAAATTGGTAATAATTTTTAATTTTGATTTTAAATTGTAAAATAAATTGCTTAAATTTACTTGTAGTTTTAATTATTCCTAAATATGACAAAATTAAATATGCCAGTGTTGGTACTTCAAAACATATTTAACTATAAATTTAAATGTGTTTTACTTAACATCTTACGTCAAACGTATTTAACTCGGCATATTTATCTTCACACACTTCTACAAGCTGAAGTTCAATAACAGCTTCAACAACCACTACAAGTCCGGACTTATTCGCAACAAATGCAACTTCTAATGCACAAATTTCTCCCACATCTCTAGCAACAACGCAAAGTAGCGCAACAAAATACACTATAAAAACAACATCGTCTATTAATCATCCCCTTATAATTGTGCAGTGTACTGTTGTTGATGACCCCAGTTCCACATCCAAAACCTTGTTCGCTATTTTATTTGAGCTATCACGGTGTAGCCAGCTTAATGCAGTGCACACACACGTTGCATTTTGATGCAATACAACAGACTTGCGCGACACAGCCGAAAGAGCCAAGTGCAGGGGAATTTATTGTTAATTTGTCATTAAAAAAAAATACCCCGTGAACAATGTTTTCCCCATACCATTGATGTTTATCCTCATCCTAACAATTGTAACTATGTATTATTATCTAACTAATTGTTATGCAGTGTCCCTTGAACATGGAATGGGATTATCA
The DNA here is from genome assembly GCA_956483585.1 of Gymnocheta viridis. Lineage (NCBI taxonomy): Eukaryota > Metazoa > Arthropoda > Insecta > Diptera > Tachinidae > Gymnocheta > Gymnocheta viridis. The sequence continues at coordinate 81,669,422 of OY101444.1, read as the reverse complement.
GAAGAGAATTAGTGCCACGAAGTCAAAAGCTAACTGTTATAATAGAATTTTTAATTAATTAGATAAAGACAGAACGATTTTTTTAATAAATATAATTTAAGGGAGTGAAGATAAATAAATTGGTCTAATAAATACCTCCTACACTTATGTTAAATGCGTTCCACATACCGTTAAACGAATTTAAAAATTACTTAAATTCGTTTTTTAATAAAAAAACACAAAATAATACTATTATATTAGAAAAAAAATATATAAAAAAAATAATTAAATAATTAGTCATAACAAAACATTAAATGCAAAATAAATTTGAAAAAATGTATGCACAGTATAATATATGCAAAACAAGCAAAAACAGGCTCTTTTTGAGTGGATTTTCTGGACATTTTGAGGAGACATGAATCGGGTGACCGGCAGAGTAGGAGTAGCTTAGGACTAGTAGATTCCAGCAGTATATGGGAGATATAGCTTTTTTTAAAATTCGTATTTTTGACATTATTACAAGCAAAACAGGCTATTTTCGAGTGGATCGTCAAGCGATCGTCAATACTAATACCACAATCTAAATAAGCTGAGTGACTTCTTAATTCTAAAATAAATCTTAAAAAATGTTATTGACAAAAAAAAATTTGTTTTCTTTATTTCATTGCAAAACTAAAATGTATTTCTGCGAAATTCTAACTCTAAATCCTTAATACAAAGAGCCTTATTACGCCACATGCAACGACCGCTTTCTACATCAAAATAATGATAAAATGGACATTGCTGGAGAATGGCATGACCCTTCACACAGTAAATGAACATATTGCAATGTTGCATATGAGGAAATATATGTTGACCATAAACAGGACATACGATGCCATTACCGCCTGCTGGCGCCAATTCTTCCGTAGGTGCGTAAGGAAGTGAAATTAAGCCACTTTCTGCTTGACATTTTGCATTTGCGGGCAAATCACATTTGGCAATACGAGAATTCCATTGTAAATCAGTGCTGCATTCCTGTAGCAAAGCCTGACCATAATAGCACATATAATATTGATTGCATTTGCTAGAGTGGGCCAAAAATATTAAAGAATCGTAGTTGGTTTGTCGCTCATAAGCATTCCGGCAGTATTGTTGTACATTGAAGATCGATGAATTTGTTAAGGGTCGAGTTGTGGCTGCTGGAAGAGTTTGAGTTGTTTGTTTGCAATTAACATTCGTTCTTATGTCGCAGAGTTTAATTTGCGTATTAAAAAGCATATTTGGGGGACAAGAAGCACTCACAGCTTCACCATTTTCACCACACAAGTAAAACAAACGACAATCTTGGGGATTCTCCACAAATTCTCCCATGGCGTGATTAGCACAAATATTATTTTGACGAGTCTTAAAGCGATATTTGTAAGCCTCAGCGGGAGCACACAAAACTACCAACAGCATTAGAAATGCTAAGGAAAAAAAAAGATAAGCTTTAACTAAAAAAAAACAATTCATATTTTCGAAGTTTACCTTTGTACAAATATTCTGCCAAATTGTCCATTTATTTTTTCTCTTTTCGTAAATTTCGTTCTTAAATCGTTCAGCACGTCTTAACTACTGTTCATTAAAAAATGTTTTTACATTTTAATTAGTTATTGTGGCACCAACGCTCTTCCAGTAATTTTCGTTTTATCTCTAATATTCAAAATATTTAGCATATATTTATCTAGTATAGGTATTTGGCGTAATTTCTATTAAACAAGCAAAATAAACAATACCAAGATAAAACTCCATTTTGTCTTATTAGCATTTTACAAAATAGGTATCTTCTACATACAACAAACACACATATTATTTGTACAACTAAGTACGTATGCATGCATGGTATGTATGTATGTATGTATGTATGTATGTATGTATGTATGTTAGTCTGTCTATTCATTGGCCACTGTTGAAAATCTAAACTATTTAAAGTAACAACAACGATTGCCGGCAAATATTAATTTTATTCTTCTAAGAGTTTTATTTAATTTTTTTGGCAGCAAACACCATGACCCCAATTTCGGCAATTGGTGAGCAACTGCGAAAAATATGAATATCCTATTTTAACTGAGTTTCTTAGACATTAATGCAAGTACAGTACAACCTCCCTAATCCGGACAGATTAGTGGATCGTCCGGAGTGAACAAACCAAAGCGACAGATAAGGATATTTTATTTTGAAAAGCATTTAAAAATAGAGCTGACAAATTACATAAAGATATTGACACCTATGCGCGAAATTATCTTATGTCACACATTTTTCTTTTTTATGCAAATTGATTCTAAATCCATTAATTCAACTGTTGACGAAATATTAAAGCGATAAATTAAATAGTTATGAAGATAACACAATGCACATTTTATCGTATGTAACAGTTTTATAGTATATAATAGTTATTAAATTTATATTAATCGAGATTGCCTCGATTTCTTTTTTGTATATAATAGTTATAAAAATAGCAATAAAAACGCTCTCCTGTAAAATTAGGTTTTTGTAACATACGAAAATATCGCGCAAAGGTGTCGATATGTGTTTTCAACAAAACTAAAATAATATTTTTCATAATTAATGAATATTTTTCTTCACTTTTAGTATGTTTCTTTATGTTTTCTGTAAATAAATTAAATACAAATGAATTCTTATGTGTAATTATTTTTATTTTAATAAAGATAAATTATGTATATATACAAAGTATGTACATACATATGTACATTCGGAGGACTCTGAGCTGAAGTAAACCAAGTCATAAAATATGAAAAATTCTTAAAACTATTGCGAGATTCTCCGCAAAGTTTCACTCTATTTAGTTCTGTAACGGACTAAGAAAAAAAAGTTCGTTGCTAAGGTAACGGTAAAAAACCCAACTCAATGGTTCTCATTTTATATGTAATTTATGGTAGTTCATTTACATAAACTCAAAATATCTTTGAATTGTCTTTCTGTGACTTGGTTCACTTCATTTATGTATTGCGTTTAAAATTTTATTTTAACTATTGCCCGGACGATCCAGTAATCCGGACAGTAGCTGAAACTATATCTGTCCGGATTATGAAGGTTGTACTGTACTTATTTTGTCTATCTGTAAAATATCGAAAATATTTTATTGAGAAAAAATAACACTTGTCCGGACTATAAAGGAAAAATTTCTAAATTGTCCGAAAAATATAAATGTCCGGATTATGGAGGTTCTACTGTACATACATGCATATTTTAGTTAGTATAATAACGACTTTTGGGAAAATAAGTATTTATCAATTTTAAAGAAGAAATAATGTAAACACGTAAAAAAGTTCGCAACGCATGATTGTTATCAATATTAAAATAATTAAGATTTTATTTTAAGTGTATTTCTGCTCCAGAAGGATGATTGAAGAACATCGATCAAAAGCCGAAAAAGTTATAAAACGCGATTTTATGCTAAATTTCATGTTTTTGAGATTTATTGATTTACTTGGTAGATACACGATCAAATTTTCATTCAAATTTTTAATTCTCTCATTCTTTTTTACCAATACATTCACACTTTTAAAATTTGACGAGAATTTGCTTACAAATTTTCATTCAATAGAGTGTTTCATCTTACCCTGCAGAGCCACACGCTTAAGTTTTTCTTTCAAGTTTTTCACACTTATCAAAATTCATTTAAATTGATAGCTGTGACGTAGGCTGCTCACAATTTTAAAGCAATTTCATTTTTCTAATTGTCATCGTCAAGAAAACAGCTTCAAATGGTTTCTCTATACATCATGCAACATGATTCACTTATTAATTTTATTCACAAACATATTTGATTATTTGATTTTAATTTGTAGTTTTGAATTGCCGCGGAATATTTGCCAAAAAAACAAACCAAAAAATTTTTTCTTGACAGTAAATTGAAACAATCGTTGGAAAGAGAGGCTGCCTTCCTAAACGTTTGTATGCAACGTCAAAGCAGTGTTAAAATGAGGCAATTATACTTTATAACACTGCAAATCGAGTGCATTATCTATAAAAAGCATTGCCAATTTTAACAATGCGATAGTTGCGTTTATTTGGTTATCAGTTGCGAAACAGTTGACTTTAGGAATGCTATACTTTGTCAAAGTTTGCGCGGTTGCGTTTGGGAATACGTGACATTGTCGCACTGCAAAGCAACATTCGTTTAGGAAGGCATCCAGAATTTCAAAAGCAAGTTCGTATCAGGTTTTAAAAATATGAGTGTATTAGTAAAAATGTGTGAATATATTGCAACTTGATGGACAAAATTTGATCGTGTAACCCTTAAGTTAGGCAAAATTCAATATTTGTTTTCCTTTAGCTGCCTGCCGTTTCTTTTAATTTTAATTTGAAGGAAAAATCCTAGAAAACTGCCAAACTCTGCCGAAATATTAAAATTAAGTTGACAACGCACAATTGTTATCATTATTCAAATATTGACTGACATTCACACGTACATTCTTTAAATTTTTAATAAATATTCCTCCTCTAAAATCATTAATACAAAATATAATAAATTTTGATCGAAATCAGGATTTTTTTTTATAAAATTGGCAACGTTGTCTTAGCAAAAAAAAAAATCATTAGTTGGCGAATTTTAGCAAATCAGTAGTTTTTTTGTTTAAATAAAATGCGAAATTTTAGAAAATCGCCGATACATCCATAAACTCCATTTCACACTATAATACAAGTATTACGTAAATGAACAACAATGCAACCCTGATATAATAAATTGTTATTGTTTTTTTTATGTTATATAATAAGCGTTGTATTTTTGTTAATTTATGTACGTGGTACTTGTATTATAGCGTGAAATGCCCTTAAATAATAGGTCGATTATGGATAGCGACTAAACTAAATTGCCAGTCGGCAATTAAAAAGCTGTGGTTGCCAGAAAAACATTAAAAGCAACAACACTAATTGACAGTTTCCATCCGTAAAATCGTTTTCAAAAACTAGAAAATCAACTGAGTTTTCGTTGTCATCCATAATCGACCCATAAAATAGAGCTATAGTTGAAGAAAGTTGGATTTTTGTTCTAAATTTCAATATGTATTTCTTTCATAATCATGCTTGGCACCATGAATTTGTACAAATATCGTAAAATTTTATAAAATTGGCAACGCGATTTTGGAAAAAGAAAAAACATGCACTCGCTCCGATTTAAAAAAAAAAAATTCAGTATTTGAACTTAAGTGCCCTGGAGACGATCAAAAAAACACGTCAATCAGTGCATATGTGTGAGTGTCGTGTTTTTGTCGTTTAAAGGGAGACGTACAAATAAAATCGTCCATCATTATTTGTATTTTGACTTCGCGGCGTTGGTTGGATGATGAATTATTGTTAATTGCCTCTTGTGCAATCCCAATTGGAGACAATCAAATTAATTATACGTCAAAATAAAATATCAAAAGTTTTTTATTTTCATCAATCAGAGCCGACAACCTATAGGTGTACCCGAAAAAGCACGGCTGCACGCACACACTTAGAACGTTGACGTGTTGTTTTTTATCGTCTCCAGGGCACTTTAGAGTTCTAAAGAAAATTGTGTTCAATTTTAATTAAAAAATATGCATACATATATTTGTATTTATTTTATAAGAAGTTTCCTTATTAAAAGTTAACGTAGTTTTCTCCCACTGTATCTAGTACATATTTCTAAGAATTTTATTTTTTTTTCTTATTAACAAATATTCAGATTATATTTAAATTTAAAATCTTTACTAAATTATCCCAGCAAAAGAATTATAACATTTAGCCTGTGAACGCATCACACAAGCTCTCTTCTCATAATGCCAACCCATATTTAAGGGACACTGCATGACCTTCAGATAACCCAAAGTGCACTGATAAAAATAGTTACAGTTCCTCGGATGAGGATAAAAATCGAAAGTATGAGGCAAGCATTGTTCCCGAGCTGAGGCCACATCCATGACCTGAGTTATATTTATTAAAAAAAAACAATTTTTTTTTTATATAATTTTTCCTTTTATAAGAAATTACTTACATGACATTTCACATTTTCCGGATAATCACATTTTTGTTGACGCACATCGAAATGCAACAAGTTGGAACAATGCAGGGGCAAGCGTACACCCTGATAACACAAAAAATATTCTGAACACGATTTGGCATGCGGTAGGAAAATAGCTTTATTGGGATTGTCAACAATTGGACAAGCGGAGGGCACAACAGTTGCAGGAAAAACAGTTGATATGGTTTGAAGCTCTAAAGGAGTGGTGGTGGTTTCAGCACTTGCAGTGGGTAAGCTAACGGTGGCTGACGACATTGAACTATTTGGGGATGGAACTGTTGGTATAGTTATGGTAACACTGACTGAAGAATTAGTGGCGGCATTAACAGGATTCTCTGTTGGAGTTTCTGTTGCCGTTACTGTTGCAGGCGTAGAAGCTCCATTCGACGGTATGGCTCTATCTTTGCAAACACTTCTATCCGTATCACATGTTTGCTCTTCAGCCGAAAAGTAAGGACTATCATCGGGACACGAATCACTATACGAATCTTCGCCATGGCAGAATATGTAAGCGGAACAATCCTCTTGTAATTCCACATACGTTTGATCTTTTCCTTCACATTCCATAAAAGTGTCCGCATAAGTCATGGCAAACATACCGGCAATAAGTAGAATGAAGCCGCCGCCACCACGTTTACTAAACATTTATGCGATTTAATGTTCTGTGCAAACGTTAAGAGTTTTGAAGAAACTAAACGTTTCGAGCTGATAACAGTAGATTTTTAAATACTTTAGATACTTCACGTCTTTTCTGTCATATTTTCATTTTTTTTTTATCGAAAGAAATATTGATTTATTCGAACATGTTGTTTGTTGCACATCTCTTCTTGTGATATTTTAACGAAATTATTGGTCTTATCTTGAATTTTGTTTGTAAAAAGACACGATAATTTTTGTCAGTGTTAATTAAAAATATTTGAATGGATCATCAAATCAGCGACCTAAAGCGAATAAATACTATTTCAAATTGAAATTCGTTTTAAAATTGAGACCAAGGTCAATTTGGGACTTTCAATGATTTAATTATAATTAATTTTTAATATTTGTGTATAAAAAATATGCAATTAGTTTTTTGTTAACAACTTTTTACGAAGGGTGTTGCGAAATTCACATAAGAAGAAATCTTCCCTGGTAATTTCGTTCATGCATGTGCATGTGTTGGCTTGAGTCAGCTTAACCAAGACGGCTTTTCCACAGTCAAAGTTTACTTTGACGGCTTTTCCACACTCAAAGTTTACTTTGCAAAGTTTAAATTCAGCTGGGAGAAAGACAGAATAAGAAAATATTCGTCTCTCTGTCTTTTTCCCAGCTGAAGTAAACTTTGCAAAGTAAACTTTAACTTAGGGGTTAACATACGCTAGGCGATTCAAATATTTAAAAAAAAAACAAAAGACTTAAGAAACAAACATAGTGTTAAGTTTTATTTTCGTTACGGAATTTCTTGATTCGGTCGCCGCGTTCAAAGCCCGCGATAAAAGCTTAATGCAATAGCTTAAAACTTGAAAATTTTGTTGGACGATTTATTGGAATTGGTTCTAATTTTATTCCTAAAAATTAAAAGAAAATTATACCAGCTGATTGTCAAATGGGGCAAAAAAAAATGAGAGATGCCAAAGATTTCGCTTCGTGCTGCATTAAAAGTTCTTTATGTGACATGCATATTTCGTAAAATTATGTACATTTCATTATGCAAAAATGTATGCAAAGCGAAGCAAAAATTTTTATCTGAAATGACCTTAAATGTTCTGCTCCGGTTTTATTCGTCATCAGTTCCAATTGCAATTCTCTTCACTCCGTTTTTTTTTTGGCTGGGCTTTAGTAGCTCTATTGGGCATTCGAAAGATATCACAGATGCTCAGGTTTTAGTTTAAATAGTATAATTTTTAAATATATTTTCCAAAGCCTTGTTAACATATTTACTCTAATGATCTTAAACTAAACCAATACAGACAAAAGAAAAAATCTAAACAAATGCTCATTTGTTCACTTAATTAAATTGTTGGCAGTAACAATACAATTTTATTTGCTTTAGCTGGCTTACAGTGCCATTTGGAGATATCGTCGTTCATGCTATTCCATTTCAAATCCAAATCCATAACTTTAACTCACACACAAAATTGCGGCCACAGAAAATGCTGGCAAAACTAAAAAAAAAAATAATAAAAATAAATAAAATAAAAATAGAGTTGGTAATAGTTTATGTCTGTGGCTTGAGTTGTTGGTTGGTATTATTGAAAATAATGTTGGCTTAAGATTGTCTTGAAATTAAAGATGAAAACCAAATACGAAATAAAAAAAAACTTTCATAAAACCCCAACTAAAACCCTCACAATTTGTGAACAGGAAGTTTGTTATTGAAGAAGGTCAATAAAATTAAAATTGTTGGATAAAACTTGTCAAAAATTGTAACAATTGTTTTACATTTACATTCAAATTAAGCGACTGAGGTTTATTAATGACACATAATAAGCAATGAAATCAATTAATCATGCAAATGAAACATCGGATGTTTATAGATTTACTCCAAGATGTGACCGCAATTATTGCCTTTTTTTTATAGAAGAAAAAATAACGCGCAGAAATTCGATCTAAAAGCAAGAAAATTTAAAACATTTTTATTTCTTTTACCAAACTACAAGCGATTTACCTTAATCCAAGTCTTACCACACTTGGGCTCTTCTTACAATTCCTAACAAAAGAAACACCACTACATACACATACAATAAATGTCAAACGTGTCGTCAAAACATTCTCCAACATAATAATTTCTATTCCCTCCTTCCTTCTGTCTTTTGCTGAGTGTTTTTGTGGTTTGTTAAATTTGCACTGGTTTTTTTATGTCGGCCATTTGTCATATTCAGAGACAATTGTCTTGTATTTTTTTTTAGTTTTGCACTAAAAAAAACAAGAAAATTCTGCAATTGTTATTTTTAATAAATAATAAAAACAATTTAAGTCAAGGTAGTTTAATTTTTTTCAACTTTAGATTTCAATTTAAAACATGAAAATAAGAATTGTGGGTCAAACAGAAGGTATATTTATTAAGGTGGCGAATATGCAAATTTGCATTTTGGTAGTGAATGAGTGCACGAACTTTTTAAATCTGTTGCATTTTGGCTTAAAACAGCCAATTTACTACAACAATAATCTGGCAGCGTTGATTCAACTTGTTTACTTTACAAAATTTGGCAGCACTACTTACCTTTGTTGTCAAAAGCTCAATACAGTGCACGCTCGTTTTTACGACTGACCTGTTGCATATTCGCTATCGCAGCCAAATTTCATTAAAAAATATCATGTGCATTTATTAAAAACAACAACTTTTTATTTAATGGAACGAATCTCCACTTTTAATTCTTTTTAGAATCTGTAAGTCCCGGTTCACACACTTCAACTTTTGTTGCTCAACTTTTTTTTTGTATGTGAAAGATGAGATAGAAATGTATACAATTTTATTTCTTTTTCTATCTTACTCCCAGCTGAATTCAGAATTGAATTGCAGCTTAAAATTATGAAAAAAAAATCGGAAAGACGGGTTTTGTCTAAGGTCACTCACGACGATTTTGATTACCCAACTTTTTCAGAATTTTGGTTTTGAACTTGCTTTTATTTTCACACACGACAATTTCTTCGGCAATTTTTCTGTTGGTTCACACCCTTCAACTTTTTTTGTCCAAAGGTTGTGATGATCTGTTTTTTTTCTTTACAGTTTAAGGATTTCATTTAATTTTTTTTTCTTTTTCTGTAAATAAAAAAGGATAAGTTTTTAATCACTTTCTGCCAAAATGTTTCCTCACACAAATTTGTCTCAAAATTTCATTTAATTTTTCAGCATACATTTTTTTCTTTCTTATTTTATTATTAACATACAAATTTGTAAAGACTCGTTTGTTTTGGTGTAAATATTATTCCATTTGTATTTAATTTTTTTTATTTTTTTTGGTGTCTTCAATTTAAAATCCAATAAAATGGAAAACTGTCGCAACACAAACTGGTGAGTGGATTGCTTTAAAGAAATTATCACAGTAATTTTGTAGTTTTTTTTTTAATTGTTTCATAATATAAACACTCAGCACGATCAGGAAAATTTTGCAACCCAGCAAACCAGCGTTTTTGATTTGAATTAAAAAATATATATAAAATCAAATACTGAGTCAAATGTCTTACAAATTTGTCTTAAAAAAAGCAATATTCTACAAAATCTTTGATATCGAATTTTGATGCAATAAAACAGGAAAAGAAACTTATTTTCATATAATTGATTTTTTTGTTTGTTTGTTGGGATTTTAAATACAATGAAAAAAAGAAAATATCGTTAAGGCAAAAAAAACTCAACATCATGTGTCACATAAACATTTTATTTTTAGTTGCCAGCAACTTAGTACATTTGTATTTTTCATTACAGGCCGTTTTGGAATCAGCCAAGTTTTTTTAGTGCTTTCAAAATACTTTAATGTGTGGGGAGAACATTCATTCTGTAAAAATGAAAAATACTCATGCCACTAAATGGCAAGAATTTATTGCCAAGGAGGAGTTTTTTTTTGCTTTATTTAATTTTAACTTCTTGAAAAATCTGCTGTGACGTTCATAAAGAATAGCGTATGTCTTGAAATCATTTTTTTATTTTTTGAAGAGGAGCAAAAAAGTTTTATTAAACACTGCAGCCGAGACTCCGGGACATACGATCGTTTTAGAAACTCTTGGTTCTGCTCTTAGAATACTAAATACTATTTTAGATGATTATATATAATTTATTGCATTATAAATTAATAGAAAATGTTGAAATACCGTAAATTGTGTTCAAATTGCAGAAACGTTAGTTACACCGGCCTGAGTCATGAAAACTTTGCATACAAAATTTCAAACAAACTTCCCAAAAGAATGAAATTCTGGTGAAAAAAAAACACTGAATATATGCAGACAAAACCATTTATATATGCCAGCAATTGTGTGGTTTAACAACTTTATAGTAGAAAGTAAGAATAATAATAAAAACAAGAGTATCCAGCGGTCGACTCAATCGACCGCATTCTAGAAATGAATATTAAACATTTACATAAAAACATACGATAAAATACAAAAACAAAAAACATTCTAAATAGCATTCTGTATCATTTCTCTGCAAAAGCAAATTCGGCATGCATATTTTGTTTATTTTTCAAGTTGAAGCTTATACATGCATGTGTGATAAGTGTGCATGTGTTAGTAGCAAATTTAAACGCTTATAGGTCCATAAATATCGAATCGATTTAAATAAAATTAAGATTGTGCACATCTATGTAAAAACCACGTTTAAAAAACATATAAATCTTTCCAAAATCAGATCAGTATTACAGCCATAAAAGGGATCTAAAAAAACGTATTTGCCTATTAATAATAACAAAAATAGTTTCAATAGTTTTTTAGATCCCTGTAAAAAAGACTTTAAAAAATATAAAAGAATCTGCTAGCATTGCCGTAAAATCGTCAAAAGTGACATACACGGTTGTTTGTGAAAACCGCGTTGTTATCTTAAACTTTCATGGAAATATTTTTAGTTTAATTTATATTTCACTGATGCTCGTTTTTGAGTGTGACGGATAATATTTTGAAAACTGGCAAGTTTGGTTGTTTATTGATTTTGATTGACTTTTTAATTGCAGACAGCAATTAAAGTTTATAAAGAAATATTGAGTTTAGGTTTCATATAAATTTTGGCGTTAAAAATAAAGGTGTGCTATTACGTTTAGATACGTAAGAGAGAGAGAGAGAGAGAGAGAGAGTGCAATAAAAATTGTGATAAATAAAATAAATGGGTCAAATAACAATTAAAAGCGATGGTGGTTTAATAATCACGTCTGTGGAATGTTAAAGGACAATATTCTTTTATTTTTCGACCTTTTTTTTAAATAATTATAAATGATTTTCAAGCCTTAATTCCGTTTATATAAAAAAAAACGTATATTAAAATTATATAAACTGACCTGACCTAAGGCTTGAATAATCATTTATAAATGTTTTAAAGAACCTTTGACGCTATCAATTGTCAATATTTTCTGTAGCAGAGTACACAATAATGTATTGCGGCATAGTAATTGTATTTAATGCTGTCTTTCATATTTTCAAATGAAAAAAAAAATACTGGTTGATCTTAATCTTATGCGAAAATTTTAGGTTGCGGTATTTCGAGAGAAAAAAAATAAATAGCTATGAAAATTTTATTTTATAAAGGATTTTCTAAATTAGATGTGACTGATGAGTTTTCTCCTGATCCCTTAAGAAATAAATTTTTGTATTAGTTGCATGGAAACAACCACCCAACATTATAAATTCTTTGTTGCATTTCTTTAGATTTTATTTTTAACGCAATTTCATTTATTGTGACATGAGTTTTAGATCCGCGTTTTGATATTGGGGTACTTAACACTTCTGAAAGATCGATTTCACACAGACTGATACTGATTTTACATGCATCCAACTTTGTAGCATTTCCTTTCGGCGAAATTGTTCTTGTTTTATAAAATGTAATAAAATGTATTGAAATATCTTTTCATATGAAAATTTACAGTGCTTTAGTTAATGGTAGAATAGAGGCGAAAATTCCCGGGAATTTCGATCTACAGATTTGCCGCTTTCCCGGGATTTTTCATGCGGGATGCCGGCAAATAATAAAAAAAAATATAATTGACAACTTAACGTTTAGAAAATAGCTGTTTTTATTTTGGTATGTGTGCCAAAAAATCGTAAGACAAATAGTTGACAACTTTACGTTTGGAAAACAGTTGCTTTTACCAGTGTTTTTGATTTGACTTGTGCTCATGCAGTATAATAGTGTGGCCATAAAACGCACTTGTGAGGTAGATTTTTTGACAAGTCTATTATCCGACTTGCATATAATTATGAAAATTTCCATAAAATTATAGATTTCATGCGATCAGAGATGCATCTTTTTTAAAAATTAAGTTTGCAGCGAAAGCAAAATTAAATTAAAACTATTTATTTTATAAAGCAGCGCAAAAAATCAATAAAATCGAAAATTACTTGAGTGAAAAATACACATGCATGATGTGTTTGTATCTTTTTTGTGTGATAGTGTGTCAAATTCAATGAGATTTTTAAAAGTGGGACAGAATTCTGTCAGATTTTCCAGTGAATGAATCGTACGACTGTGTATGATAGTGTATCACGGGCTTAAGTGTTTCAACCTTTCTAATACAATTTTTGTTAATGATTAGCAAATTTAATTTATTTTTTATTATTTCATGCAGCGGGATCCTGGATAATTAAAAAAAAATTTCCCGCTTTCCCGAGAAATGAAAAATTGCGGGAAAATATCTCTAGTTATGTAAATTAAACGTTTCTCAACATTTGATCTTTGTATGGGAAAAAGTAAATTTTCTAAAATTTTTTTATAATTTTTCATACTGATTTAAAACGTTTTACAACTTTTCATTTTACAAAATAAGGCCATTAGTTTTATTTTTCTTAATCTTCGTTATACAGAACACACCATTTTTGAAAAATTCGCTGTATAAGATAATAAAATGTTAAAAATTTTGTGGTTTTTGTTTTTCCTTGGCGATTTATTTCTTTTCGTTCGTTCGTTCGTTCGTTCGTTCGTTATATCGGGTACATAATTATTCAAACTGTAAAAGGTAGTTAATATTAAACATTTTGAGGTTTTTCATATCAGATTTTCGTTTTCATATCAGGGATTCGTTGTACCGAGCTTAGATGGTATCAAAATACTGGTCTAATCCGAAAGCGAATACTCGGTCGGACTCTGCAGATCATGGACACATTATTGTGTAAAAACACACAGATGCTTAAATTTGATTTATTTTACTGTTCGTGGAAACAGAAACAAATCGTAATGGTTTTTCTCTCTTTCATTTTAAATGCGTACTGCTATATTCATTAAAAAAAATCAAAATTTGAATTTTAAATCTGTTTCAACAAATAGAGAAAATTGTGTCAAAATATTTCAAATTCATATTATTCTTTATGAATACAACAGTTAATGTTTTGTCGTCTAAACTAGCCTTAATAGAAAGTCTTACCGTCTCAACTAGCCTTAATCGGCAACTACAATATATTTTCCGTGATATGGCAACTGCGTTTTCAATTTGCATGAATTGCATGAAGGAACAAGAGGAAGACATAATGGTTTGTTTTTGTTTGAACATTTCATAACCGGATATTAATTATATTCAAATTGATTTTGTTCCTTTTTGTCTCAAATGAAGATGACAAAATTTACTTATTTACTTTCGTAAGTATTTAACTGCTACCTGCATAATTTTAATTTTCTCCAGCACTTCCACATTGCAGATGTGCAACAAGAACATCTTTAAATATATTTATTTACATTACACACTCATTCACTTCCTCTTAAAACACTTGTGTTTCTTTTTTTTCAAACAGGAGTTTCCAACTCAAGTGTTTCCATGTGGATTTAAGCATGTTAACAAAACTTTTTCAAAAGGTTCTTAATGCGGTCTTTTTGCTTTAACATTATATCTTCTGAAAATTCTGCCTAAATGCACATTTTATGAATGTAAAGAAATTTGAAACTTCAATACAGCTGGTTGGTTTTTAAAAATGCAAACTACTAGCACTTAAGTCATTCATTGCATAATTTAGTTTTCAAACATTTTAACACAAAGTTGTTTATTTAATAGAGCCATAGACGAAAACTAAAAGTAATAAGATAGTTTTGTTGAGTAATTAACAAAAAAAAAAAAATAGTTTATTTTTAGATTAAAAGGTGCAGGAAATTGAAATTTGTTTCCTTTATTTAAACAAGTTTTTTCTAACTAATTTTTATTTTTATTTAGTTTGTGTCTTCATATTATATAAACAGTATTTTATCTTAAGTTTTATTGAAATTCTTGAATATTTTGTAAATCTGTTTTTGTAATCAAAAAATACTTAAATTGTCAACAGGCATTTGTGTGCATCATTAATTTTATAATAATACATATCTAATTCCCCGGTCTTAAAATAAAATCGTTAATACGAGTACATAGAATAGTTACATGTATTTTTGTTTAATTCACATGCTCTTGAGTACCGACAGATTTATCATTTTTGTTTATTTTTCTATTTTATTCCAAAAAAAATCTCTGGAGACTTTTATTAACGACATGTTAACAACTTTGTCGACATTTTTGGGGGGTGGTGTGGTGTACATTTGTAATTTTCTGATAAACAAATTATAATTTACAAATGTTTTGTATAACAATTTTAATAGGGGGCGTTTTGTTAAAGCAAAAAAAACATTAAACTTTATAAAAAAATATTAAATGAAATATGTAAAAAAAATAATACGAAAAAGTACTGCTGCATTTTAATAGTGGGCGGTATTCTCAATATTAAATATTTAATATTAAAAACATAACAATTAACACACACACACACACACACATACAACATATTTTACGCTTTCTAAATATTTCAGTTTTTTTTTGCTTTTTTCTTACTTTCAAATTAACAAGATTTCCAAAGAAATTAATTAAACTTACAAAATATTATTTTAAGTTTAAAAACAAAAAAAAAAAAACAAATTTTGCATAAATTTTTCAAGCAGAATATGTTTTTTAAACATCTTTAAATATTGTCAACAAAAATTAAACTAAATAGTCGTCGTTTCAATATTCTCAAAGTTTTGATTTCCCTTAAAAGCGGGGGATAAAGTATTATTTGATTTTCAAACACACACTTTAGAAGAAAAAAAGGAAACAATTAATAAATAATTTCAAAATAAAATTCAAACTCATTAAAAATTTACGCAATTTCATTGGAAAAATAAGGATCTGAATGAAGTTGACTTCACGCACAGTTGAGGTTGTATTAAAAAAACAACAACAAACGGATATGCATTAAAGAAACCTCAACCGATTAAAAAGCTTTTATTGAAGCTATAATTTTCTGGCAATTTATTTTTTCTATAGAACATTTTTTGGTATAACAGAATTTTCCTTAAGAAGTTTTGTGTATAACAGTTGATTCTGCATGTATACCATTTTATTATTAAGACAATTTTCAATAGAAACTTCTGTACAAACACATAATCATAACAGTATCTTGCATAAACATTTCTAAGTATTCCAATAGTTTCTATTTTCAATAAAAAAATTTCTGTTGAAAATTATTTTGTGTTATCTAAAAATTACACAATTTTCTTTTTGTTGTTAAAGTAATACTTACATACATACACAGATGGACAAAAGTCACCGTCATTTACCCTTTAGAATGTTTGAAGAGCTGCTACGCCTCGAAAATAATTGAAACCCAAAATTTTGTATTTTCATCAAAAACTATAATTTATTAACACTGTATTTCAGTTAAAACAATTCTTTTATCATTAAGCTTATTCACAAAATTAAATGTTTAATGTTTGTACTGAATATTTGTTGTGGACTGGATCCTAGTGTGTAATACAAAAATTCCCGTTGGTTTTAATTATACTCTGACGTTTCAATATTTTGTGCACAAGAATTATTTTAGAAGTCACAGAAAAAAATACTAAATCGGGAATTTTCGTGAATTTTTTGGAAAAGTAAGAGATTGTTAGTAATTATCCAACAGTTTTATTTTTTGGGATAAAACAGATATATTCTTCGATTTGTGTTGGTTTTAATTATATTCTGACGTTTCAATATTTTGTGCACAAGAATTATTTTAGAAGTCACAGAAAAAATACTAAATCGGGAATTTTCGTGAATTTTTTGGAAAAGTAAGAGATTGTTAGTAATTATCCAACAGTTTTATTTTTTGGGATAAAACCGATATATTCTTCGATTTGTGTTGGTTTTAATTATATTCTGACGTTTCAATATTTTGTGCACAAGAATTATTTTAGAAGTCACAGAAAAAAATACTAAATCGGAAATTTTCGTGAATTTTTTGGAAAAGTAAGAGATTGTTAGTAATTATCCAACAGTTTTTTTTTTTGGGATAAAACAGATATATTCTTCGATTTGTGTTGGTTTTAATTATACTCTGACGTTTCAATATTTTGTGCACAAGAATTATTTTAGAAGTCACAGAAAAAAATACTAAATCGGGAATTTTCGTGAATTTTTTGGAAAAGTAAGAGATTGTTAGTAATTATCCAAGAGTTTAATCACCGGACCTCAACCCGATCGAACATTTGGATCGACGGATTCGGATCGATACTTCGAAAAGTATGCTTAAACAAACACTACTGGAGGAATGGCAGAAATTTGGCTCAAATATAACCAAAAAATTGGTGCATTCAATGCAGAAACGTGCAAGCTTTTATAAAAAATAAAGGAAAACGTATTTTATGTTGAATTAATTTCAGTCCTTGTATAAACGAAACGCATTTTTAAGTGACGGTGACTTTTGTCCACAACAAATATTCACTACAAACATTAAACATTTAATTTTGTGAATAAGCTTAATGATAAAAGAATTGTTTTAACTGAAATACAGTGTTAATAAATTATAGTTTTTGATAAAAATACAAAATTTTGGGTTTCAATTATTTTCGGGGCGTGGCAGCTCTTTAAACATTCTAAAGGGTAAATGACGGTGACTTTTGTCCATCTGTGTATATATATATGTATGTTTGTAGGTACATATGTAACGTTTGTATGTATATGTTTATTTCTATGTAGCATATCCTTTAACTTAGTAGGTGAATTTTTGAGGCTCACTTTTTGAACTGCTGTTGAATTTTATCCTCTTTTAATTTGATATAATTTTGTTATTAAAATCATGGCGAATAACCAGGTGACAGATAGGATTACGTCAGCTGATTTTTTGTCTTGTTTATGCTTTCTATTTTGAATGTCAAAAAGGGTGTCCTTATATTTTTCTGTATTTGTTTTCTGTAGATGTTTTTGACAGAACCGATATAAAAAATGCCTGTTGTTCTTGTATTGTTGTAATTGCTGTACCAATAATTTCACCTGTTTAAAATTAGTTTTTTCATAATTATTTTGTTTTGAAAAACAAGAGACAGCATTACTTATGCCGTTTTCTTTTCTAAAACAAATGTAACATTTCTTTTACTTGTTATCCATAAGATTGCTATTAAAAGTTTTGTTAATATGTACAAAAATTTTGCCTCGTAAGTGTTGATACAATAATTTCTAATGAACTCACTATTTAAAAATATCATTATGTTGCAAATTTTCAATAAAAAGGGCAAAAAATGTTGCACTTTATTTTAGAAAAGAAAACGCCATTAATTTAAATAAAGTAAAAAAGTAAAACTAAAACTTTTATCAGGAGGTGTAAAAAAAACTCAAATTGCTACATTACGATTTCGAAGGAATGATTGAAAAAATTAAAAGTTGTGGTAAAATTTACTAACACCTGCGCCTCCACAGTTAAAAGAAAAAATTGTTGCAACTTCTGCAATAGTTACAATTTTTTTTTTAGATTTAAAAATTTGTATCTTCTTAATTAAATTATGCAATTATGTGCTCGAAACGTAACAATTTTTTTAATATGTATTATAATAAAACTAATAATAACAACAATAAAATAAAAATAATAAAAAATAAACAATTGATATATAAAAAAAATGCATTTTGAACGTGAGAATTTATAAATTTTTTTCCATTATTGTTTATTTTATTCACAAGTGTTGGGTTTAAGACTTCTTCTGCTTTGTCTTCTCTATTCACTTTAAAACAAATCAAATCGTTAGTATTCATGCATATTCAGCAGTTGTACAAATAATTTTACAGTGTAAATAAATAAGTTTTATATGTACTTACAGACATACATACTTTGCAAATGAATTACAAAGTTACATACATATGCATATGGTTATACATACTTTCATACATACTTACATACATATGAACTTATTTGTATAGAAAATAAAAAAAGCTTACTGTTTGTGAGAACACCTGAAAATGGCGTTTGTGAGTAATTTTGTTAATGAATTTTGGCTTGTTCGTGTGTGATTTTAAAAATTTGATCCGTTAACTTCATTCAGCAATTTCTTCTTCTATTTATTGCTTATGTATGTTTAGCATGGCTTACAATTATTGTAAGCAACAAAAAGTTGCCATATATTTTTCTTAAGCGTGAGTTTGTGTGCGTATTATACATTGTGTGGGCTTTACATTGAGTTGTTAATAAAAATGCAAATAATTTTTAATCATGTTATTTTTATTGTGTTTTTTTTTAATTCGTTTCAATTTCTGCAGATTTTTAATTAAAGTTTCATTTATTTTTATTTTTTACATATTTTATGTCTACGCATTTATGAACGGATTACATGGATATTTTAAAATCTATTTCAATCGCTCAAAATTAATTTTTACAAAACTCATCTCTGTTTTTAAGAAGTAGAAAACTGAAAAAATATTGATGCAAATTTGGCTTGTCTGTTGGTTACGTTTTTTTCGGCAAATGTTTGTCAGATGTGACCGTACCTTTAGTGTTGTGAAGCTCACAACTTTTTATTTTTTAAATATAAATAAACTCTTTTAAAAAATAAAACAAAATAACTAGAAATAAATAACTAAAAAAATAATCCTTAAATCATAATTCTTTTAAATAAAACTGTCTTTAGATTGAGTTATGGCTGGCATAGAAGGCCTTTTGCCAAATATTGATTGTCAGCAAGCTAAAAACGTGAATTTCATAATTAAAACGTTAAAACAACTTTTTGTTTCATTTTATTCAACAATGATTGATTATTATGCCATGCAAGTAAAAAGAAAAAAGATTATTTATGTAAATATTTTTCTCCATTAAGAAATACACGAGTACGAGTACGAGTGCACTGATAGATTATGCAAGATTTATTTTTTTTCCAATTGTTGTCTGTCTACTCTATGGTTTCTTGCTGGCCTATTTGCTTTCCTTTCCTGTTTACTACTTCACTTGAAGTGCTTAATAGTTTTTTTTTGTTGTGTGCTAAAGGTAAACAACTTTAGCAACATGTGGCTGAAATCGAGTAGTTTTTCATTTTAATTTAATAATTAAAAACATAAATTCAGAACAAAACAGCAACATGTGATGAAAATGCTTAAGATTTGTATAGAGTTTTAATTAGAAAATATGTATTCTTAAGATTTCTTATAGAGAAATTACAACTAGCGGTGTTTTTCTTACGCATGAAGGTTTACAAAACTCTACATAAATATTTTGTCCTTTTTTTCTCTGCCAGTTGGCTTCAAATGCATAAATAAAAAATACCTGCTGTTTTTCCAGACTCTTATTTTCACGCCCTTCTGATAACATGTGTTCAAACTAATGAAAATCTATCTGGGTTTTCTTTTCCCAGCCGGCCAATGATTTATTTTGTTGATTGATGAATCAAACATGTGTACGTGTGTGTGTGTGTGTGTTGCAAACAAAACCAGACAAAACTATTGAATTTCAAGTGCTACAGCTATTGGGAATGTTAGTACATATTTTGTATTTGGAGCAACAATTATAGATTGAACAAACAAACGATAAAACAATATGTAAATCTTGCAATACGTGCTTAAAAATAATATTTAGAATTAACATTTATATACATTAAAATAATATTTAGAATAATATTTCTTAACTTATCAAATACGAAATTGAACAGAAATTCTTAATGCATAAAATATGTACATATGTATATAATTTAATTTTAAATCATTTTAAGCAGACAATTTTCAATTCAAAATATTTCCTCTACGTATCAAATTATGCAAATATTTTTGTAAAGTTTTCTCATAGAAAATGTGTTGGGGCAATGCTATTTTTCATAGAAAATTGTTTGTATAGCAGTTTTAACTGACGAATATCCCAGGATCCCGAAAGTAAAAAATATAAATTTTGCTTTGTTTATTACAAGCTTTAGGTTAATTTTCAATCAAAACTAAGAACTTTATTACATCCAATATTTCGCTATCTCAATGGATAGCTTAGCTTCTCCAGAATAATAATTGATAAATATTTGAATATATTTTTTTAACGATAAAAAATTTATACAAATGTTTATCATATTTTTATAAATATTTTATTTATTTATTAAATTTATTATTCGAGACGAGACAGAATTTCAAAAAGTTTTGTTTAATTATTTTACCTAGTGTATCATCCAGCGGTCGACTTAATCGACCGCATTCTATAAATTAATATTAAACATTTACATAAATACATACGATTAAATACAAAAACAAAAAACATTCCAAATAAACAACTTAAAACTCTGCCTCATTTCTATGTAAAAGCAAATTGGACAAACACACATGCACACTTGGTTTATTTTTAAAGTTAAAGCGAATACATGCATGTGTGATAAGTGTGCATGTATTAGTATCAACTTTAAACGCTTATAGCTCCTTAAATATCGAACCGATTTAAGTTAAATTAACATTGTGCACATCTATGTAAAAATCCATTTAAAAACATATAAATGTTACCAAAATCACTTCTGTATTACGGCCGTAAAAGGGATCTAAAAAAACGTGTTTGCCTATTAATATTATAGATTTTCTGTACGGCAAGACTGAGTCTTATATTTAGAGTAAAGTTTGAAATAAAAATATTAAAATATTGAAATAAGAAATCAAAATAATATTTCATGTCTATTTACTTTTATATAGAAAATTTTGTGTTTGAAATTATTTTCTGAAGAAAATTTTTTTATACTAGTTTTATCTGAAGAAAATTCCACGAAAGAAAGTAAGAAATATAAATATTATGCAACAAGATTTTGTGTAAAACAATATTTTCTCTCGAACGTTCCTTTGTATAATACTTTTTTCTGCACAAATCTCTGTGTAACAGTTCTGTTTAAAGGAAATAATTTTTTTAAAGAATAAAAAAATTTTACGCTGCTTTTATGAAGGCAATTTTTTTTACACAATTTTGTTTTTTCTGTAGAAAAGTTCGTGTATAACACTTTAGTTTTTTATCAACTGCTACGTATAACACATTTTTTAAAGTAAAAGATTGATTGCACTTAACACTATTTACCATAGACTTTTTTGTATTAAAATATTTTTTATGCATTCTTTTGTGTCACATAATTTTTTATATAACCTTTGCTGTATAACACCTTTTGCTGTAGCAAAATTCGTGCATTCTCCATATAAATCGCGTTTTTAATAATGATATCTATAAAAAAATATTGCTTATGGAACTATTTTCCATAGAAAATTTATTGTATTATAATATTTTACATAAAAACTTTTGTGTATAACAGTTTTTTATATGACAAATTCGTGTCTACACTATTCTGTTTATGTAATTTTCTGTGTAAATCGTCTTTATTATAGAAAATATTTGAATTTATTACTATTTTGATTAGAAATTTTTCATATAACAGTATTTCTCTTAAGCAATCTGAAATATAAAAGTATTTACTATAGAATTTTTTTTGTATAAAAATATTTCTCTTAAAAAATTTTTCATATCAAAGTCCTTAGTAGAGAACTTTTTTTGTATAAAAGTATTACCGATGTCGAAGAAATTAACTGCCAATCGCCTAAAAAAAGTAAAAAACAGTCCATAAAATTAAAATTGTCGTCAAAAAAATTTACTAAAAATAAAATTCGACTTTAAAAAAATTTTTTTGTTATTGTTGAGCCTAAATATTTATTTCTTAAACTATAATTTAATTTTTGTTAAATTTTGATTTTAAGTAGAATAATAATCGCTATGGATAATAAGGTAAAAAAAGTCTGCTTTAAATTTGATAATTCTTAAAATGCTATTGATGTTTTTTTAAGTTATAAATAGTTTTCGAAAGAATTAACTAATTATTATTGTAATTTTAAGAATAAAATTAAAGAAAAAAAATCAATTGAATTTTTAAAATACATACATTCATATTAAAGATAATTTATAATTCAATTCGTAGTTTTTTTAAATTCGATTGCCAGTTTCGAAATTCTATTCACAATTTTTTAAATTTAATTAATAAATTTTTAAATGTATTAGATCATTTTCAAAATATAATTTTGAAAATGGTGCAGCATTGGTAATTCGTTTATTCAAACCAACATTAATATCATTCGAAAAACGACGTTTAATTTGTGCTTTTGATCACGTTAGTAACTTAAGATACTATTTATAGTCCGAGAAGATCTATATATCTATTTATGTATATGTATTGCCATTTGGAAAAAATGTTTTTATTACCTCATTTTTAAAAAATATATTGAATTAAAAATTATGTCACCGTTCTGCTAGTCGTAAATTGTTTTTATGTTTCTTATTGACTTATTTGAAATAAGAATTTGACGTATTGAAGTAAAAGTTATGTTATCAATAAAGAAAAAAATGTAGTGTTTTGTTTTGAAAAGTACTGTTTTTTCCTGAATGTACTTTTTTTATTTGGTTAATGCTTTTTATTGATGATAAAAAGTTAAAAAAAAGATGTGCGACTTTTACTTTCTCAAACGACTTTTTTGTGCGACTTTATTTTTTTAAAACGGCCTTTTCTGCGACTTTTTTTAAATTCCTAGCGGTAGCCTTGGTTGAAGAGTTAAGAATAAGGGCAGAATATAGTGTTTAAACAATCTTATATGTTTTATAGTTCAGCTGTATTGACATTTTAAAGTTTAATAACTCCTGAAGAAAAACAAAAAACCCACCGCTTTAACTGCAGTTGCATGCGACTGGAGTGCAAGGCCATCAATACAACAGCTTCTACGCAACGTATGACAATTCAACAATGGTTATTGTTAAAGAAAGAATCCAATGCATCACACTTTCTTTGTTCCTCTTGCGTTGTTAACAAAGTGCCCCTGTTACTCCGCAGTTGTTAATTATTGTTAAAGTATTTATAAAACTTTTGTTCAGTGCTATTTCCCTAAAACTCTGATAAAGAGTTTAATTTTCTTGGCGTTTTTAAGCATTTTTCTTGCTATAAGTTTTCTTCTAATTGTTATTATTTTGTTTATGCCAAATGATTTAAGAACTTTCCTTGTCTTTATTTGTTTTTAAAAAAGAAAAGACAAATAAATAAACATTTTTATACGTTTAAAACGTTTCATGTCAAATTAATGAAACTCAAAACTCTTTTCCGCTTTTAAGTATTTTTTTTGTTTTGCCTTTATTTTTTGCTATTTTTTATTTCTTTTATTTAAACACGCTATTTATTTTAAGCAAAGTAATTTGTTTGCTATAATAATACAAAATTATAATTGAGTTTTTACAGAAAATTCAACAGGTTGATTTCGTTTTAGTAAATGTTCATAGGGAATTTAGTTTGTTTTATTTGAATATAAAAAGCAAAAATAAAAAAAATCTAACACACCGGTAGTGAGTACATAAATTACTCATACATATTTTTTTTTAATTTAGTATATTTAAATTAGATTTATACAAGTATAAGAGACTGATTGTCTGACGGTTGAAAGGGTGGGGTGGGGTACACAAATCTTAATTCAACAAATAATAATTGCCTGTCAGTTTTATTATCTATCTTGTTATATGTCCTTCACATTAAAATTGCTCAATAATACAAAATATTTGTATTCGTCATTCTGTTTGTAATTTAAATAAAATTATTTTTGTTTGCATATTTTTGCTGCAGGGTGTTTTTCATTCGGCACAGCTGAAAATCACTGTCTAACTTCTTTGAACAATTGCTTTTAATTTAAATACGGTTAAATTTTGTTTTTTTTTTTTTGTTTGCCATGAAGCATGTTTCATTTGGTGTCAAGGATATAGGAAGTCTTCAAAAAAAAAAGAAAATTGTTATTTGATAGAATTGTATTTTTCATATTAAACAGAAATTTGGAACTCGTTAGTAATTATTTATTTGGGTTAAATTGTTTGTGTGCTGACTAAACCTATAAATTGTATTTACTTGACCTATTAATATTTAAGTTATTAATAAAAACGTGTAGAAATTATTTGATTAATTACAGGAGTTAGAACGAACTCTCAATTTCAAATAAACTTTTTTTAATTATTTGTTTTATTATACTTTCTTTTCAGCATTCCAGTGTTCCTTAATATCAATATTATCACTGCCAAATTTATAAATAAATATTTTTTAGTACTTAAGCGCACAAAATGGCACCCATGCCCAGTATTAAAACCAACAACAACAACAAACCCAATACAAATTATTTATATGCCACAAATGATTCTGGTGACAGTTGTTCCACACCATCCAGCCCACCCTCGAGTACAGGTACGAATATTATTGCTTATAAATATGAAAAATTTTTTAAACCTAAAACAGATTTAAATAGTTGTTAAACAAAAAAACTATTATACAAATAAATTATCTGTAAAAAAATTGTTATACTCAAAATCTTTAATATACAAATTTTCTGGTGTAGAGATTTCGTTGTCCCGAAGTTATATTCACGTGTGACCGCTGTTTGTGAGATAAGACCGCTTCTCCTTAAAACTCAAGACTTGACGAGTCAAAGCTGACTTGTGTGAACCGTGTCTAAGATCCTGAACTTGTGCTCCGGAAGTAGTGCAAATTCGCATGATCTAATAATTTTTTTTGTATATAATGTGGAAATTTTACAATAAATTTCCCAAAGAAAATTTTTTTTAGATACCTGAAGGTAACTTCGGGACGACGAATTGTGGTAAACACGAACAGCTAAAATAATGTTTTGTTCATGCTCATCGTTGTAACAGAAGTCTGTTAATGCGGCTGGTTTGTGTCTAGTGTTATAAATTTCAAAATTTATCTGAACATGCAGTATTTTTATAATAAAATGTTGTGTATAACAGTTTTTTAGGCTTTTTTGTTAAAACGAATTATTATGTCGAATAATTGGTGCTATACGCAATATTTTATACGAAGTTAATGAGTTATATGTAATTTGGAGACACATTTTTGTATAACAGTTCGTATAACATTACAATTTATAAAAAAAAAATTTGTACACAAATTTTTTAATTTAGACGATTTTGTAAATTTTGCAACAATCACATTTTTAAAATCACGTTTTTTTTCCTCAAGTTTTAAAGGGATTTTTTATCTTATAAAAACATACATTTTGGATTTTATACTACATATCGTTACCTGAAATGTAAAAAATTTAAATAATTTTACAGTAGAAGCAAAAAAAAATGTAATATGTATATTTTTCATGGTTTTAAAAGCAAATTTATCCAATACAATACATATAAAAAAAGACGTGTGGCACTCGGGACTGCCGCGGCAAAGCTATTGCATAGCATCTTTTATCAACTCATGCAATTATAATTATTTATTATTTTTTTATTTATGCAGTATTTTTTTCCTTTGATATTAATTCAAGTTACACTTTTTGAGCGTTGTGACCGATAAGGAAACAAATTATTTTCTTTTATTGAAAAACCTACGAATTGTCTGTTTGTTTGTGTATATCATTTTTTGCCAACCACGATTGCTCGTAAGTACGCCATTTTGTGTTTTCCTACATGTAAAAATGTGTTCTGGCAATATTGTATGTTAATGAAATCAATAGCATACTTTAGGGGTTCACATATGCTAGGCGATTCAGATACTTAAAAAACAAAAGACTTAAGAAACAAACATAGTGTTAGGTTTTATTTTCGTTACGGAATTTCTTGATTCGATCGCCGCGTTCAAAGCCCGCGATAAAAGCTATGCAATAGCTTAAAAATCTCCCGATTTTTTGTACGTGGTACTTTAATATCTTTGTGGTGGCGTATTTTGATGAAACGCACCGGAATCAATAAAAATCGATTTTGAATTTTTCGCTAGTTAAGTGCACTTTGCGTTTATTGTAACGATATGTTTGTTGTATTAAGTATATAATTGCAAAGATATTTTTTAATATCTCGTGTTTCAATTTTATTAATTTTATTTTTTAGAACCCGGTAAATCACAATGTTCTTCCTTATCGGATGGTGAATCCTTTGAGGGTTATGGAGAAAATGAATTAATTAGTATACATTCCACACATGATCATGTTGATCATTCTTTAAACACTAACGATGGAAATAGCAACTTAAATGGCAGTTCAGGCATTGAACTAGATTTGGCACCGCATGGCGGCAGTTCCTCCACACCACAACAGTAAGTTTTATTTTTTTGTTTTCTTACTCTTTAAAGCATTTTTCATTTTCTATCAATTTAATGCTGAATATTTTCTTTTTACTTTTTTTTGTAGTGATGATGATTTAAACTTTATACCACGTGATAATTGGGCCCGTATGAGTCTCAGACGTACGCCCACCAAGTGAGTCTTTTTTATTTATTTTTTAATTTATTTCACTTTAATTTTTGTTAATTATTTGCTTTATTGAATTGTTACAGCAATTATAAATTAAGTTTATAACTTAATGCTTAACATTTAGTTGATATTCTTAGAATTTTTTAAACTTTGTTATTGACGTCATGTTTTTAACGAGTTTTTGTTTTTAAGTTTTAAAACCTGAGCTTGCTTACACATATAATGAAGCTTTTTATGACATGTTTTTTTATTTGCTTGCCTTTTCCAATCGCCTTTTCTCTTTCACCTTTTTTCATCTTATTTGGCATTTGCGCTGAAATTGCACTTTTTTATATTTATATCACATTTTTGTTGCTCACAAACCGGTTTTTATTATTAATATTATTATTAATTTTGTTTTATTTTCTATAAGCCAAACATAAATAATAACAACAAGATTATTTGCTTGACCCAACTACTCTGACTGTTGGCGGCTTAAATAAGTACATATGTATATTGTTTATATGCAAGCATGTGTGAGTATATATATGCACATGATAATAGATACATATATATGTACATACATACTTGCATATGTAACTATATTTTGCCCATGAATCAGATATTTTTTGTTTTCATTTTGTTTGTTGGCTATTTTTCAGAGCTTGTTTTTCATAAATCAAACTCTTGGAAGAATCGAGCGAGCTGCTCAATACTTTAATTTCAATAGAGAAAAAAAATCTCTTAAAATCTCTTAATTTTTACCGTTGCTGATAAAATCAACAATAAACAGTGCTGCCAGTTGTTTAAATAAGAGATTAATATAATCTAGTGGAAATATTCAGCCTTATGGCAAATATGGAAAATGATAACTTCACTCGGAACAGAAAAAGTATATATAATTGAGTAACAATTGGGCGAGTAAAAAGTAATTTTACTCCAACAATTGTCGCGAAATGATCGCGCTCGTCAAATAATCCTCCAAATGCTAGCTGGGATATTAATTATAAAATACGCTCACTTCGACAGCTGATCTCTCCGTAATTGTTAAATTTTATTCATAATTAAAGAAAATATTGTATGCGGTGTGAGAGTTTTCAATAAGTGAAAAAATTAAATAAAAGGGGGAAAAATTATTCAATATTAGTTGATTGGTGTTTGGGAAATAGAAAAAACAAAATGTCTGTTGTTCTTGTTGTTGTTGTTATAATAATAATAATAATGTCATTTATTTTCCATAACATCTTTCAAAATTTGTGTCTAACGCTGGAATTTCCGCAACAATGTTGGCCTTGATTACAAGGATTGTCTCGGGATTGTTCACATACACTCTCTCCTTCAAATAACCCCAAAGAAAATACGCGAGTGCTGATAAATCTGGCAAATAATATCCAAATTTCTGGAAATTATTCGCTATCCAAAAATTTGACTTAAAAGTGCCATTGGGTCTCGGGCTTTGCGGACAGTGGCGCTATCCTGCTGAAATCACATCTCAGGTTTTTTTTCCAGAGCAGGACGTAAACAATTTTTCTATCATAAGCCGATACCACTCTCAATTTACGGTTGCAGCACTTCCATCTTCATTTTCGAAGACGTAAGACCCAATGATATTTTCCGATGTAATAACACAATACACTTACTGGCAATACTCAGAATTTCAATAAAGTTGATTTCATTGCTCGCCCATAAATGCGTAGCTGAAAACGAGGGCCATTTAACTAACATTTTTTCCATACATAGTGTAAAAAAATTTCAATTTTGTATATCGTATTTTCTGGATAAGTATTTTTTTTTTTCAATATCGATAAGAGATCTTTGAATTAATTGAAATATGCAAAATACTCAATTTTGAAAAAAATTAGTTATATTAAGGTCGATGTTTTATAATCTGAAAATAAAATATATATACGAAAAAGTTATTCAACTTTTAAAAATTGTGTCTTTTGATCCACCCTGTAGAAATAAAAGCACTTGAATAAATATATTTTGGATGTTTGGATATCACCAAACCAGAGAATGCTGCTACCCTCAAATTTTGCTCTGCTTTTTCTAGATATAAATAATAACAAGAGCAATGACAATATGTAGTGAATTTCCGTCAATATATTTTTGAAAAAATTTTTGATTAAAAATATTTAAATTTAATCCCATATACGAGTACCATGTGTTGTATTTCGTACAAGCGAGTGGTGAAAAATAAATTCATATTATTTTCTTTTATTTTAAATCTTCTTCACTGTAAATATATGCACATTACAAAAGAAAGAAAGAATAACAAACTGTCTCATTTTCAATTAACTTTATGTCATCTTTACGGTATATTTTTAGCAAGAAAATGAACAACGCAATCTTGGCCTAAATTTTAAGTCATCTTTGCGGTATATTCATTACAATGAGGCCTCCATTTTAAGTCATCTTAACGGTATATACATGCATACATATGTATTTATTACAAGAGAAGAAACAGCATTATTGTTTTTGCCAGTGCTTTCATTTTGTAAATATTATCACTTATTCATTCATTGATTCATTCATTCTCTTGCAGTTTTTTTTTTTGCTTTAACAAAATTAATAAATGTTTAAAGATTTTGAATTTTAATATTGACAAATGTTGAATTTTTGTTTTGTTTTTTATTTTTGCAGAAATCCAGACAGTTTAGCCAATCGTCGTTGGGGCTCCATGAGACAGTAAGATTTAATTATTTTTTTTTAACAATTTCAATGTACAATATCTACAATTTGGCAAAAACTTTTCTGGCTTAAGGGATTCACATTTATTTTTGTAAATAATTCTTTTTAATATACATATACTATATCATATACATACATACATATATATATATGTATGTATGTGTGGGTTTGGTTTTATCACAATTTACAACTAACATGGCCTAAATTTAGGCGACATTTTTTTTTAACATAAACTTGGTTCAAATGTAGTGTTTTCTTTTAATGTTTTTCTTAAATTGGCAAAAATTCCTTGGAAATAATTAATTTCTGTTGTGTTTTTTTGTTTGTTTTCATTTAAGCCCGATTAATTGCTGATGATAATTTTTAGTTCATATGTATGTATATATGAATGTACATATGTGTAGTAGGATGGTCAATTATTCGTGTTTTTATTTGTTCGAATAAAATTTCATGCTTTCTTTTCGAATAAACGAATAAATTTGAAATTTTGTTCGAACAAAGAATAAAAAGTTTTATTCGAATAAACTAAAAAAATAAATAAAAACGACACATACATATGTATGTATGTATGTACGTATTTTTTATTTTTTTTATTCAAAAACAATCCATTACACAGAGAAAAAACATTTTTTAATAACAAACTTAAAAATATTGTTGAAAACGAAATGAAATTCATTAAAAATATATAAATATTTACATACATAGTATTTATTTATGTATGTACATATATACCTACTCAGAAAAAAGATGCTTTTAAATCAAGAAGAGAAATTTTTAAAATACAAAAGTAGTGAAACTTAGTTCTATTTTAAAATTGTTTCTTTTTGATTTAAAAAAAAAGTATATTTTTTGGTGTATACAAAAATTTTGAAATATCACATTAATATCTTTTATAATAATCCCTTAAAATCAGCAGATAGTCTGTCCGGCTTTTTAGCTTCTAAACGATTCTTCGTTTTATTTTTAATAAAAGAACAAGTTGAAAAATTTCTTTCAGAAATTGTTGCTGTTGATGATATGTACGATTAAAATAGCATCAAAAAAAATTTCAAGTTTGTGTGTTCTTTCTTTGATTTTTGTAATTAGCTATTTAACTACGAGTATAGTTAAAAATTTTTGTGTTAATACAATTTCTTACTTTATTTATAGACTTTTGTAGATCAGTTAATAAAACGTTATCAGCTACTTCTTCATCGTAGTTGGGGTTGTCATTTACAATATTTTTATCACAAAATAATCGTGAAAACAAAGTATTTGCGTGATCCTTTCTTTCTTTCGCTTCTTGTGAGATGTTTTAAAAAGAACATATGCATACAAACGGGCTTACTTAAGTACTCATAATCTGATACAATTTGATTACTTAACTTAAAAAGTAGTTTAGAAAATTATTCAAATGTTCGATTATTCGACAAAAATTATTCGAATAATTCTCTACTCTAAATTGAAAAATGTTTCTTCGTTCGAACAAAAAATTTTTTTCCAATTATTGAATTATTCGAATAATTTTTATTCGAATGACAACTTTCATGTGTAATATGTACGTACACATTTTGTATATGTCGCAAAAATTAAACAAAATTATTGTCAAGTTTTATTACAATAGTTTTTATAAATCTTGTTTTAATATGGTTTTGGTAAAATATTCCCCGTGTTGCCAAGAATTTAGCACAAAATCATTAAGTCTGTATTAAAAAAAATGCAATTATTTCCATTTGTATTTTCCCCTTTTTAATTTTACATGATGTTATTAGTAGCAGAGGAAGAAAATATAGCATTTTGAGTGTTATACAATTTTCTCAAAAGAAGTTATTTATGTTTCTTAGTCTTTGTTCATGGCTTATTGACGTGATTGTTATTTTATTGGAGACAGAGACGAAGGGAAAAGAAACGAGTACTCAGATGCATGTACTGTCACTACGTTTTGCTCTCTCATTCGTAATTTTAAGCCTGAAGCTATTTGCAAGTAAATATCGTCAACAAGATATGACTAGTGTGAACATCAATGAAAGTTCAAAGAAGAAAAAGTTAGAATCTTGTCAATAAGACCTGACTCGCCTGAACGCAGACTTCGCATGAATACCTATTTCTTCAACTTTAAATCAAATTTTCTATATACAAACATTCCAAAGGTTATTTACACTCCCAAATTATATCCTGCACTATTTCTTTGACACTCCTAAAAGTATGCAATCTAATTGAAACAGCTTTTTTTACATCTACTTTGAAAATTAAAACTGGTTTTATTCCCAAGAAAATTTTTCGTTTTCTGTCACATGTTGAGTTCATAACAAATTATTTTATAAGTCAAATGTCATTTTAATAAGTCAAATGTATGACTTAATTTCTTATGCGACTAAGTTTTTCTTCCCCACTGCTTACTTTTTGTACTATTTTTATTGTTCCTCTTCCAACATTTTTGTTCTTCCTTACCAAGAATTTTTTCATATTTTAATTTAATGTACATGTTTTTTTCTAAAACTGGTTTCTTTTCTTTCAAACCCTCAAAAAAATACTGCTTTTAACTTTAATACTAATTCTGCAGTACAGAAAAAGCACTTCATGAGCATCAACATGGTTTTTATGTTTCATTTGCAGCAAACGAATAACGTCAAGCCACAAATGAAAGAATAAAAAGCCATCTTTCTTCTTTAACTTTAAACGGGCAAAACCAACAGCCAACCAGCCAGCCAGCCCGCTTGCTTAGCTTAACTTCTTTTCGTCTTCCATAAGTTTTAAAATGTAAAAAAAATTTTGTTGCTTCTTGTACTGCCATATTTTTTATGCTGTTGCGCATGCGTCACAGCGTCATGCTTTAGGAATGTCTCTTGTTTATATTTTTATGTTTTTCATTTTAATGGTTTCTTCTTTCCTACCTTTCAATGCAATATTACAGAAAAAAGAAATATTTTGTTACTTGGATGGTTTGCATTTTATTTATTGAAGAAATAAAAAAATTATAAATAAGAAATTCTCACAAACTTTTTACGATTTCATAAGACCAACAGACGACGGGATAAGGAATATTTTCAACAGTCTTCAAAGTTGAGAAACATTAATGTAAGAAACTCACCATGCACTCACTCACACACCAACAAGAAAACATGCAAACGAGAGTGTTGCCAAAATGGCTCAATTTAAAGTTTAAATTTAAATTTTAAATGAAAGATTTGGTTGCTTTTCAAGGTGAATTCACTCCATTTGTTACGGACAATATTTTGTTGACTGAGAGTTTTCTGTAAATAAAAAAGAAAAATCTGTGACAAATTGTGTGGAAAAAAGCTTAAAATTCAAATGCTTCTATTATTAGAAAAAATTAATTAAATAAAGCGAAATTATTTGCCAAGTAGATTTATAAAATAAAACTAAAATATATACGAATTGCTTGTGTATCTCTAGAAAAAGCAATACCCAAAAAGGGTAAAAAGCGCAAAAATATACGAAAAAAAGTTTTAACCTGAAAAAATTAGTTAATAAATAACATTAGTTTGTCAAACTAAAATTATCAATTAATTGATATTTTTTAATACCACAAATAGCACCTATTTCATGATTAAGTTTATTTATTATTTTTTCAAAAAAACCAGAAATTTGTAAAAAGTGGAGGAGTGGATAAATTGTACAGCGAAAGATATCATTTTAAGTTTTTGTTTCGAAATAAACAAACGATAGAATTTATTGACATATTAATTAAAATAAAATCTCAATTTATTAAAAATAAAAAAAAACATAACAAAACAAAAACAGGAGTAAAAGAATGCATGTTCCTACAGAGAATATATGGATTAGCCTTCCAAACATTTTATTTGTTGCTGTTATTATCATTAAAAAAATTTAGAAAAACTTCAGTCAAAATACAGTATGGAAGATATACATACATGGTTGCTTGAAAAGTACCATTAGCGTTTAAAAGTAGTTAAATTTAGTAATTAAAAAAATTCTTAGTTGCACGTTCGCGTTTATGAAGAGGCAAAAAGCGCCATAAAATACCATAAACGGATCAAAATACCATCACTGTTGCTGTAAAACCGCTTTAGAAACATTATAATGTGTGAACTCAGTTCAATTTTGTCTGAATAAAAATTAAAATTAATTTAATTCAAACCGAGAGTTGTCCGCACAAAATCATTTATCTCTCTCTCTCTTTGAGAGAGATCTAAACTATATAGAAAAAACATATATCTGGACATAAATTTTGTTCGAAACAATCCACCATAAAGCTGTTTTATTTTTCCTCTTAAACCGAGGATAGTCCGAGGCTATACTCAACTTGCTGCCCAAGATGTCTTCTGCTGAGTTTACACATGCAACTAGTGGCATGCAACGCATTATCAAATTATCAAAACTGTTAGAAATAGCCAAATCCAAGGCGAACCAACAAGGTAGTAACAATATCACAGCTGATTATCCTGATTAGCTGTCAATTTTGCAACATTAAATTTGTGTTGATAATATGCTCATAATGACATGGTTGATTTCAAAATTGCCAAACTCCTGTGCTGACAGTGCCACGCGGTTTTTTTATATGTTTTGACAGTTAGTCAGGTATTTTCTACAACAAAATTTTGTATTCTTGTAGAATCGCTACTACCGGGTTGATCTGCCTTCCGAATGGACATGAAATATAAAACTTCACCGACGTGTCTACCAGGTGTGGTAAAGCACATTGGTTGTTCTACTCACTCTCTCGGCTTAAAAATGAAGTTGCGAGTAAAACATTTGATTCATACTTTCCGTTCGTAATTTTTTTGGTATTTCAAACTACTTTTTGGCAGCTCTGTCGCTTAGTATGTGGGTGCTTCGGTATGTGTGAATGTGTGCATGTACTTTTGATTCAGATTTATTTTCAAGTTTCCTTTTTGATTATTTAGTTTTCGTTTGATTTTTTTCTGCATTTTCTGCTTTAGATCTTTCAGTTTGGGTGTCAAGTCGACGTTGTCAACTTTTGATACATTTTAATTTCAATGCAAGTTTTTTTTCTTTAATTTTTGCGGTTTTTCTTAAAGTAACTAATAATTCATGCCAGAACAAGTTGTTGAAAAATAAAGCTAGACATATGATCAGCTAAAGTTACACCAAACAAACCAGCAGATAAAAAAGAATATTGTGCAGTTATACGAGTACTCAGCAAGTAAAATGGTTTAATATGGTCTGGTAGAGTTTGAAATCTAAGATTTTATTAGTTTGATTACAAAACTAAAAGGAAATCTTTTTGTTTTTCTTCTCGATTTCTAGTGTTATTTGATAATAGAATGTTATGCGATATTGAAGTAATTTCTTAAGAAAAGAAAATGAAAATGTTTCAGTAAATATTTTTAATCACAAATCTTATAAGCTAAATTGATAAGGTTGCAAGTGGACTTGGATTGAAGTTGTTCAATAATAGTTGAGGCTAAGACACAAATATTTAATAAAAAGGTTTAAGTTGTGTCTTAACAAAACTTAGGTACGAGTTTTCGAGCCAAGTCTAGTTGAAAGCATCCCATAATTGCTTCCGTAAAATTCTAAAATTTATACATACAATATTATGAGATTGTCAAAATTGTTTATCTATGACATCAAGCGACTATTTTCTGGCTCCTAAACTCAAATTGATGCATTAGGAAAAGCATTTCGAGTCCTTGGGGGCGTGAAATAAATCGAGTTGTTTTGATTTCAAGCGATTTCCAAAAATTAGTAATTAACAAAATGTTTTTTTTTGTTTAAATCACTCATACTCCCAAACTTAACAAGTTTTCAATGCCCTGCCCCCCACAAGTTGTTGCGTCATTTGTGAGCATTTAATATATAAAATTTTCCTAGTCTTCTCTCTTAAAAGTATGCTTTAAAATTTTAACCTTTTAGCACACATACTTACAAAAATGTATCTAACATTTCTCCATTTCATTTGAAAAAGGCGCATCATTTCCTCAAACACAATTTTTTCCGCCCAACCATCTTTTATAGATATTTTTTTTCTTCTTGTGCAATCGGTTGTCGTCTAACACTCTTCTTCTTCTTCTTTTTTTTTGTATTAACATGAAATTGCATTCATTGTGAGCAAAAACAACTGAACTAACAGAAGACGAAAAAAATTTACATATTTTCCCATAATTATTGCCAACAATTTGAAGAGAAGCAACTTTAACGAACAAAAACTACACTCTCATAAGCACTTAATTATAGTAAAAAAAATTGCATAAAGGAAAAAAAAACTTTTAAGAATTTTCATAAGTTTCTTCTTAATTCATTCTTTAAATTTCTTGTTCGTTCACAAACTTTTAAATGATGAGAAAATGCATTCAAGTGTTGAAGAAAACCTTCTTAAATAAAGTTTTTCCAACTTTTTTGTATTCGTGTGCACAAGTAAAAAGAATAAAATGAATGGAGAATAGTTCACACCTTCATTAATGCAGGGTACACAAAATGTTGCCAAAAGGCACCGCAACCATTGGAAAAAGATATTTGTAAAGAACTAGAAAAATTCTAGAAGAAACCACAAGCTAGACAGGCGGCACTATTATCAAAACTGCTGGCATCAGCTCGCATGATTGTGTGGATTAAGGCCAAACTCTGCCGATCTTAAGAGATATCTGAATTACCTGAAATCTTAGATACTTCAACGCTTTTGAGGCAAACATTCTGCCACTTAAGGGAAGCTGAGACAATTGTTTGAATACGCAGTATGCTGTCGGTCTCTCATAAAACCCTGAGAATATCCTTTCTACAACCAAACTGATTTGTTTTTCATATCTCATGGTTTTGTTTAACACATTTCTTCTCAAAATATTCCGGTCACGTTTCTATTTTGCTTCCATTTTCATGTTGTTGGCAAAGTAGACAAACGAAATTAACAAAGAGAACAGAACAAAAACAGACAATGAGTTTGTTCCTTAAAGACGTGATGTCCTTTATTTAGTTTAAGAACACACCCAAAAAAATATACATATATAAAACATAAAATACACTAAACAAGAAATTCCTGCACTTTACTATTCAAACAACTGCAAATCTCAACGAACATGTTGCAAGCACAGGGATGGATAGTTTAGTTTTTGTAAAGTGCTTAAATAATAAATAACAAGTTATGAGACTGACTGCCAGTCCTATGATGTCACAAATATTCGTTCTTTCGTACAACTACATTTAAAACAAAAACAAATTCTAAAATTTTGTTTTTGTTCTGGGACTGACAGTTATTCAATTGTTGGAATCTAAAGCTGGTTTTTGAGGCCATTTAATTTATATATTGACACAAGTCTAAGGGCACTGCTACATATATATTGATCGCCATCCGGTATCGCAATAATTATCGAACGTTTAGCATTTATCAATCCTGATCCATATCGCAGAATAGCTCAATCTATATATAAATAGGCAAAGACAAATTTTTAGATCCTTTTTTCTCTTTTGTTTGACAACCGATTTTCTTCATTTTTTTACCAAATTGTAAAAATTATTGAGCTTTAGTGACCCGGCTATATATTATTTAAATCGGTTTAGTATTAGATTCTATTTGGTTTTACATTTTATATTGGAAAAAAATAAATTTCTATGCCATGGAATTAAATTAAAAAGTACAATAGTACTGAATTTTCCAATCCTGGCTTATGCTATCCGTTCTCTCTCTCTCTCTCTGTCTGTCTCACTGTCTTTGCTATTGATTTCCTCTCTTTAAACTATTTACTTCGTATAGTTTTTGTTGTGTTTTTTATAAAAATTTGCTAAGCAGGCCCCCGATATGTTTGTTGGCCATTTCAGTTGCCTCAAACATTTTGCCGCTAAAGGTTCGCTTGGCTTTTAAAACGCGCTTGTCTTTGCTTTAATTTGTTTTTGCGTTTTTTTAACGTGTATTGTATAATTGTTGTTGTGTACGCCTTGGAATTGTGTGGTTTAAATTAAAAAAAATAACAATTATTTTTTGGCAGATTAAAAGTTAAACAACTTATTTTGGCTTTATTATTGTAGTTGAAAAAAAATCTTACAAAATTTCGCATCAAAGGTTAAAGTACGTGTTAAATAATGATGGTTGTAAAATACAATTCAATTGATTTTATTTGTGTTTTAATTTTTTTTAATTTAATGTAATTAGAAATTGTCGATTTTAGCAAGTTTTATTATGGTATTTTTTATTTATTTTTTTTATTTATTTATTTATTGTGTTGTACGGCTTCTTTGTGTAAAATTAACCGGTTTTTATTGTGTTTTATTGGAAAAAAGCTTACAAATAAATAAATTATAAAAATAAATAAATAATGTATGAAACGGAAGCATTTTTTGTGGATTGAATAATTTTTTTATATTTGGCCTAAATTTAGAAAATATGTTTGGGCGGTGGGTTTTTTATTTTAAGCTTAAATAAAGGCCGTAAAAATAGTTAATATTTTGGGACATATTTTAGCTGTTTATTTTTTTTTATTAAATCAGTTTAAGTTCGGTGGGGTCCGACATGTTTACAGAAGCAGGGGCAAATTACGGCATTCGATATCGATCAAAATCTCATACAAAATTTTTTGAATTTGTATTTTTACTTACGAACCGGGGGATTTTCAGAATTATTCTGCTTGGCTGGCGATGGTTGTAAACAAACTTTTAGGCGTAAATTATGGTGGGCAAATTTATCGCAGTTGTATGGCCACTTGTTAAAAACAAAGTAACAGGTGGCAACTAGTGACTAACGGGCTATTGCGAAATAGTGTTTTTTTTTTGGCAAATGCTGCCAATTGACAACTCAATGAAAGTTTGATTGCTCTCCGTCATCGCTCTATTAGTATAAATTTCGACATCTTTAAAAGATATTAAATAGCCCCGTGGAAAAGGTCAAGGCACATTATTTAGTTTAATTTTTTTTATTTCAATTTATCCAATTGTTTGATCGAACAATTTTGCGACGTCCCTCGTCTATATTTCTGTGTTTGTCATGCTTTAATAACTTTGAAAGTGTAAATTTAAATTGTTTTGTTATTTTTTTGCTAAATATTCTCAATTTTTACAAAAAGAAAAAAATGAAAATGAAAATTTCAACACCACAATAAAAATTTTGAGAATTTCATATGATTTCATTTAAAATTAATTAAAAAAAAATTTAACAAAATTACAAAAAAATGCACACACACAGTTTTTCATACACGTGATCTTCTCATCAACTGGACAGAGTATGAATGAAACAAGCTAAAAACTGCTTTTGTTTTCAATTGGCAAAAAAAGTTACTAACAGCTTTTTGTGAACAATTTTTTTTATTATTAAATTTTATCTGTGCAGTTGTTTTTAACCGTTTCAAACTAACTTTCATTGTGAAAATTTCAAATTAACAAATACATGAAATGAAGAAGAAAAAATATAAATGACCCCTGTGCGCGACATTATCGTATGTTGTACTTTTTCGAAATCGACTTTTTGTATGCAAATTGGTTCTAAATCTATTTAATTCATCGGCTGACAAAATATTATAGCGATAAATGTAATATTACAGCGATATATAATAGTTATGGAGATAACGCAATGCACATTTTGTCGTATGTAACATTTTTATAGTATACATATAACAGTAATAAATATAGTAATAAAAATGTTTCCCTATAAAATTTAGTTTTTGTAACATACGATAATATCGCGCACAGGGGTCGATATATTATTGTACAAAATTGTTTCATATAAAACAAACATGATGAAACTTGTAAAAAATTTCATACCTAAAACGCTTATTAGTTTTATAGAAATAAAATAATTAAATTTTTATATGTTTATAATATAATAATAAAAAAAATATAAATAAATATAACTAAATTGGGAAAGCTGCCGCCGCGGCCATATTAATTTTATGAATATGAAATTTCAAGTTAATTAAGTGAAATATAAATAAGATAAAGTTTGCATTTAAAATGCAGAGGAGAACTAATGATAACATTTGGAATGTCTAATATTTGGAATGATAAAAATAACAAAAATTCGTCAAAATTAAAAAAAAACAGTTTGTTTGTTCTTCAAGTGAATATTTATTTTAGAATAAAAGTCAATAAATAATAATGCTTAAATAAAGTGAACAAATAACAAGTAAAAATAAAAATCATAAAAAATCGTTTAAAAAAACTTGCAAAGAAAATTATATGGCTGAGAGCAGCATATTATGATTGAATTGTAGTAGACAATATTCATATATATGATTATAAAACCTCTGAATCAAATTGTTGCCGTCTTAAACATGGTTCTCTGGGTGGTTAGAAAAAATTAATTTTGGATTTTCCACCGGCCTAAAATGTGGCAATTGATTAAAAAATGCAATTGGCAAGGTTTCAGCTCAATCTGATAATTAACACGTGACGCATTGATGTTAAAGTTACGAAAAACAGGGGTTTTTCGGACTTAAAATCGCACACGCAGTTTTTCTATGACCATCGGCCTTTTAATTTTATTGTAAAAGATCAGATATCGAACATAGTAACATCGACAATCGACGATCTTTTCAATTCGAAAACTTGAAAAAAAACATGTGATTATGCATACTTTGTAATAATAAACATTTGTCTAAATAAAACTGATTAAAAATTATTAGTCTGTGTTTTTTCGGGTGCCTATTTTAAAGTGTTTTTTTTAAAGATTTGTATGCATATTTTAATAATTTTTGTGCATATTTAAACTTGCGCTGTTAATAACAAACGAAAAAAATAAAAATAAACTTTTCTAAAATATGTTTTGAAATTAAAAAAATTTGTACAGCCCAATTATGAATAAAAATTCCCTGGGAGATTTCTCCCTTTTTCCAAAAAGAACATATACATATGTTCTCATATGAATTGTTTGCATATTATATGTGAACAGCCCCTTTTTGGGAAAAGGGAGAAATCTCCCGGGGAATTTTTTATTAATAATTGGGCTGGTAATAATTAATAATAAATACTAGATTACTCGTATTGCTCGAAATTCGACCGCTAGCTGCCATTTGCTGCCAGTTGCATTCATTTAAAGATAAAAAACTACCTAACTTATTCCCTTCCCAATGGGAAAAAACAATAAACGAAATAAAATTGCATACAAAAACGCGGCGTATCGTAACAACTAATTAGAGCAAGTGTTGAAATTGCGACACGTAATTCCCCATTCATCTCAAATTGGATACTTTGTATACAATTTAAAAATATTTTTTAAGCAAAAAGAAAGTAAAACAAGTAAAAAATATCTTAAGGTAGAATAAATAAAAATAATCTTTGAAATGCCAGTTAAAGGCAAAGCAGAATCTTATCTTCAATTGA
The DNA here is from genome assembly GCA_956483585.1 of Gymnocheta viridis. Classification (NCBI taxonomy): domain Eukaryota; kingdom Metazoa; phylum Arthropoda; class Insecta; order Diptera; family Tachinidae; genus Gymnocheta; species Gymnocheta viridis. Next base: position 81,628,397 of record OY101444.1, on the reverse strand, counting down.
TAAACTTGCATTATTTTTTTAATTTTTTTAATTTATTTTTTGCTACAAAATCATTAATTTAAATCAAGATAACAAAATAATTTTGATTAATATTTAGCATTCAAAATTATACAATTTTGCAAAGGAAATGGAAAATTCATGTAATTTTAATAACATATCTCATAAGTTCACTCACTAATCACATTTTTCTTGTACTGAATGAATGAATTTTTCTTTCATTTGAAGCGGTTTTAATTTCACGCCCTGCCCTGCAAGTAATTTTAATAAAAGTAAAATAGTTTTGTAATATTTATAAATTCGTATAACGAAAGTTGTGGTGTGTGGTGTGTGTGTGTGATTAGCTAAGAGTATGATGATGAGCAATGTTTTTTTTTAACTAAAATTATGGACACAGTGGTTTAAATAATTTATATCTTGCAGATATGGAAGATATCTTAAGGAAATTTCTCAGGGAGTTTAAAACTCAAGAGTTTCTAAAGGAAAGTGGAGGATCATAAGCGGGCTCTCAAACTTGTTTATTTCATACGAATATGTACATGTGTATGTATGTCCGTCCCTTGCACATATTTGAAAGATTTTCAGCGATATAAATTTTCTATTTCCCATCCGATTTATAAAATCTAAATTCTTCTTGAAACTCTCACTTGAAGTGTCAGCTGGTGTCTGCACTAAATTACCTTATTATGGACTACTAGTATATACTAGAGATGGGATCGTGAGTGAATTTTCACTCACGCTTACGATAAAAAACTTATACTCATGCACGACCTTGTATTTTTGGCTCACGTTCATGCACGTTGGCGTGAGTGGAAAAACAGTTAGTCACAATCACGAAAACTTACGCTCACGAAATACTCACGAAAAAAACCTTTAAAATAATTAAAAAAAAAAAAACTTTAATATAATAAAAAAAAAATGAAAAAATTTTATTAAATAATTTATTCAAGCTTTAGGTCCAGAAAATAAATATAAATGATTTATTTTATCCGATATTTCGCTTTCTCAATGGAAAGCTTCTTCAGGGATATATTTAATTAAAAATTAATAATAACAGTTATTGTTTTCACAAACCAATAAAAAAAATCGTTTATATTTATTTTCTGGACATAAAGCTTGAATAAATTATTTAATAAAATTTAATAAAAAGTCGAATAAATCAGAATAATTTTAAAAATGAAAAAATTAAATGAAAAAAAAAAAAAAACACTCGCAACAATCACGCTAACAACCAGTCATGCACATTCACTCACGACCATTTTTTCTGTGTTGACGTTCATGCACGCTCACGTGATTGAAATAAAAATCTAATCATAAGTGATCACGCATGATTCACACTAATCGCGTGAGCGGTGCCCATCTCTAGTCTATAGTAAACAAACTGTGAAGTAGTAAATTAATATACTGCCAACATTTGCCTATCGCTGTTGGGAACTCAAAAGATTTTAACCGTGCAAAACTCTCCTAACTTATCTGCAGAAGTTTTCACTTGAAAACAAAAAGTAAATAAAAATCATGATACAAATTTCATCGTACATCGTACATTCATCGTATTTCATCGCAGCTTAACTTTAGTTGTCATTATGATTGCTGGTTGTTTGTTTCCAAAGATTTTTATCTTTTCAGCTCTGATAACGTTTTTTTATTAACCGCAGTTTGTTTCTTGCCACTTTTATTTGCAACTGCAAGTGTGAAAATGTTAAAGCTTGAAAATGTGCAGCTTCTTCAAGTTTTTGTTTTTATTTGTAACAACTTTTTCTCGCATTTTTTTCCCCTCTCTTATCTTAATTATCTTATGCCGCTTGTGTTCACCAGCAATAAAACCGCAAATGTGTAATTTGTTTTTTCTTTTATTGAACAGCAACAAAAAACCCGCGTTATTTTTTTCTCATTGTGACTAAATGATTGTGTAGTGTCTTTTCTGCAACAAATTATTTAAGATTTTAAGGAAAGTTTGCTTTGAAAATTAGCCACATTTGAGTTTTTTTATTAAATGTTTTCCAAGAAATTTAAATTTTCCAAACGATTTCCAATTGTTTAGCATAATGGTCGGCAGGAGCGTATACCCTCGACGCAGGTGCGTGGAAACATAACGCCCTTTAAAAGTATTTCCGTTATTTGCTGCAATCAAAGTAATAAATTAATTCAAATCAATAAATTAACTTGAAAGCTCTTTTTCGAAAATTTATGTACGTAATTTTCCTTTAGGACTTTTCATTTCATACAACTTACTCTTAAGGGCGGTATACAGACTTCAAACATGGACAGAATTATGTAGAAAAATGCGCAAATAAATGCCAACCAAATGCTGATAAAATATAAAATTAAAAACCATAAAATACCATTTAATATGTTGGCCATGGTTGGATTAAAAAAAGTACCGTGTGTGTTTTGAAACAAAAAATTAAAAATTATAAAATAAATTACACAGAATGTCATCAACAAAGCAATTTTTTATTTAAAAACTCCAAATTTGATTTTTTCATTTTAGTGCTTTTTTCAATGTAGCGTTTTTATCCTATAAATCTGAATTGAATTTTAATTCAATTAATAATTTTGCCTTCGTTTTCTTTTCAAATTCGCATTAAGAAGGAACATGTTTATAATTAACCCATTCACGACCAAAGCAGTATGAGGGTGGGCATAAACGAATTTAAAAATTTGCTCTAAATGAGCTTAATGTATTCGAAAATGCAACAAAAGTGACCCAAAATTCATCATAAACAAGTAATTTACATAAAGAAATCTAAAATTCGCCCAAAAATTCAAGTTACTCCGAAAAAAATCTAAACTTCTTAAATTCGAAATATATCACCACCTATTGGAAAATACGCCAAAAATGTTCTAAATACACTAGAAATCCATAAGTTATCTAAAGAAATATAAATCTGTAAAAAATAAGTTACTCCGAAAAAATCTAAAATTTTCCTAAATTTCCTAATTTACCACAACGTATTAGAAAATACACCAAAAATGCTTTAAATACCCCAGAAATCCGTAACTGCACTAAAGAAATGGAAATCTTGAAAAAATAAGTTATTCCGAAAAAATCGAAAATTCTAAATCATGCACATGTTCGAAAAGGCAAAAACGTGCCCTTAATCAACCAGAAACCCATAATTTCACAAAAGAAGTCGAACCTACGAAAAACAAAGTTACTCCGAAAAAATCTAAAAATCTCCGAAAATTCGAAATTTAACGTCCTTTTGAAAATGCCGCCAAAGTGAAATCGAAAACTTGCAAAAAACGATTTGGGGGAAGAAAAACTTTCCAATAAAATAAGTTATTCCGAAAAGATCGTAAATTTTACGAAAAATCGATATTTAACACATGATTGATTAGTTTCCATTAGTATTTTTGATATGTGACATCCATGTGCATCTATTATAACATTTTAATGCATGCATCCATTTTGGAACACCCTTTTCTGATAAACGGGAAGAACTAGCGTTTGTTTGTATGTATTTATGGGTTTTTTATAAATTACGAAGTTAAGGTTGGCTGCTTAACTTATTTTTATTTGCCTTAGACTGGATATTGTCTTAAGCTGTTTTAAATATTTGAACAATTGCACTTCGTAACTGTTTTATAATATGCGAATTTATTTTTTAATATTTAAACAGCTTTATTTCGATAAAAAAATTTTTTTTTAACATTATATTTTTTTATATTTCCTTATTTTCTTAATAATTGTTTGCTAAACTGATGAATTAAAACAAATACTATATATATGATGAATTAATAAACAAACTCCTCTCTAACCCAGTAATTTTACATGAATTTGAAACAGTTTGTCTGTCATGCTTGAGTATTTTTAAACATTTATTTTTTGTTTTTGTAAAAAAATTATATAAATGAATTACGAAAATTTGAAGAAGCCGCCGCCGCCCTTAAGTTAAGTGAAGAAATTTCATTTAACGTACATTGATTAAAAGTTAATTTATGTATTTATTTATTTTGTTGTTGTTACTAACATTTAATCCACTGGCTTTAAAAGCATTTGAATTGTAAGTGCCAGAGCCAAAGATCTTTTGTTACTAAAAAAATAAAAGTTAAAAGTCAGGCTTACAATTCACCTTTAAGTTTAGCGATTTTTATTTGTTCATTTGTTTTTCCTTTAAAAAAAAAGTTTAATGAAGTGTATCGTTAATTGGTTTTATAGTATTTTCGGGTGTTTGTTTTGTTTTACTTTTATAAAACAAGTTAAGAACTCGTTTGATTTAAAAGTTAATTTAAATGTAAATTTATTTTTATAAAATCTGGGCCAATTATATTGTAGTTTATATATATATATATACATATGTATATGTATATATTTTTTTTATAATGTTAAATTGTTTTGTTAATTTAAATACACTTATTACCTTTAAAGTTGCGTTGAAATGTTTTTTTACACTAGAGTGATTTTTAATAAAAATTATTAAATAATATTTAATTACAGGGCTAAAAATATAAATAAATAAAAATAAAAACGCTAATTTCAAATATTCAAGCAATCAATTTTGAACTAAAGTAATACAATTTGCCATACATGCATATTTTATTTTTCTAAACTGCCTAAAAGTTTATTGAATAATATTTTTTTCTAAACTGCCTAAAAGTTTTTTCTAGACTGCGTTTTTCTAAAGATTTTTTTTAACGTTTTTTTTTTTCTTGTATAAAAATTTATTTTTTAAAATATTTTCCTTGTTTTTGTTTTTAACAAACTATTTGGCACATTTTCAAACTTGTTGAATCAATATTGAATTAAGCGGAAATAAAAATGTTCAATTCAATTTGTGAAAATAAACAAATTGTTTAAAATTAAAGAAAAAAAAACAAGTACGTACACTCGGAGAAAAAACAGATATTCGTATTTAAGCTAAAGCTGAAAACTTCATAAAAAGCATGTTAAGCTTTCTGTTCCATTTCTTCATTCTGCTGAGACTGTGAACGCTTAATTTTCATAAAATAAAACCGTTCTAAAATCAAGTACGAAACAGCTCCAACTTAGCCCTTAGCATTTTTTCTGAGTGTATAATAGAGTTAAATTAACAAATGCGTACATACATACATTTATAAAAAAAGTCACATTAAAAAATGACGTCATACAGAATACCAAATGTTTTTAAAAATACTTGTTATTAAAGAGGGAACATACTCCTGCTTACATACATACATACATACAAACAATACATGTATACTTAAATAAAATAAGTCATTTACACAGTCATGTTAATTAAAATTCAGTTAAATTTGTGTTTTAAGTTTTAAGCTTTCTATGTACACAAATAACACATATCCAAACATGTATGTAAATACTTACATACATACATATGTATGTACGTTATACAAAAATCATAGCAAATATTTACAATAACAAAATAATGTTTGTATGTAACTGTTTCGTATGCTCTCATTAAAAAATAAGAGTTCGACCAGACGCCACATTGTTTATTTACAATTGATTTTACAGTAATGCCAAAAAATCGTGTTTAAGTCTCGTTGCCAGATCTAGCGATTTACAAATATTACAACGATTTTAAGTTTTTTGAAGTACTTGCATGAATTTGTATTACAGATTTGAATGTGTAAATAATTGAATGCCTAAAAATCTGCACATTTCCTTTCAGTTTTTGCTTTTGTTTTTTATTTAAAAAAGTTTTTTTGTAAATATATTAGATAGAACAATATTTTAAAATTGCTTTAAACAAATATTCATCTTATTTAATTATAGATAGATTCTGCGCCGGCAAATATTTATTTATGTACTCGTACATATGTCAGTAAAGCTAAAAAAAATAACACACAAATACGAAAAATGAGTCAAACATTTATTTATTTGATGTCATTTTTTTTCATATTTATTTATGAATAATATTATAAGAACAAATGCAAATGATAAAAGCAAATAATATAAAAAGCATAAGAGACTCAAAAAATCGCTAACACTAATAAAGAAATAATCATGATGAAGTCATGAAGAAAAATTTAATGTGAAAGAAATGCAGTGAAAGCTCTAATAACGAACAACTTCCATGGCCGGATAACTCCTATAAACGAATGAATTTCGTAATCCCAAGCTTAATATAAATAGTATGAAAACTGGTTATATATACTCACATATGTATGTATATCGTTCGCGTAATATAGAAAAGACGTATCTCGGATTTTTTTGAAAACCATGATTTTAATATTTTCTGGTGTATTTGGAAGTGTACTGCCGGAAAAGATAAAACATGGTTACGAAGCCAACGAAATATGTATATTGTCAAAAACCAAAAAGGTTGCAAGCATGATATAAAAAACTAAGTAAACCCGTTAAACATTTATATTACCTGACTGTCAAACAAATTTCGTACATAATAGATGTTGTTTACGTTTTTTTTTTATATTGAGTTTGACATTCAGGAAATTACTCATTAACGATCAGCTGCTTTAACAGCTTTAACTTTGCCGTCTTCATTGTATCATGGTATGTTCTCTTCGACTGTATTAGTAAAACTTTTTTGTTGATGTTGGCTTAGAAAATAATATTCCCCACACCACCCCAGATTCACACCTGGTAGGAGCATGCGAATTGGACTTTCAAATTTTGGACAGATGTGCCAAAAAAAGCTGACAAATTTATGAGAAGAAGAAAAATGTTAAGAAAAATATACAAAATCATATTAAAATAAAAATGTGCTAAATAAAATTTAAATAAATTTAAATAGAATCTGTGATTCAATACGAGAAGTATTAACTGGATTTTGATCTTGGACTCAGTGTGTTTTACGAGTATGTATCGGTGTTTTTATTTTTACTTTGCAATGAAATGAGACAGAGTTTTTAGTGGTTGTTTAGAATGTTTTTTGTTTTTGTATTTTATCGTATGTATTTATGTAAATGTTTAATATTAATTTCTAGAATGTGGTCGACAGAGTCGGCTGCTGGATACACTAGTAGTAATAAAAATTACTGCAAGAGGCGAACAAAACTCAACTACTAATTAGGTAACTAAATATAATATTACTCCGATAAAAACGAGTCTCACAGAGGAGCTGCAGATGCTTTAGAGAGTTGTGTCGTTTCGGAATGACCTAGTTTATTTTGCAAATTCAGGTTGGCAAGTGGCCGAAATTTCGTAATTATGCGCGTCGAAACTTTTAGATTTAATATTTAGTGACAACATGTTTGTTTCCAAACTGAGGAAACAACAAAAGCTCATTTGGGTTTAATTGCTACATAAATGTTGGGTGGTCTCACAATTCTGACAAAACTGTAATTTTTACAAAAGCTGCAAAATTTTCGTCTTAACTAATTTGTACTTCATAGAAACTTTTATAGAAAAAAATAAATTTTCGTGTAGGGCACTGTAATTTCTCATAAATGTTCTCTTCTATGTATTTGATTAAGACAAATTCACTTGAAATAATTAAAATCTATTCATTCATATGTATCTTGTTCTCATAAATCTCTTTCAATTGACATCTGTTCAACTTTTAGAGAAATCTATATAAACAAAAAATATACATATATATAAAAAATGTACTAAATCATTTCAAACACCTACTTATTCTTGCTGCAAACTATGTATGTGTGTATGTGTTTGTGTATGCATGTATTTGAGGTAGGTAAGGAAGGTAAGGTCTGATTTTCATGACGATAATGATATTAAATTGTTTGGAAATGTGTGTTTAGTTTCTAGCAAAGAATTTTTTCTTTTCGGTTTGCAGTGTATGTTTATTTCATACCATTGTGGGCTAAATTGGGTTAAGTAACAGAAAACTTTTTTGTAGCCAAAAAAAACCAAAAAATAAAAATCTGAGACATGCAGCAGTCGAAATAATTGAAAGTAATTTATTTTAAAATATGTATATAGGTATATTAAATTTGGACATTTCACAAACAGTTTAATTCCGAAATTTTTTGAATTTTGTTTTAAAAACTTCCACTATTTCTTAAATTATTAACATTTTAACAAAAATACTCAACAATTATTAAAAATCATAAATACGCCTCCTTCAGTGTTATAAGACCTTCATTAAAAAACTTTTCATGCACAAATACACACACAAACATGCATACATGCATGCATAACTTTGTTTTGTTTTAAGTTATTAAAGTAATTAACAATCTTAAGTAACTGTTTTTATTCTCATCTCTTAAACAGTTAACAAGGTCATTTGCCACTTATTTGTTAAAATTAACAATCATTTGTTGTTAAATGCATACAGAATAAAAATTAAATAAAAAATCTGTATAAAAACCACTTAACACAATGACAAATTGTTTTTTCCTTTAAAGTTCTCCTACTCAAAATGAAAAACACAAAAATCACATTCTGTCAGCTTGAAGAAAAAAAAATAATTTTTTTTTTGACATTTTAACTTGAGGTTAACCACTGATTCATAATGCTAATGCCCCTCCTCTAAAACCACAAAATTATTAACTTTATCATATTAAAGTATTAATAAATTGCCATCAAATAAAAAATTTTTTTTTGTTACTTTGCAAAAAAAAAGTGCAAAAAAATAAATAAATTAAATTAACTAATAAATGAGAATATAATTTACGCACATTGGAACATAAAAATAAATAAATACATACGAACATACACTAATACCCCGGATTGCTTCGTTTCGAAGACGCGTCCTTTAAAAAATTTCCGTTATTTAGAAGTTACGTCGTTAGCGGCTTATATCTGCGTCGTTAATATGAAAATGTTTGTACAAAGCTAAAATAGAAAAAGGAGATTTCTCATTAAGTCTAATGAAAATATGTACAATCCAACAAACTTTAGATAATTTTATATAAAAATCAGCCAGATTGGCAGATGCAACCGCAGAAATGGTAATTGATTTAGATGACTCAAGCTCGAAATAAAAAAAAAAATGAATAACACGTCGATATAGACTTTTTCTTTTTACTATGAATTCCTTAATTTTATTAATTTCAATCTTAATATTTTTGTTACGCTGTTGTTATATTTCTTTACGTTTTTCTAATGAATTGTTATGCATATTTTTATTTTAATAAAAATTAAAAAATAATTATTTTTAATTGAAAAATATATTTATTCAAAATCAAAATCAATAAAAATGTATTTAAAATCATACTTCGGTTTGCGTCGTTTAAGAGTTCGCGTCGCATTTCTCCCGTTCCAATTAGCGACGCAAACCGGGGTATTGGTGTACAATTAGTTTCTAAAAAAATATTTCATGCGCAAAAAAAATTTCTTTTCTCATAATATTTTTTAGTAATTTTTTTTATTAGAACAATGAAAATTTTTAAATAAAAATATCGTTATACATTTTTGCTACTCTCAATATGTGCAACATTTTTTTTAAATTTTTTTTAGTATTAAAATTTCTAGCACTAAAATTTTTTTCTGATTTTGAGTTCTAAAAATTCTCAAAATTCGCAGTTTACTACAAAATTTTTTTTCGTTTCTTAAATTAAAAAAAATTATAAACTAAATTTTATATAATTTTAGTACCAAAATTTTAAAATATTGATATTAATACATACATATTTTATTTTTAGTACTTGCTTTTTTATTTACGTTAAAATTTTTTTTTCAATATTTTTTCATTTATTTTATTTATTTATTTATTTATTTATTTATTTATTTATTTATTTATTTATGTATTGATTTATTTCCTGTACAACAAGATTTAATCTTATATTTATAGTACAGAAACAGGTTGCGTTAAACATAGTAAACATTTGCAATTATTAAAAAATAAAAAAAAGACAAATAAAATAGAAAAAATAAAAATCAGAAATATATATCTACATACGTATGTATATTAGAAAATTGCACATACAATAATATAATTTAAAAGAGTTACCTATTTAGAATAATTATCTATAAATTTTATTTAAATGAATTAACTACAAATTTTTTGAAACTATTAGCGTTGCTGTTTAATTGTTGACGTAGTGGAAGATCATTCCAAAGTCTAGCTGCATGGATATAGAATTGCCACTCGGAGACTAGGTATTGATGTCGAGGTATTATAATGTTTCGGTTTCGTGGCGATTGAAAAAAACGAATATTTTCAAATATGTATTTGGGAGTTTGAGTATGTATTATTTTGTGTAAGAAAACCAGAGTGCGGATTTTTAATAGGTTATCAAAACTGACTTCATAAAGATTTTTAGAAACAGAGGAAACATGGTCACATCTTCTCAATCCGTACACATACCGTATAATATTGTTATATAAAACATTTAGTTTTCTTCGACTAACAGAAACACAGTTTGCAAATAATTCACACCCATACAGTAAGGAAGGAACCAAGTATGTCTTGGCAAGCAAGATTCTAATTCTGAAGGGTGTAAAGTATTGCGTAGACCAGAGCGCTCGTAACTTAAAATACGACTGACCAACCAATGAGTTTACATGATCTGTCCATGTCAAGTGGTTATTAAAAATTATACCTAGATTTTTCGCTCTATTAACGATTTCAATTTTCTCACCATTTAAAACGATATCCTCAGAAATAAAAGGAGTTATACTTTTTTTGCAAATTACCATACATTTAGATTTCTTAGGGTTCAAACAAAGCCCATTTGCACTAGCCCAGAGATAAATTCGATTTAATTCGTAATTTAACTGTGAGATGCCTGTAGCAATGTTTTTGGCAGCGATACTTAACGTAAGTTGTACGTCATCTGCATAAAGATGGACATTACACTTTGAAAGTATTTCTGGCAAGTCATTTGCATAAATTGCAAATAAAAGCGGACCTAAAATGGAGCCTTGGGGTACTCCCCTTTTAAGTGTCAGTTTATCAGACCATATATTGTTTACAAGAACCGATTGTGTTCGATTCGAGAGGTATGATGTAATAAGGTTAATTGAAGTAGCCGAAAATCTGAAAAAGTGTTTTAATTTGTTAATTAATGTGGCATGGTCCACAGTGTCAAATGCCTTGGAGTGGTCAAGAAGTACCAAGAAATTTATGTTCCCATTCTCCAATCCCTGCCGTATGTGTTCACTTACTTCAACAAGAGCCGTAACACAGCTATGACTCTCGCGGAAACCAGATTGTTTACTAGAAAGCATGTTGTTAACATTTATGTACGAAATCATTTGCTTATACAAAATTTTTTCTAGTATTTTCGAAAGAAAACACAAGATTGCTATTGGTCTATATTCACCATTTTCTTTGGGTAATGGAATAATTTTTGCATGTTTCCAATTTGAAGGATACGTAGAAGACATAATAATATTATTTAAAAGGTAAGTGACGTATGGGAGAATTAGAGGCATAATTATTCTAATAAATTTGGGATGCAAATTATCAGTTCCCACTGCGTTTGATTTTATTAGTGAACATGTAGACATAACATCAAATTGTGATATACATGAAAAACTAAAATTATTACCATTCACATCATTGTCTGCATTTATCGCGGGTGAGGAAAAATTATAAAAAAGTGGGTTCGTTTGGATCACAGGAGCATTAGTGAACGTTTCATTAAGCATGTTTGCATCTATATTTAAATCTATGTTGTTCAAATGCTTGCCAATGCCTATTTCACGAACAGTTTTCCAGGTTTGTCGAGTATCAATTGCATTACTGAATCGGGTGGAATAATATTCCGTTTTAGCTAGTCTTATATGTTTATTAACGTTTTTTCTAGCAGTTGTGTATTGCAGTTTTAGATCAAGTGTTTTATACCTTTTCCACCTGGCATATGCAAGGTCCCTCCGTTGTATAGCTTGTTTTATAGTGTTTGAAAACCATGGATTATGCTTATGTGCAATATTTTTATGTTTGATTGGTACTGTTAAATCAAAAAGATATTGAATATTGTGTTCTAAGAAATGAGACTGCTCATCAATAGTTGGCATATAATAGATATTACTCCAGGAAATGTGTGATGAATATTCACATAAATTACTAAAAACTAAGCTGTTAAAGTCACGGTATCTGAAACTCTGCTCAACATTATGAACGAAAAAGTTGTAATTTAGAAATATAAGGTCATGTTTGGAAAAACATGACGCAGATATCTGATCGTATAAATTAATGTTTACCATATTAGACACAAAGTAAAGGTCAATGAGCGTACTAGTTGTGGATGTATGATGTGTAGGACTAGCAATATTAACAGGAAAAAGTCCAAATGATAACATATTATCAGTAAGATTCGTCTCAATTAATATATTGGAATTAAAGTCGCCAGTAATGATAATATCATTGTATTGTGGGGCAAGAATTTCAAGTGTAGAGTACAAAGGCAATATTTGTATTCTTTTATTAGGCCGATATACACAACCCACTAAGAGTTTTTTGCCAAATGATAAAATTTCAATAAAGATAAACTCAATTCCCAGTTCATTTGAATTAATTACAGGAGAAGATTTGCAGCAAATTTTGCATGAAATATTTTTTTTTTACAAATTTTTTCTGATTCTAAAAATTCTTTGAACTCTGAAAATAAATGCATATTCTAATTTTAATACTAAAATTTAAAATTTTATATATGTAGTTTTAGTACTAACGCTCTAATATGTTCTCAAAATAGTTATTTCAACATTTTACTTTTAGTACAGTGAAAGCTCCCGTATATGGACGCGAACCGTCATAGTTGTTTTGTCCGGTTACGGGAGATTTCCTTTTACGGAATCGTTTCTAAATATAAAAACAAAAGAAACTGTCCGGCCACGGAAACTATTTCTTAGTAGAGATTTCACTATACTTCTTTTTTTATTTAAATTTAAATATAATTTTCTTTTACTTTTGCTACTAAAATATCTGTTTGAGAATTTTTAGGTTGTTTTTTTTATAAAAGTGACATCCAATTAGAAAAGCATATAAATATTATTATAGTACTAAAATTTTTGTTACTTCAAATAAAAAAAGGGTAACTAAAAATTTTATATACATACGTCTATTTTTAGCATCAAAGCTACAAAAATATCTTAAAAAAAATACGTACATGGTTGAATATTTTAAATTTAGTACATATTTTTTGCTTAACTTAAAAAAAAATAATACCAATATTTAAATAGTTGATTATAACTAACATTTCTAATTTCTCTTTTTACAGCTCCGGTCGACGGCATATGGTGGGATCCAATGCTCTAGCCAAGTGAGTAATATTTCATTTAACATTTAATTACAAATATTTTATTAAAAATATCTATAATCGATTATAAAAAACATTGGATTTATTATCTGCTTCGCATAATCGTGCTCTTTCCAAAACATTTTCCATAACCTTTCCATAACCTTTCGCTAAACTTCAGGTATGTTTTTGATTTCGTTGCGTATATTGTTTTTTCCCTTCAAATAACCCCTAAAGAAAACAGTCTGGGCTGTTGAATCCGATGAACGCGGCGGCCAATTAAAATCTTTGGTACGTGAAATAATTCGTTGCTGATAATCGGTGTCGGTTTCAATTCTTGGACGATCTGCATTTTGTATGTAAATATTCTTATTGTATGCAAAATTCTCTGCAGAGACAGTTGTGTGGAACGTCTCGTGGTTGATGTTTCTCCATTTCCCCGAATACTCTCCTGCACCCGTTCAATATTGTCATCCGTGCATACCGTTTGTCGTCTGCCGGCACCAGGAAGGTTCCGTATTACCCCTTGTTGTCGAAAATTTGCAACCAGACGGTTTATTGTTGACTGAGGGTCCGACCCGCACATTAAAATAACGACGATAAGCACGCAGAGTCGTCTAAACAGTGGACCGTTGGTTTGTGAAATAAAGTTCAACGATTTGGGCACGTTTTTCAATTGTGTACTGTAATAAAAAAGTTATAAGGAATTCAAATCCCTTGGGGGTAATTTTGGGCCACCCTGTATAACTAATAATACACAGCACTACGAATAGTGAATCTCCTTTGTTTATTTCTTTAACACCGCTCGTTTTAAATAAGCTGCTAACATTAGTCACCGAAGCCTTACAGTTTGAGAACCATTCCATCTTTTCGTGTAAAGCATTTAAGTAATAATTTAAAGAATCTCCTCGAAATCACTGTCGTGGAAAATTATACGAGAAAAACATAAATTTGAGGGAAAATTTTATAAGCAGGAATACAAAAATTGAGAAGTTCCTGGAATAAATTATCAAAATATAATATTCCATTATGGTTGCATGTGGCTCCATGTAAATTTAACCAGTATAGTTTGAGAGTCACCTAAATTTTAGTTGAAATTATAACATATTATGTAGAAATGGTTTCTTTTAAGTTTTTAACTTTGCTTAGCACAGACAAAGAAAATGAAAACCCAGTTTATACACAAACCAAATGCTGTTATAGCAATAATTTACATGCTTGTAGTTGGGACACAACTCTCTTATAGTGTAATGTTCAATAATTCACAATAATGTAATTTTGGCTTTGGATCATTGTGAATGAGTTTAATAATTTGTTGTTTTGTACAAAACCCAGCGAGTAGTTTGTTTTCTTCAACTTTATAAAATAATTAAGATTATTTAATTAACAGTGCCATTATCGATTGATTTCACAATTATATATTTACTACTATGGCTGCTATAACAATAAATACTATAAATAGCAAGATAAAATTTTTTTTGTTGATATACACTTGTGTTACTCATATATTCAAGATCTGAATGAAGTTGGTTTAAAATTAAAATTCCATTAACAGTAACGAAACAATTTTTGAATAAAATTTGACTTCAATTTAAAACTACATCTTATGTTTCGTATATTTGAACTAAATAAAAAATTATTAGCTATTATATTTGTAATAAATTCTGCCTAATGGGGCTAATGTTTAGTTGAAAAACCTCCAATCCTTTTTTTATGCTATTCGTCCTGGATTATTTGTCATAAAACGTTCTTCTTTTTTATAGTCCCTCATTGATTTTCTTTGGGATTTAAATCGGGATTTTGTGCTAGCCAATGAAAAGTTTGAATATTCTTAGCTGCAGTTCGCTACTTCACTATGCGCGATCAGTGCTTGGGGCTCATTGTCACTGTGGCAATTTTCAAAATTTTAATAAAATATAAATTGTGTACAGCAGCAAGCAGATACCTTTCAAATGTTGTAAGTTCATCACAAACAGAAATTCCTGAATAGTAATTTAAAATGCCTGTACAAGCAGAAAGTGGTAATGAATTATAGTTAAAATAAATTCGAAAACGGAACCGTATTTCAAATCCATTAATAATACTTTAATATTTTATTTCACCACCTTCCGAATTGTATTTTCTAAATTATTTTAATTTTTTATTTCAGCCAACTTTATCGTTCTTCCAGTTTTAATTCATCAGGTCGTAGTTCCAACTGTGATAATTCAGAATCTGATATGTATCCCGACATGGAGGATGTCCAAAATATTAACTATAAGGTAAGTTTGAAAAAAGACAATATTAAAGAAAATTTGTAAATTTTTAAAATGGTGACTTAAATTCTTAACACTTTAACTGCCACGATTTTCAGTCGAAAAATTCTGACAAAAATAAGATACAAAACTGTTTTGTCAGACACTTCGATCTGACAAAGAGCTTTTAAAAAATTGCCCGATACGCTTAGAATATATTTAAATACATTTAAGAGTCCGACACGGTCATTAAAGACAGACAAATCAAGCACAATTTTGAAGCCGGAACTGAACATTTGGTCGTGTTTCTACTTAAAACACGTAAGCTCCAGTTTACGTGGTGGCAAGTCAAGGCGAATTCATAACAGGTGATCTCGACAGCTCAGCTGATTATTTTTTGCTCCTTGCAACTCCTTGCATTTTCATCTGTTTTGTTTGTCAAAATTTGTTTATGTTTGATTTATAAATAGTGTTTGACGTTTATTTTGACAAATAAAGCAGGTATTTTTCAAAGCGAATTGAGGCGAGTCTACCTCTTATGAATTTTCCTTGGTGGCAAATATTATTTTCTACCATAAAAACCAAAAATGTCAATTTCGAAAAAATGGCGCTTACGTGTTTTAAGAAGAAACGCGACGATTTCTGATTTTCCAAGGCGTCTAAAAATACACTAAGAGCACAAAAATTTGAAGCAAAATTATACAAAAATCGTTGCGATTGCTGCGAATATTTTAATAAATATCATTGTCGCTGTTGAGTACCGTTAAGTGTGTGGGACCTTTTTGACTGGCGTGCCTGTTAGAGTGTTAATCATGTTTGTACATCACGAATACGTATAGAGCTGATAATTTTTCACAGAACTCGTCGCACATTTCTAATGATTAGTGTGTTACACTAATGGAAATGGTAAATAACGTAACCTAACGTTACTTCCTAATAACTTTTACCTTATGTACTTACGTAATGTTATTTATAATTAACTTTATGTTGCTTATAGCTTAAACATATGTTTTCTTTGTATGTATGTCTACTAGATTAATTCTTTTACTGCCCCCTAAGTTTGTGTACTTACGTAACGTTATGAAAGATTTACTGGAATTTTCCGCTTCAAATAGGATTTTTTTTGTCATTTCTTATCTTTTCTTTGATAAATACGCTGGCAAAATAAAAAAAGGAAAGTAATTTTTTAAATCAACATTATTGCAACATTTTCCAGCTTGTTTGTTTATTTTAGACAATTTCTCTGGGATTTCTTTCCTTATCCAGTGTAAAATAAACTCCCACTCAGATTTTTTATTTTTTTATTGTTTTTTTATTGCTAATTTTAAACTAGAGATGGGGATACTGCTCACGTGATTAGCGTGTATTATGCATGATTTTGCTTACTTTTTTACTCAATCACGTGATCGTACATATTAACGTGAAAAAATGGAGTGTGAGTGAGCGTGCATGAGTAAATTTTTGGCGTGATTGTTTCGTGGTTTTTCTTTGCTTTTTAATTTTTTTTTAATTATTTTAGTTTTCGTGATTGTGACTTAATTTTTTTTCTACTGAATTGAGCGTGCATGAACGTGAGTATAAATATATTTTTGGCGTGATTGTTTTGAAATTTTTTTTCTTTATAATTTTTTTTTTAATTATTTTAGTTTTCGTGATTGAGGTAAATTTTTTTCTACTTAATTGAGCGTCCATGAACGTGAGTATAAAAAATTGTGCATTAGTGAACGTGCATGAGTATATTTTTGGCGTGATTGTTTCGAAATTTTTTTCTTTATAATTTTTTTTAAATAATTTTTTTTTTTGTTTTCGTGATTGAGGTAAATTTTTTTTTACTTAATTGAGCGTGCATGAACGTGAGTATAAAAAAATTTTGCATTGGTAGATTATTGGAGTGATTGCTTCGAAATTTTTTTTTCACTTTCTTATAATTTTTTTCATATAATTTTTTAATTTTTTTAAAGTTGTTTTATGCTTAATTTTTTTCCTAAGTATTTCGTGAGCGTGATTTTTCGTGATTGTGAAAATTTTTTTTTCTACTCACATGAGCGTGCATGAACATAAGCGAAAAATATGATGTCGTACTTGAGGAAATTTTTTTTATCGTGACCGTGCTTGGGCGTGAGTGAAAAGTCACTCACGATCCCTTCCCTATTTTCAAATAATGTTAATAAATAACAACTACTGTTTGTTGGAAAGTCTGTCTATTTAACTTGCAGCAATTTTTCTTTTTTTTTTTCTTTCAAACATTTTTTATTCGCAAGGTCATTGTTACCACACGGCTTATCTGTGAAATTTCTTTTAAGTGGCGGTCTTTCAAGGCCCAACAACTGACGTTGCAATTTCAAATGGTGTACAAAATTTGTTGATTTGAAGGTGATTTTTTAATTGATTGCAATAGATATAAAAGTAATTGTATTTCAAATTGTTTTTCGTTTTTATTGATTAGTTAAAGAAAAGAAAAAATTTAATTTTTTGTAGAAATTATTGTTTTGTTGAATTGAATAATTGCGGACGATTTATTGATTTATTGCTTTTGTAGGTTTTACAGCCAGAAGAAATTTGAAAGAAATTATATATTTCTTTAATGTAATTATTTTTCGCACTAAATTGGTTGTTCAGCCAAAGTGATAATTATTTGTAGAGCTGTCAAAGGGGGTTTTGGAATTCTTCGAAAAATCATATATTTTATATTTTCCATTTTTGTTTTCAAATTGGGTTTTATTAAAGAATATTCGGCAAACCGAGTTTATTGTTTTGAATTACTCGAACAAAATAAATATTTTTTGTTTTTTTTATTATATTCCACCTTCAATTACCATTTCGCGTACGCAAGAGAATTTTTTCCGGCAGTTATAACAATTTTGCTTACACTTTTGAAAATAGTATATATGTAAGTATGCAGCACGCACTATTTGTATGAACAAAATCACTTTCCTTTCTGCCTTCAATCAATGAATCAATCAATGAATATTTTGTAAATTATTAAAATCGTCTGCCGTTTTTTTCTAATAAATGAACAATTTCAATAATCTTCGAAACAAGATTATTGACAAGTTGAAATTCTATTATTGTTTCCATCACTGTACATTATTTTCTTCGAAAGCACATATCGCTCCTTTATTGCAACATAGTCATATCTAAAAAAACGTGATTTTTATATTGATTGTTTCGTCGTATCACTCTTCATTTTGTGTAAAAAATGTACGCACATATCTTAAGAGGAGAATCCTTTTTTATTTTTCCATTGATGTGAATGTAAGTAAATTTAAATCATTAAACTCATTTTCTGACGAACGAGTTTTTTGAGATATGGCGACGTTGCAGTAAAGGAGCGTATCCATCAATCATGCTTGAATAGAATTTCGTACATGTATTTTTTTAAGCTTAAATTTATAGTTAAATAAGTATGTTGCCTTTCCTTCTCTCTCCCCTCTCACTCAAGCACCAACTCTCCTTTTTCTTTTCTTATTCTTTTAAGTCTGCCTTGAAGACAATTGATTTTTGCATATTGAGGGTGTTTTTTTTCTCTATTTCTCTTTAATACCATTTCCCCTTATTCTGTTCATTATTATGCTGCTTGTTTTTTTGTTGTTTGCTATTATTTAGCCTACTCTAAGACTAATTAACTTGTTCTTTTACTTCTTACTAAAAAGTAATATTTTACCACAAAAATTATTATGTATTTATTTATTTAGTTGCAAAATAAGCGGTTTACATTCCCACAAAATCAAATTAAAATTCTACTTTGAATTTAATTTAAACTTTAAATTTTAAAGTCTTAAATTATTCCAAAATATTAAAGTGTGTTTCTTTTTTTTTCTTCTGTGCAAATTAATATTAAATGATTTATTGTCAAATTGTGTCGCGGATTTAAATAAAATGTGTAGGCTGTCAAATAAAATTACACCTACAATAATTAAAGCTAGAAAAATTGTTTCAAGTATTTCTTTGCTAAACTAAAAATAAAAAAAATAAATAAATCCCAGAATATTTTTTTTCACGACACTTGGGAAACCTACAGAAAGAAAGACGGCAGTTAGATTTGTTAATTTATTTGCTACGTAACGCACTAGAAGGGGTGTAAATTTGTTGGGAAACATTTGGGACTCTTCACTCACGCTCAAGCACGCTCATACACGATCTTATAT
Organism: Gymnocheta viridis; assembly: GCA_956483585.1. Lineage (NCBI taxonomy): Eukaryota > Metazoa > Arthropoda > Insecta > Diptera > Tachinidae > Gymnocheta > Gymnocheta viridis. The sequence goes on along the minus strand of OY101444.1, from coordinate 81,608,971 downwards.
TTTTGATTCACGTTCATGCAGGCTCATGTGAGTGGAGAAAAAAGTTAGTCACAATCACTGAAACTCGCAGTCACGAAATACTTACGAAGAAAAAAAAAAACAAAATAATTAAAAAAAATTAAAAATTAAATTAAAAAAAATTACAATAAAGCAAACAAAAACACGAAACAAGCACGCCAAAAATCTACTCATGCACGCTCAATCACAATCAATTTTTTTATGCTCACGTTCATGCACGCTCATGTGATTGCAACAAAAAACTAAGAGCACGATTGTGCCTGATCAAGCATGATTTATGCTAAACACGTAGACATGTTAAAACGCCAAAAATTACGTTACGAAAGATATAAACAGCCCCTTTTAGCCGAAAAAAGTTTATTAACTTTAAAGAAATTGGAATTTTTTTTATATTAATTTTCTTAAATTTATTTTTTAACACAAATCAATCTTAAAGACTTTAATGTAATTAGCACGAAAAGCTATTTATAGCTTTTGCCATTTTTTTCAATTATTACGCAAAAAAGCACTTTTTAATCTGCTTGTATGAATTGTTCTATGGAACTACGAGTATTTCTAGTCAGAACACTAAAGTAAATTCCAGGACATCGCTGCATTCATAATAGAACAGCAGCTAATTTTTTTAAACTTAAATTTGTCAACCAAAAATGTCAAATTTGCCGTTTTCGAAAATTTTAAGAGCAGATTCGTCACTGGTTTATTGTAAATATACCAGCTCTCTTCACAATCTTGGGCAAATGTTCTTGCATAATAGCATTTGCAAAATGTTAGAGTATATTTTTACTCTACAATAACAAAATATACTTCCTACTCTATTGCAAATATGCATGACGTAGACCATCTTGTTTATATTGACGGTATTCAGTGTGGGGTGCAAATGCTCTTGCGAAAGTGCAAAAGCTTTTTTATAAAATCAAACAACAATAAAATACACAGAACAGAGTTGCCGTTAAATTTCACAAAAAATCTGCGATATTTTATATTTCCTCTTTCGCAATACCATTTGCATCAAACACTGAATGCCGCCATTTACTCTACTCTGCGTAAGCAAAACTTAATAATTGCAAAACACAATACAAAAAAGTTTTCTTTTCAAAAATTTAATAAAAACTTGAATCGGAATGCGCCGCAAGAAACATTGACTGTAAATTGAAATGGATTTGTAGATTGAAACTTTATCTCCATCTGAATTAAAGCGTCAGGTCTGAAAGGGTTAAATATAATTACTTGAAAACTAATCGTTTTTACTGCCGCTTTTTTTCGAATTATAATAAAAACTTCAGCTCAATTGGATGGCAGCAAGTGGTTGGTTGACAAAACTGTTTACAAATTAAAGTTAAATAAACTCTTGAAAAAAAACACCTGCTGTAGTGTGCTTATTAACAACAACAACAACAACAGCAAAAACCTGTAAATTTATTTATAAAATGTTTTTGGAAAACAATTCGTTGTACTTGTTGGTGGAATACTTAATTATTTAATACTTTTTAATATGTACGAGTGTATATTTTTTTTAGTTTATTTCTTTGATTCTGTTTAACACAATTTTGCAACGGATATTTACATTCAATTTTAACACGTGTTCAACATTTTTAATATTTAACTTTTAAAGCTCTCCCTTTGAACCAACAGACAAGCAGTCAAACAGGCGGTCGGACGATTTGGTGAGACAGACACATGTACGTACACACACCTTAGAATAAAGTTTAAGTTACCAATTGTGGCTGCTTGCTTATATTGACGTGTTTTTTTTTCAATTTAACTCCCCAACACAAGAATGTTTATCAAGAATTAAGTGTCTGATAGACTTCCATTTGTTTGTTTGTTTTTTTCTTTAAGAATACTCGTATGATAAAAAAATATTGCATAATTGTTTGGAACAATTGTATAAATAATAATATTTGTTTATTAAGTGTTCAAAAATCAAACTGATATGCTTTAAAATTGGCGGAAGGACGGTTGCATCGCCATACAAAGACACAAAAGAAGTTTTATGCAAATTTTATTGTTATTTTATTTTTTTAAATGGCAAAACTTTTAACATGCAACAAACGCAATTTAATTTTTTTATATTTATATAAGTTTATTGATAAAAATAAATGCAGAAGAAAAAGAAAAAACAAGACAATGTTAAGGAAATGTTTAAAGATGAATGAAATCCAAAAAAAAACAGATCACGTAATTTTTTGTTTGCTGGCAACACAAATGAACGGGAAACGGAAGTTGTTGGAAAGAAAGCAACAGAATTTAAACATTTTTTTTTGAAAAACTTATTTAAAAAGAGTTAAAAATAAAAAAATGCATACCTTCAGACATATAAATTAAAATATTAAAATAAATAATGTGTATGAGTCCATGAACAAATTCGATAAGTTAGATTTTTTAAAATAAAAGGAAAACACACTGCAGACACAAAATCCAATTAAAATGTGGGACTTATATCCTTCAATATTGTAGACATTTGGCTACAACTTCCATATTATATACTACAGATGAGCATCAAAGGAAGCCGACACCATCCAAGAATTTCTGAAGTTCGTTTTCCAATAGTTTTTTTAAAGTGTTTCTACCTAAGCTAAATATATTCGAAAAAATTGTATAAGTATTTCTTTTCGTAGCTCAAAAAGTAATTTTTTCAGATATATTTTTACATTTTGAATCGCTTGAAAATTGACACAAGGACGGAGAATTTTCCAAATCAAATAATTAGTATTAATCATACGTACCGCAGAACAAATTTTATAAAATTTTGAGAAATCCTAAAACAATAACAAAAATAACATTAAGAAAAGAAATTAAAATAGAATTTATTGAAAATAAAAATTAGCTTTTCTATAAAAAAATTTTGCATTTATTATTAAAAAACATTGCATTTTTATTATATAAAAAAATTTGCATTTTTAATTAAAAAAAAATTTAATTTTTATTAAAAAAAATTTACATTTTTATTTAAAATAATTGCATTTTTATTAAACAAATTTTGCATTTTTATTAAAAAGAAAAATTGCTTTTTTATATAAAAGAAAATGCATTTTTGTTAAAAAAAAATTGCATTTATTATTAAAAAATTTGCGTTTTTATGTATTATTAAAAAAGCACTTCAAAATTATTGTTTTTAACAGAAATTGGATACTCTATGCCCGGTATCACTTCCATGAAATTATCCTTCAAATTGAAAAAATTACCGTCTCTTCTTATAAAATGAAAACAAAATTTCGTGGGAGAATTTATATTGAAAATAAAAGCAAATTTTCATATTTTATTGCTGCGGGCAGGGCAGTCAGTTAATATTTTACAATAATTTTGCTACTTTTTTTTAATTGTGTATTATTCGGTAATTATTATTAAACATTTTTTTGTATAGTTTTAATAAACAAAATTAATACGTGTGAATTTTTAAAATATTTTTATTTTTTCTTTATGATTTTTTAAAAAGTTGTATTATTGACATATATAATATTGAAATTAATGCAGAGCGAGATACATATATTAAAAACAGGTAGTCTTAAGTGATCAGGTGATTATTTGTTTATCTACCAGAGCTGTCAATATTTGTTTACTTTTAATACAAATTTTTTTAAATCGTTTTCGTTTTGTGTTTACTTAACTGAATTGTGTTTCCTAAAAAGAAAAATATTAAAAATATTCAAAATAAAAAAAAAAATTTAAGAATAAAGCAATTGCTTGATATCCCTAGACGGTTTTTCCAAAAACAAAATATGTGTGGTTTTTTGTAATGTTCTTGTTGTTGTACTATGTAGTATATCTGTTTTTTATATATCTTGATGCAGAGCTTGTTCGATTTCATTCCTATTAGAAAAATACGTATTTTTTTCCTGTAAAGTTAAAGTCCTGTAAAGAATTTTTACATGTTATTAAGTTTTTGAAATTTGTGCTTAATATTTTTAAGTGTTCAATTTATTTAACACAAAAAAAAATATGTGTTTTACCTCTCTAATATTTTTCTCAAACACATGCTGTGAGCATTTTTTCATTTTAACAAATTACAATTATGCAAACAATTGCAAAAGTCTGCGAGAAAAATGCAAATAATTTTTGTACTTCAAAAAATTCGTTTAAAAATACAGTACATATGTACGAGTATTATTAAATGCACACACAACTTTATAACATATTATTTTTTTGTTGTTTGTGTAGACAAAAGTATAATGCCAAACTGCGTGTGATTGTGTATGAGAGAGAGAGAGAGGGAGGAATAATCATGTGGCCATTTATTTATTACATTTACAAAATCCCGCCTTATGGCAACTCTAATGGAGGCAATAAATTGAAATGTAAAACAATTGCCGTTATTAAGTGTTGCCAATCCATTTTTTTAAGATCTGCTTAGAAGATTTTTGTATATTGTTTTTTAAGCTGTAGTGAGAAAACCAAGATGTATTTTTATTTTAAACAAGTTGAGTAATATTTTTCCGCTGCTTTTGTTTGCATCTTTTTTTTTGTACTTTACTTCACTCAGTCTATCGTATTTAATCTGATTCTGTTTTGTTTTATTGTTTTTGTATTTTTAATGTTGCAGAAAATTTGCTTTATTAGAGCTTGGGAATCTAGTTGTTAGAAATTTGAATTTTTGTAAACATCACTATTATTATAATGTTATTGTTTTTCTTCTAAATTAGTTTTTGCTTATTAAGCATACTTTTTCATCTAACATAGTTTTGGTTGAAATAGATAGAAAACGAAAAAAAATAAAGAAATATGGAAATTTGTTCATTAACACACATGCTTACAGCTTAGTTATAATTATTTCACCAAATATACATAAAAATCTAGCATACGTGAGTGATTTCTGGGTTTATTTGGCTGTAATTTAATTTTTAAAGAAAATTAAAAAATGGGGAAAGAAAAAAAAAGAAATTTAAAAGGGGGTTACTGAAAAGTGAGCTAGATTTCTCTAAAGCTAGTAAGAGGCGAAATGCCTGTAGCAAAGGACTAAGCTTGGTACACGGGCCAAGCGAAATTATTTATTCAATGTTGACGTTTTATTTACCTTAATGGTGAATATATTGCTCTAGGATTAGATAATGGTTTCCTAATTCTTTAAGTGTGCATACATACATACATATGTATGTGTTAAGCTTGTAATAACTACACTGTGCAACATTTTTCAGCTCATTGATTTGCTACTCTATTCTGAGAATTTTACGTGAAAGTAGACCCAAAGATAAGAACTAATGCATTATTCGTTTTGTCAAGTTGGTTGTATTAATAATTAACAAATTTCGTTTTAAAATGTAATGTAAGAACATTGAATATTTTAATATGGAAAATAACAAGTATACGTACGGTATACCGAGATATAACCATGTTAAAATATAGAAAAAGTGATAAAACTCCACCTTGAACTAAAAAATTCGTATGGCCATTAAATTATTATTAATGCAGCCAACTCGACAAAACGAATGATTAAGATTTTCTTATTTTTGGGACTACTTTGACGTGCAATTCTCAGAATTTAGTCCCAAATTCATGTGTTGTACTGTGCTATTAAGCAATTGCTTGTTAAACTTATTTAAATTTATATTCTCTCTTATTTTCTATTTATTTTCAGGTAAGTGTCTTTAATTTCTCTCAAACACCCAAAACACCTACAAAATGTGAGTAAACAAAAGAGGTCTATAAACCAATATTATCTAATCTTAGTGATTTTGAACAACACCAACCAATTATTCGTTATTTTGGTTGATGTATTTTTATACAATACAAAAAACAAAAAAAAAAAAACTAACGCAGCTCCTTGTTCGCTTTACATGTTTCTGTTGCCATGACACTACTATAGTAAAAACCCACCTTGTTCGTTCTGCGTTTTACTTCTTAATATTGACATTCTAGATATAGAAAAAAAAAGAAAACAACAATAAACTTGCAAATGTACATCCAACATCAGCCTCATTACAATTACCGCAAACAGGTAAACAAAACAAAAAAAGAAGACCATAGAACAAAATGAAACCAGCGCTAATCTTTTTTGTCAATCGTGTTAGACCAAATATTTGTTAAATGTATTTTATTTTTCTGTGCTCTAAAGCCTTAGTTTTTGCAAAAAAAAAACTATTTTTAGCTAAAAAAGAGAAAAATGTGCACAACATTGGGGGTACTGTTGTTGTTGTGGTCTTATTTTTCATTTGAAGAAGGGAAGTATGCCAAACAAAAAAAGTTCTTATTAACAATTTAAGCTTAAAGATAAAAAAAAATTGTTCGTGTCGTTATTTATAATAAATGGAAAGTTATTGAATCATACTTGAGTTCCAGGCTTCAAATTGTTAATTTGATAAATTATTTTATTAAGAAAGTTTTAATGTTTACTTTATTCTGATTTATTCGACCTTTGTATTAAATTTTATTAAATAATTTATTCAAGCTTTAGGTCCAGAAAATAAATATAAATAATTAATCATTTATATTTATTTTCTGGGCCTAAAGCTTGAATAAATTATTTAATAAAATGTTATTGTTTACTTAATAAAATAAATTGAATTTGAATACAGTGAGGCCTCGATTACCCATAATGGTCGGGACCCGAAGCATTCTGGCTAATCGATTTTCCCGGCTAATTGATAACAATTTTGAGTTGTAATTTTAAACATTTTTTTATTTATATGTAATTCATTTATTCAGAGATTTTATAAAAATGATTAAATAATGTAAGAAAAAATTAAATTTTGAAAAAAAAAAAATACTAAACGATACATAAAGATTTTATTTTACGTAGTTTGTAAAAAAAAATTATTTAATGTTTGTTTCTTCATTTTTCAAATTCATATTTTCGTTATTTAGCTTTTCACTAATGCGGTAAACTTAAAGTTTATCTTGCTCTGTAATATCGGAGCCGCCATGGATTTCCAAGAAGTCCAGGGGTCTAATCGTCGCTTTCGATATCGAGCTGATTCGATCGAGTTTTCTTAGTTTGAGATTATGATATTCGATATCGAATAATGTGTTTATATTGTTCTGTAGTGAATGCCATAATCTCAAACTAAGAAAATTCGATCGAATCAGCGCAATATCGAAAGCGATGATTATGCCCCGGCAATGTACTACTGGATGCATGTATTGCTTCTTTTAAATATATATTAGGAACAATTAAATCATTCTCATCAGATTTTTCGGAATCATTTTCGACCTCAGGTTCATCTGAGGCATCTGTCATACGGACAATTCCTTCATCTGACAAAATGGAAAATGGAGAAGAATTTTCATCACAATTGGGCCAAATTTGAATGTTCTCAGTAGTAAACTCTTCAGTAAGATTTATTATTTGCGTTACATCAGAAACTGTGTCCAGTATTTCCATGTCTGTAATAAAAATAAATAAATTTTTAATAAAATAAATTTTATTAAGTTTTCGGGACATCCCTTACACACCTTCATATTCTTGGCAGAGCAAGTTATTCACGGTTCATTGATGCAAAAAAATTAAATTTATAGAAATTATTACAAATTGAATTACAAATTATTAATAATTGAAGTTTCCAGTTAATTAAAGCACGGATAATCGAGGCCTCACTGTATTATTTATTGCTATCGATAAGTTATCAATAATAGAATATTTTTAGGTTTTTAAATTTTAATTTTCATTTTAAACAAACACAAACTGCAAAGACTTTTCGGCTTGGCTGTACAAAACATCCCAGTATACAGGCAGGAATCGAACCTACGACTCCCAGACAAACAGTGTAACATATTATTCACTTCTTTTATATCACTTCTTTTATATAAAAATGCACACACATCTAAAAAGCTCTCCGAACTTTTTGAATCGAAAATTGAATATAAAACCTGATATAACCATCCCTTAAAAAATACAAACACACACACATTCATAAAAATGTATGTACATACATACATATGTACATATATTCGTTCGATTTTCTCAACATGATGTTTGCAAGGTAAACGACATTTTTCAGCTGATATCATTTCAATTTATGAAGTTGTAACCATATTTTGTTTAGTCTGGTTTGTCACGATACTCGCACAAAGTCAGTACAAGTATGTAGTTGTTATTGTTTTTACTACTGGTTTTACTAATGTTGGCTTACAGTCGTACATGCTACATATGTAACTGTGTATGTATGTGCATACTTACACACGTAAACAAAACAAAATTATTCCTTTATTTTTGAAAATTTACTTAAAAATTATCTAGTACGTAAATCAATATTTTCTCAATAAATAGAAAAGGCGAATTAATGAAACATTTTATTAAAATTGCCCATTCTTGAAAGACAAAAAATGCCGGCTGGCTTGTTAAAATTATTTCATTCATTAGTTTAGATTAAAAACGAAACAAATGCAATGTACAGACATACGAAGGTGGTCTCATAATCACTTGGTTAAGTGAGAGGGAAAAAATGGTAGTTGTTCCAAATTTCCAAAGCACTGGAAACACAATAAATTTGCATATTTCTGATTTCCATGATACTAACAATTAACCGCCGAATTATTGTTTTGAAATTAACACTTGCAAAAGATCACAAAGTAGAGTTAATCGATACATCGGTGACAAAACGCAAGTCAGATTAGTTGTGGTTATGCCCTCGTACATGAAAACAAACAGAAAAAACTGAACTAAAAACATGTTTCTCTTCTCTAAATCTCCAATCCAACAACCCACTCTCTCCCTCTTTCTTATTGCTTTTTGTTTTGTTTATTTTTGTTTTTAGTTTAAGGTGTTGTTTTTTATTTTTATAGTTGTCGGTAATAAAAATTGCAGTTATGGCTGGATGTGTGTATGTATGTATTTATGTGATTGTGTGTTTTATTGTTGTTACTTGCAAAATGTACATGTTCCTTGCAGAGTTCCGTGTTTGAGGGATTTTGTTCGTGTTGGTGATCTGGGGATTTTTTGAAGATAACATATTTTTACTGCAGCTTATTTTTATTTACCTGTTTTTATTTTCATACTAAATTTGTTTATCAGGCCTGTTCTAAAATCACGGTGATTTCAAAACACGTGATTTCCAAAAATAAATTTTTATTATTGCGGTTTTTATTACGGTTTTTTTTTACGTTTTTGGTGTTCACAATGGAATATTTTATTCGAGCTCCGAATGTTATAAATCGTACGATTTACAAAACACTAAAATAGCTGCTTTTAATTTTTAGAAATCACGTGATTTGAGATCTCGTGATTTACAGAACAGGCCTGTATATCAGGGTTAAAAAAGATTACTATTTTTCGGAGAATCGCCAAAATTTCATATTTTTAAAGTAACAAAACTTAAAGAAATATTTAAAATCTAGCATATAAACATTTTAAAATTACTACACAAAAATCTTAGTAAAAGAACTATAACAAATTAACATAATATATAATGTTAGAACTATAAAGGACGTAGAAAGAGCTATAATCTACAGTTTTTATAGTTAAAACTTCTAAATATTTTCTATTAAGATGCCTTTCCTTCTGCATATCTTTAAAAAAGAAATACGCCATATATAAATTAAAAAATATGGACATATAAAATTTGTATTTATTCCCGGGAAATTAATGTTTATTTCCCGATTTCCCGGGCAATTAGAAACTCTATGGTGTACATATAGAAAAACAATATTTAGAAGATTTTCGGGAATGAAGAATCGAAAATTGTGGATAACACTTGAAAAGAAAAAATGGGAACTCTGATTGGTTGGCTGCATGACTGGTTGTTATTGTTGTTTGTCTTTTCCTTTTTGGCTTTAGTTTGTTGTTGCCGTTGTTACCAGTATATGAAAACCATAGATTTTCATGTCGTTTTTTATGGCTGGTATTATTTTTATGGTTTTAATTTGTTTCCCTGCCTTTAGATCGCTTTCGACGTTTGACGTGTTAACAACTCTTTTACTAAAACCCGCAAAACTGTTTATATTTTATTTGTGTGAAAACAATTGGTCGTTTGATAACGTTTGTTTAAACTTGTTGGGAAATTTCTCAATACTTTTTGTTTCATTCCACAACGTTTCCCTTTCGTATGCGTGTGCGTGTGCGTGCGTGCGTTCATTTAATTGTTAATTATCGTAACCGTTACGTTTCGGTTTTAAATTAAAATAATGTTGTTGTTCTTGCTGCAGTTTAGTGATTTTAATGTTGGGAGCATTTATTTAATTTATATTTTTCGGCTTCCCCACCACAAATGCAACAATAAAAATAAAAATGCATTATTTGCGGACACTACATGAGCCGATCGTTATTGAAAGAAAGTGAAATATCTACTAGTGGATTTGTTTAGCAAAAGGGTTAGAAGAAAGCCCTGTTAAATATAAAATCACAAGCGGTACATATGTACTTATATAAAAGTATTTAAAAATGAAGAATAAAAAAAAATCAAGTAAATGTGATTAATTGAATTTAGAAGTTTAAGCTAAAAGAAAATTGCAAAAAAAAACTGATAAAAGTCAACCAAAAAGTTACGAAACCCAAAATTGTAATACGCAATTGTAGTCACAAAAATATACTATGTACGTACATACATACATATGTACATATTGTACATACATATGTACTTATCTAAATTACTTTGAAAAATTTTGCTGTTATCAACAAAATATAATTGAACTGCTGTTTATGTAATTCAATCGATCTAATTGTCTAGAAAATGTTGCATTAGGGTTGTAATGAAATATACATATTAGATTTAGTTTATGTTTAAATATAAACGAAATCTGTATTCATTTTTGTCGCACTTGGTCTAGAATTTATGTATATAGTAAAAATTTTTGGCCAAATCGCATAAGACGCATTATGTATTTGAGGCTAAAGCTCTAATGTAAAATTTCTATTAAATTTAAGCTTAGTTTACATAATGTGGGCAGGAATGTGGTTAAATATTTTTTTTTAATTTCAGAATTATTATATTACACTGAAAAAAAAAAAATACATGAAACATATCAACGAAACTTGACTTACATTATACGAAATATATTGTAATTTTCCACCACGAAATACGAAAATCTTTCGTAAAAAACATCTAAAAAGCTGTCTCAGTTGAGGTACGAACTCACGTTCTTTGGATTTGAACTAAAGGGCTCTACCCACTAAGTTATGGCCTACTTATATATCTCTATCTTAATAAAGAAAGGCCCTACCTATTTTTTTCTAAATCGAATTTTTACGCGTTTCGATAGATAATTCCCTGATCTACCGAAATGTGAAAAAACTCGACTTTGAAAAAAAATTGTAAGGGCCTTTCTATATTATTGTTGAAATGCGCACCTGAAAAATGTGTCAAAGTGTAAAAGAAAGTAAAATTATTTGATTTTAATTTCGCTCTTAAAATCGTATTTTTAACAAAGAAAATATTGTATTACGAAAAGTTTTTATTACTTTCGTGAAATTATAAAATTAAATTCCAAATTTTTATTGGTAATATGTTTTATATATACACACGAAACTTTTCTATATTCTACGAAAGTTTTTTTTTTTTTTATAAAATGTTGCATGGATTATTTTCAGTGTATTTTTTTTTATTAAATATATTTTGAAATATATATTGAAAAATATGTACATTAAAAAAATATAAAATTTCGCTTAGCTGACAGAAATTAATCGTTTTATTTGTTAATCGAAAATAGTCAATTTAATTAATCGGTTAACCGATTAATGGTTAATCGCTTTAAAATCTTTATAACTATATACTACTTAAAATTGTTTAAGCTTTTCACGATTTAAACGTTTTCTTTTCCGTTTAAATTTCTTCAAATCGATATTTTTGGTGTTTCACTGTATACCTAAGACATGTGCGCTATCATACACTTACTTACACATGTACATAGGTATGCCTTAATAAGTACTTAAATATATACATTCATATGTATGAGCAAAACAACACACCTGTATTCACATATTCGTCGATTTATCTGTCTAACGTCTACTAATCTTTTACCCATAACGATAATAATGTTTAATTGGCAATTATTGAACACTCACTAATGCAATTAAAACTTTGTTGAAGCTCATGTTTCGGTTAATAATTGTTTATGTAAGATGAAACCAATAATGGAATTAAAAACATTTGAAAGTGTGAAAAAAGTGACAAGATAAAAAGTATTTAGCAACAAAAAAATTAAATTATAATATACCTATTGTACATATGTGCGTATGTATGTGTATTTATATAAAAATACATACATATGCATATACTTGTCTACATAGATATAAATATTCATATGTATGTAGATTACGGTGGCCCACTGTTGGTTCAATTCCATATAAAAAGTGGCTAAAATTAGAGAAGTTATCCAGTTCCGAATTTTCGTACACGATTTTAAATTGTTTTAATCACAAGAAAGCGTGCAGTTTATAGAAATATCGGTGCAAGGGTCCGCATGAACCCCCCAAAAATTAACTGCAGTTTTTTCGAAAATTATGTCACAATGCTTTGTAGTTTCTTTAATGGAGATTTTCAGCATTAAAGACATTTTCAGCCGTCATAAGCCTTTTTTATAAAAAAAAAACATTATAATACTCTTAAAATTATTTCAGCGATAAATTTACCTTAATATTAATGTCAATATTTAGACAACAAATTCTGCTAAAATTGACGCAAAAACAAAAGTTTTTACATGAAGAATAGAAAAATAACGTGTATTACTCATACGTGCCGTGTCAAAAAATTGTTGCCCAAAAGTGGAATCGAAACGTTTAAAACGCGGAATGTTGGAGAAAATATATTAACATAAAAGCTGACTTTAAAAAGAAATTCTAAAAGGCTATTTTTTATTCAGAACACATTTGTTAAGAACATACCCCCTTTCTTTAATACATATGTACATATAAACGTACCTACATATGTATGTACATATATTATTTTTTTATATACATACATAAATAAATCCGCTTTTATATTATTTCATAAAAAAGTACCTATTCCTTGCCACAATTTTATTAGCCTTTTACTTTACGTGAATACCACTATTTCTATAGATTTTCATTAAACACTCTTTTTTTTTCCTACTCTCGCCAAAACAAAAAGAAGCATTATTAAATACATTATGGATTTACAAAAACAGCAAATAATAATAACAAGAAAAAAGGGACACGAAAAAACGACAATATTGCGTTCTGTCGTTTTTGTTGTTGTTTTTTTACAAATGTAAACATATACGAATTAAACCAAGCAAACATATGGCGAAACCATTGTTGTCGTTTTTCTTGTATATGCACGAGTACGTATGGTTGATTAAGATTTTGCATGTGTGTTGTGGTTATCAATAACACCCAATAATATACAATACAGTTAATTTGTTTGTACGGTATTATTGTTGTTGATATTTGTTTTTTTTTTCTTCTTTAATTCTCAAAAGAGGAAATAGAAATACATAAATAAAGAAGAGATCCCCAAAATAAAGAGAATAACAATAAAATCTGCTGTTAATGAAATTTTGATTAAGCAATTAGGCGCTCTTTTATTAATGAGTTGATTTTGTTTTTAAGTGTAAAGTATCTTTTTATTTTGTAAACTTTGATCTCTAGTGGGGATGCTGTAAAAACAAATCTCTTTTTCTAAGAATTAATACAGATTTCTTTTAGATTTGTTGTTGTTGCTTCTTTATGTTTTTTTTTATTAAATTAATTTACGAAAACTCCTACAAAACAATGAATGTGTATAAAACTGTTTTATGTACAACATGTAGGTATGTATGTATGTATGTACAGAATGCAAAGAGCATATTCTTTTTATTCATTTTTATTTCTTTATTTTAAGAGGATGTTAGAGAAATAAAAACAGTTATTTAAAAGTATTAAAACTATTTTCGTAAAAATTAATTAGAGATACATAAATTGAAGAAAATGTATTAAAAAAAACCAAAATGATAAAAATTTGTAACACAAAGTAGTGATTAAAATACGATGTATGGATGTACATATGTATACACAAGTTGCCTTATGTTTTATGAGCATCAAAAGTTGTACATCTAATACCTACACATAATATTAAATTAATTTTTTAAGAATATTTTTTTTTTTAGTTTTTCTTTAATCTCACAAGCCAGTCTTTTTGACTCCTGTGCTTAATGGTGTTTTGAATTTTTGCTTTTTTCCGTTTAATGTTTGTGTTTATTTGAGTCTGCACTTATTATTAAGTATTTTTGTTGTTCTTTATACATACGTATGAGTATTATTATTCGCAGTGGAACTTTAAGCACTTTTATGATCATTCTTTTTAATTTTTTTGTGAGAACATTTTTCCTCCATTTTTTCATTTATTTTGTGCTGCTTTTTTGTTTGTAATCGCAGGGGGTTCGTGAGTAGTTGTACTGTTGTCCGTGAATTTAGTTTGCGAGATCGCATTTTCATTGATTAAACGCCAGTGTGTTAAAATTAAATGTAAAATTTTTCTAAAAGAATTTTTTAAAAATAAGATAAATAATAAAAAAAAATCCACAAAAAAAAAATTATACAAATTTCATTTCACAAAAAGCAACATTTTGATAATAAAAAGAAAAAAAAATTAATTCAAAATTAAAACGAAAAGCGTGCTAATTTGAAATAATTAAACTAAGTAATAAAAACAAATAAAACATGCGTTTGCAAAAAGCAACAAATTAAAATTGTGAATATTTTTAAGTAATTAAAAAAAGTATATGTAAATATATAAAAACAAAAACAAATAGGGCGATAAAAATCTAAAGATAATGATTCATAATCCCAGCGCTATTGAATGAGCTGAACGAAAAGAATATTCATTATAAAAAACAAACATTATTTGCCTGCCAAGGAAACGAAATTATATCTTTTTATGAAAAATTCAATCTTGAAAAAGTTTGGCGACGAACGACTATTAAAAGAAAGGTTTAAAAATAAATTTTTGAAGCAGGTTCTACAAAAACCTCAGCCAAACATTGCAGCCGAATAAACAATAATTCCAAAGGCTTTAGATATTTCTCTATACATTTTCTTAAATCTTCCGAAACATAATTAAAGTATCAGTTTGTAATAAAATTTGGGTGAATATCGTGAAAAATTTTAGGTGCAGCTTTCACACAATGCAGATCGGTTGACTTGGGTAAAAAATTGGTATGGAACTCACTCAAGCAACTGAGTGCTTCTCATATAAATTTTATACTCAAGTCGACTATTTGCAATATAAGCGCACTTTAAACTTTTTAGTTACTTCTCAATAATTTTTCTATTAAATTTATTGCATATCTTGAAAAAAAAAAATTTTTAAATTGAAAAGGATTGTTTTTTTTTGATTTGGAAATATATTTTATATCGTAAATGTTTTATTATTGACTAACGGTTACTTTTTTTAAATAAAACTAAAACCCGTTTTTTGGTTATATTTTATACTGAAAACTGCAATATCGTAAAAAAAATTATATCGTAAATCATTTAAAGATGATTTATTATATCTATAACGTTGAATATAATTTGTTAAAGCGGTCGCATTATCTTGTTTTACAACTTATAATGATTTTGAAGCAATATCGTAAAATTTTAAGCAATATCGTAAAAATCTAAAATTTGAAATAATCTAAAAATTAACTTACTATTGGCAAAAAATGCAATAAATCACAAAAATATTGAACGTTAACTTACATAAATTATTTTCAATGTAATAACGTTTGGTTTTGAATTTAAAAAAGAGTTCAATAAATTTTTATACAAAGCAAAAGAATATTTTGCTCGAAACATTTCGCTCAAAACATATTCGATTACAATATTATTATATATCGTTTGATTTATATGTTATTATTCTTGATGGTCAAATTTGGTAATTAAATTTTTGTTTAATTTTATGTGGTTTCATAGATTCTGAAAACGAACCAGAATGGTTCAATTTTCGAAATATATTGATTGAAAAAATATTTTTTCATATTTTTTTTATTAAACCGTATCATAAGAATCTTTACAAAATTGTTAAATAAAATGTATTTGCTTTAAGAGGAATCTCTTTGTTTTGTCTTTTTATAGAAATAAATGTACTATAATTTTTGTATCAACATTAATACAATCAGGTATGTGATGGATGGATGGAAATCGATTTCGAAAACGATTCAATTTTTTTATAATTTTTGTGATAAGATTATTCTTAATAAAGAAATATTTCTATTCTGCCGTGTAAGTTAAAATTAATTAGTGTAAAAATTTTCTGACTAAAAACGTTACGAACATTAGCCAAAAAATAATAATCACTTTGGATTAAAACCTACTTTCTATAATATTTTCGGCAAAATACTTTTTAATAAACAAATATTATTTATAAACACCTTTTAAAAAGGCTTCGTTTTCGAAATCGATTTCCATCACATATCTGAATAACTTTCTAAAATCGTGAATTACTTTAAAAAAAACTGAAAAACTGATCAACTAGTATATT
The DNA here is from genome assembly GCA_956483585.1 of Gymnocheta viridis. Taxonomy (NCBI): domain Eukaryota; kingdom Metazoa; phylum Arthropoda; class Insecta; order Diptera; family Tachinidae; genus Gymnocheta; species Gymnocheta viridis. The sequence continues at coordinate 81,592,628 of OY101444.1, read as the reverse complement.
TTAAATAAAATATTGAGTTCGTAAAATTGTATTTTCCTTCAACACAACGCATAATAACTGAAGTAATTACTAATACCGTAAATAATTAAATTATTGAATTTTTTTAGTTAAATTTGTAAATGAACACGCAAATGTTTATTGTGGAAATAAAAATTTTCCTGTTATTTGTACATCTATTGCACTAAATCTTTAATATCGTATATTTTTTTTGTAACTTAAATCTTTTTAATTAGATGTAGAGAAAGTAGATCGCGAAAATATTGAAAATTTTTTATATATTACAATTTAAACGGTTTTGCAGCAATATCGTAATTTTTTGCAATATCGTAAATATTTTTTGTTCATATCGTAAAATTTTAAAATCGTTAAAAGCCACAAATAAATCTTATTTTTGAAGATCTGGATGCATAATGTATTAAAAAACTTATAATGTTGTTAATTTTTCCATTATTTTCTATTTAATATCGTACCGTAGTTTTTGTAAGTTATTATTATTATTATTATTATTTTTGTAATTTCAAATTATTTTTTCTATGAATTAATAGAATTTTTTCACGACTTTTTATTAAATATTCTTTTAATAGGAATAAATAATTTTTCATTAACATTGTAAATATTTTTTTAATATTGTAAATTTTTGGTGTCTGAACTACACTTGTAGCTATAAAAAAATAATCTTATTTAAATGGAATTAATTTAGTGTGAATAGAATAATTTATATACATATTTTGTAATTTAATTGCACACAAGCAAGCAGCATCATATTCAATTAACCTTTAAAAAATGCTCTTTATAGTAGTTTTTCTGTTCTAAAAGATTTGTATGCTGTGCTGTTTTTTGTTAGAAATTATGAAAGAAATAATTTTTTTTATTACAAATTCACGTGACTACACATACAATACAGAAATCAAATCATATTCCTCTTTCGCTCCACAACTCACTCATCTGCCGCTCTGTGTTCTTTTAATGTTCAGCTCATGACTTCCGCCTTTTGCATTAGAAAGTTCTTACTTTAATACTTTCAAATTGGCCAAGTATAAAGTAATATATACATAGCAGACATTTTAAAAAGAACATTGTTTTGAGGATTTTTGTGAAAAACAAAAAAAAAAACGTATTAAAATACAATTTTGAGTCTTATTACACTTTTTAAATAGTTGCTGGCTGGATGGTTGGCTGGTTGGTTGAAGAGGGGGACGTCCAGCGGACGGACATGATAAAGAGTGCATATTTTGTAAATTCGTTGTACTTGATGCCAACATGTGTTAGGTTTTCTTGTCCATAAGCCATGAAGCGTTAAATTATGCTTTTTTTTAGCAAAAAAATAAAATAAAATAATATAAAAAATTTTACCTTCTTCTTTTGTTGGTGTTTTTCTATAATTGTAGTTGTACCCTTAAGTTTATTATAACCTGAACATGATTTTATTCTAGTTTTTCTTTTAAACCATCCAACCAACCAGCCGGCCAGGCAGCCAACTAACGAGTTTTTCGTTCAGCTCAAATTCGATATTTAAAAGCCTGGATTACACTCATACCAAAAAAAAAACTTGCAGTATTTTGTTCGTCTTTGCAAAATTGTGTTTCTCATTTTGTTGCAAAGAAAAAAAAAATAATCTTGAATCGAGCATCTAATTGTTTCTGTATTTAAGTGTGCATGGCTGTTGCTTTAAATGAAAAACTTACATTAAAACAAAAAAAAATTCATTAAATACAAAAACCTCCGAATTATTAATATTAAAAAACATTCGTTTGTTTAGTATAACAAATATTTTCATGTTCTTTCAATAATAATTTCAAGTTTACAACAAATCTATTATTATGTGTTATTTTTTGCTCAAAATTAATAGAAGACTTCCAACCAACATTTGACTTGGCTGTCACAAGTTTAATTTTACTATTCAGCAATAGGAATTGATTCGAATTAGAAACAGTAAACAAGAAAGAAAAATGACTTGAAAAACATTATGATAATAAAAGTAACAAGTAAATGGTGTCTGGTTTAAAAAAAAGTATAAAAAATGTAAAACTATGCATTAAATAAGCTTTTATGCAAAAATATGCTATTAAGCAAACTATAAAAAATCACGGCAATCCCTTTTTACTAAACAAAGCCTGCCTTTTATAAAAAAATATAAAAAATATGATATATAAAAATTAAAAGGAAATAGCAAAAAAAACTTATTGATTCCTTTTTATCAAGGAGTTAGTTTAAAAAATTTTAAAAATCTAAAAATTTCATTAATTTATATTTATGCAAAATAGGCAATAAAGCCAACAGCTAAAAAAGCTGCTTGATTCCTCTTTATCAAATGAAGGCTGTCTGCTAAAAACAGAAAATACTTAAAAATATTAATACACATACATTAAGCAAGCGTTTTGTGCACAATAAGCAAATATATGCTTTTTAAACAAATTGTTAAAATGTTCATATTGATTTCGCCTTATGAAGTAAAAGCTGATTTTTTTTAAATTATAAAAACTAGCGATTTCGATTAAATAAGCATTTTATGCACAATAAGCAAAAATATGCTTTTTAATGAACTTGTGAAAAAATGTATATTGATTTCTCCTTACCTAGTAAAAGTATTTTTTTATTATAACAAAACCAATGATTTATATGAAACAGCCATTTTATGCACAATATGTAAAAATATGCTTTTAAAGCAAATAACAAAAAAATTATATTAATTCCTTCTTATATGTAAAAGGAGTTTGTTTCATGAAAACCTTAAAAAATTTCATTAATTTGCATATATGTATGTATGTATGTATGCAAAATAGGCAAAAGTTTGCTTTGTAAGTCAACAGTTAAAAAATTATTCTTGATTCCTCTTTTTATCAAATAAAGGCTGTCTGTTAAAAAAAATATATTTAAAATCATATGCATATGCATTAAGCAGGCGTTTTATGCATGCCAAGCAAAAATAAGCTTTTTCAAAAATCTCTAAAAAATGCATATTAATTTCTCCTTATCAAGTAAAAGTCGTTTTTGATTTATTAAAAAACTAAAAATTTACATTAAATAAGGATTTTATGCCGAATAAGTAAAAATGTGCTTCTTAAGCAATTTAAAAAAAATGCATATTGATGGATATTCTCCTTATCAAGTAAAATCCGTCTGTTAAACATAAAAAATTATGATAAATTACGTTCGTTAAGCAATAAATAAACTGCAAATTAATAAAAAAAATAAAACAAAAAAGATCGCATTATCATAACATAGGCAAAATAAACTAAATATGCAAAAATAGGCGGTAATAATTTTAGTTTATTTAAAGAAATTTATCAAAAAACCTTTTAAATTGACATATGTAATATGCAAAATATGCAAAAAAATATGTATTTCAGAAACAATGTGTTAAAATAAAGATTATTATCAATCTTTAAGATTCTTAAGGGAAACATATATTTTTTTACTTTATGGACCAAATAAGCACCCAAAAGCTACATATGCAAAAACAATCATTTTTGAGACAATGTATTAAAATATAGATTATTGTCAATTTTAAATAATTTTGAAAGGAAAATTGCCATAATTTTTTGCTTCATCTAAAATAAGCCTATAAATGCCAAATAGGCAAAAATATGCTCTAACGAAATCTATAAATTTTAGCAATATAGCAATTATTTAGCATAAAACATTATTGCAACAAAGGAATTGTTAAAAATTGTTTAATCAATCATATAATACAAAATATGCCAAAATATGCTTTTTAAGCAAACATATAATACATGTTTCTAGATCTTTTCTTATGAAGTGTAAGTTGCTGGGCTTCAAAAAATAAGAAAAACAAAGATGTACATTTAATGCAAAATAGGCAAAGATAAGCTTTTTTTTTGTAAAAGAAAATTAAAAATATCCAGAATTATGCATTCATTAGACGTATTATGCTAAATAGGCAAAAATATGATTTGTAAGGAAAGTGCTAAAAATGTTTATTTATTTTGTTCTTGCCCAAATAAAAAGAGGTGGTTTCAAAAAGTTACAAAAGATTTACGTGTTAAGCAACAAATAAGAATTTTATGCAAAATAGGCAAAAATATGCCTTTTAAGAAAACTTTATCAAGTTATCAAGTAAAATTTATTTAATTTAAAAATTATGTTTAATATTTATAAAAATATGTTTAGAAAAATTCGCAAATATTTTGGAAAATTGTAATTTTAAATGTTAAATATTCAGTTATGGCAAAATATGCAAAAAAGCAATTTTAAATGGCATTCTTCTTCTTTCTTTCATTTTTGTAATTTGTTCGTTATAATTTCATGTTGCAAGTCGGCATTTTCTTTTGTTTATTAATGACTCAGTTTTATTATATTCTATGCTATATTCTAAATAAAATTTTATTAAACTGGACAAACAAACAATTTTTATAAATTAAAACAAATGGCCTCTTAAACTATCAACGTTGGGATGATGACAGTGATGTGTATGTAGTTTTGTTTTTTTGTTTTTTTTTCACATAAATATTCTTTTATTTATTACAATTGAAGAAAAATATGTTTTTAAATACAATTTTTGTTCTGCTCAATTCTATGAAAAGATGCGTCAATTTTGTTTAACTGATTCATTTGATTTGCTAGAGTAATTTCTTTTTTTTGTTGTTGTAGGCATTCAACATAGATATGTATGTATGTATGTTTTTATATTCAATCTTTTGAAATGATTTTTCCTTGAATTTGATTGCTTTTTTTAATTTTGCTGGTTTCTGCTGCCTTTTGCGTTACTCTTGAGATCTGTGTGTCTTGGGCCTGTGTCAAAAATTGAATCATCAAATTTAAATTGTTTAATTTTTATGAGTGTATGTAAACATTTTATTTTAAAGAAAATTTAAATAAAATAATGAACTGAGAATAAATACATATTAGATCACTTTTCATAATTAAATTGTCTTGAGGCCAATTTATTTAGTCATTACAGCAGAGATGGCAGTTTAATTTTTTTACTTTGTTGTAGTTCTTTGTTTAAATTCAGCATAAATAAAAGTTTATTTTTTTATGCTCATTTAGACTAATGCAGCTTTAACATTATTTCATTATGCAGAGTAGACAGTTTCTTGGTGAATATATAAAGAAAAAAAATTATTTTTAAGGCTTAAGAAATCGAACCATTTGTCAAAGATGTTAAATTTCTATACTTAAATAATGAAAAATAAATCAATAAAAGAGTTTTTCTAAAAATTGCAAATAAAAAACAAAAATTACAAAACATGTTAAAAAATGTGTTTATATGCGTTTTCTACAAAAATATTCAAAATATGTGTTTAAGGAAAATCATTAAACTTTGTTTTCTTTAATAGAGTTCTTCTGCAAGGCATGAAAAAAGTGCTTTAGAAAAATATTAAAAAAAATTTTGTGAATTTAAAAGAAAATAAATATAAACAAAATAAGCTAAAATATGTTCAGGTAAATTATAGAAATTTTATTAAGACTGTATTTCAAATCAAGAACAGATTACGAAAAATCTGTAAGTATGAAAATATATGCATTTTAAAGCCATATGCTTGAGTTGCGGCTTTATTGCTATTAAACATGCCGTTACTTTTATTTATTCAAGATCTATTATAAAACTCTGTCATGCGAATTAGATATGCATTTCAATTTTAATAAGAAACAATTCTTAAGTGCTAGATAAAATATGCCAAAATATGCATTTAATAAAATATGCTTGGATTCTATGAACAGCACATTAGTCAAAAATCATAATGTTTCCAAAGTAAGCTTTATGAGAAAAATATGCCAAAATCTATTAAATAAGCAGTTTTAGTTAAATATGCATATAAGTTGAAATGTGCACGTTATATAAAAATTAAAAAAAAATGCTTCTAATATCGAAAAAATTTATTAACTATCAAAAAATGTGTAAAACAGTGCTCATTTTGGTGAAATATCCTTTAATACAAAAATATGCTAAAATATGCATTTAATGTTTTATGCGAAAAAATTTTTCTTACTATTGCAAATCAAGTATGTAATGATTTTCTGTTATCAAATTGTTAAATATATGCAAAAAATATGCTCTGAAATTGTTTAGAAATTTTAATAAAAATTTATAAAGTATTATCAGGAAAATAAGTCGATCTCAAAACAATGTTCTTTTCACATATTTTACTAAAAGATTCTATAATACAAAAATATGCAAAAATATGCATATAGTGTTTTATGCGAACAAATGGTTCTTACTATCGCAAATCAAGTATGTAATGATTTTCTGTTATCAAATTGTTAAAAATGTTACTATTTAAGTAACATTTGCTTTTAATATAAAATATGCAAAAATGTGCTCTAAAAATTTCAAGAAGTTTTAATAGAAATTCATTTAATATTATTAAATAAATTTAATGTGCTTAAAAAAGTTTCCTAAATTTTTGCTTATATTGTAAAAATAGGCTTAAATAAATAAATATGCCGACAAAACATGCATTTTACGCTGAAACTGAAACAGAAAAATGCCCTGTAAAATTCTAAAGCATGTAGTAGCTAACTATTTTCAAATATACTTAAAATTATTATAAGATGTATTTTGCACAACAAAAAACCACCCTTTGTCTGCCAAAAACATAATGTATTCTTTTCAAAATACGACAAATAGGCATTTATAATTAAATTATAATTTCACAGTTTTTAATGCAGTCTTTTTCTTGATTTTCCAGTATATAATACTGTCTCTGTATATGAGTGAAATTTACTTTTAAGTGAAAATATGCTAAAATAGGCACTAAAGAATCGAAACAATATTAATTACATTTTAGTAAATGCAGTTAAATAATGCTTTTCATATGGTGAATGTTTGTGAATGATTTTATTAAAAAAGGCAATCAATATGCTGAAATATGCATATGAAGTAAGCTATAGGCTTTTACAGTTTTTAGTCCAGAATATTTTATTTTTTTTATCTTTATGACTTTCAATTTAAGTAAAATACGCTTAGAAACTAAAATATGCAGAAATATGCTTTAAAAAACATTTAAATTTTAATTTAATTTTAGCAAAGACGATTAATAAATCTTTTTTGTATGACAAAAATGTACAATATCTTACATTATTTTATAATAAAACAATGAATATGCTAAAATATGCATTTAAAGCAAAATTTTAAATTAGGCAGCTTCAAGCAAGAAATTCATTAAATATGTTTTTTCAAAATTTTAGCTTAAAATTTTGTTTATCTTTTATTTTAAATTCTTTAAAAAAATTTATATAAAATAATTTTTCAAGCAAGAAATTCGTTAAATAATTTTTTTCAAAATTGTTGCATAAAATTTTGTTTATCTCTTATTTTAAAGTTTTTAACAAATTTTATATAAAATAATTTTAAGTATATTTTTAAACTTCAAAATGTCTTTAAACTCTGCTATTTTAATATATTTTTTATTAAAAGCATTTAATTTTATTCAGTTTTTAATAATTTTTTTTTTCGCTTAAAATGTAAACATTCTTTCGTGATTTTATTTGATTTTATTTTGCAAGAGAAATTTCCAAATCTATGAACAATTAATGCATGAGTTTTAATTTGAATTTGCATTTATAAAATTGTATTGTATTCAAATTTTTCTGTGTAGTTATTCGTATTTTTTCTTTTATTTGAAATAATAATTATTTCTTTTTCTACTTCCATTCCAATTAATATTTTCTAATAATTAAATCAAAATGCATTCATTATCTCTTGTTGTGGCGGCAGCAGCATAAATTAAGTTATAAAAAAAATAAAAGTGAAATTTCAGTATAAATTTATTAAAGGTAGATAGATCTATGTTTTGAAAAGAAATAAGTCTTAGCAAAAATAATAAGAATCAATTTAAAGCTCTTAAGGAATTTCACAAGCTTATTTTCAACTAAAAGAGAGAAGAAAGAGAATTTAGCTTAAAAAATTAATAAAATTATAATTTGACTTAATTTGACTTAAATTGTTATCAGTTTTAAAGGCTAATTTTATTATTATCTATTCGTCTAGTTATTTCTTAATTTTTCCAAGACAATTATGTCATCTTAATAAATATATTTTTTCCCTATTAGACCTTGAAATCAAACAAATAAAATAATTATATAAAAATGTTAATCAATTGTGTTGAGTAAATATTGTATTGTATTGTAAATACCTGTCCAAATTGTTGTCGAAGAAAGAAAACATAAATTCCAACTTATGTGGAATTAATTGATACGAAATGTAAAGTATTAAGAAAGTATGCTCTCGAAGCGGACAGGTTTCCATTATTTTAATTTAAATATTTTATATATTAATGTTTAATTTTCAATATTTATTAACTAAATAGTTAATATATGAATTGTATAATTAAAATTATTTTATAAACAAGTATTTTAATTGAAATAAGCAACAATATGCCAAAATATGCACTTTTAAATCAAATAAATTTGAATGAAAGACAGATCTATATTTGAAAAAAATAATTAAAAGCTGCTTAAATAAGCTTTTAGAGCAAAATTTGGGGTGTTTGTTTGCTACGCATGCTCGCGGGTACTTTTTAAAAAACTTATTTATAAAATTCAAATATTACAACAAAACAATATTAATTAATAAAAATAAAAATTTTAAAACAAAATGCTCTTTAGCAAAAATAAATAAATAACTTAATTAAAGAAAAATATATGCAGAAATAGGCAAAAATAAATAAAACACTTGTTTAAAGAAAAATATATGCAGAAATAGGCAAAAATAAATAAAACACTTGTTTAAAGAAAAATATATGCAGAAATAGGCAAAAATAAATGCAAGAAATTGTTGACAGAAATATTTAAAATTAACAAAATATTAATTCCATACCCCAAAAATTTGTTATATAATGTTTGCTTATTCAAGAAAAAAATATGCAAACACAAAAAAATCCCTCAAGTACTTCAAACTAAAGAAACTTTTATACAAAAATCGTAGTTTAATATAAAATTATAGAAAAATATGCACTAAAAGCAAAATATGCATTTTTAATAAACTATGAAAAAATATGCACTTAAAAACATAATATGCATTTTGAATAAAATACGGAAAAATATATTATTGCTTACAAAAAACCCTTCAGTTATGAAAAAAGTGAAAATTCCTTACATTTATTTGTAAAATTATTTAATAATATAAAAATATGCAAAATAAGCATATATAATTTTACATATTTAATTTATTTTGTGTTTAAAATAATAATGCGTAAAATATTGCATTGGAAAAATGAGGCACTTAAGATATAAGCAAGTTGGTCTAATGCAAAAAAAGCCAAATATGCAAAAATATATAATATGCACACACACCAAAAAGAAAAAAAAATAATCCCTAAGGTAGTTAAAACTAAAGAATATTAATACTTTTATACAAAAATCGTATTTTTATATGAAAATATGGAAAAATATGCAATAAAAGCAAAATATGCATTTTTAATAAAATATGCAAAAATATGTTTATTCTTACAAAAAAAACCCTGCATGTAGTGCAAGTTTCATAATTTTATAAGCAGAATCATTGAATATTGTAAAAATTTTTTTAATCTGCATTTTTTTACATGTTTAATGAAATTGCTGGTTACAAGAAGCCCACAAATTTTGCCTAAAAAAATAAGCATTTTCATTATAAGATGCCAAAACTTTCAGCTACTTACAGCAAGTTTTTGTAATGCAAAAATATGCAAAATATGCAAAGCTACACTTTTTTGTATTGATAGCAATTTCTTTTGATTTTGAAAATATGTCTAATAAAAAAGCTTGTGGTTAAAAAATTTAAAATAAGCTCGCACAAATTATAAAGAAGGTTTAACAGTGGCAGATTTTGTAAATTGTGAAAACAAATTCATGCGAATTTTCGTTTTAAGTAAATTATTAAATGGAAATAAAATTTGTAATTTATTAAACTAAAACCTATTGACAGCTCAAGTTACTCTCACATTATACGTATGCGAGTTCAAATTCATTTGTCTATTTTATTATTATTTTTGAACTCCTTTAAACTCTTTAAATTGATATGAATTACTTTGGATATTCATTTCACAAAAATAATTTTAACAAATATGAAACAAATTATCACCATTTATTGCATTACTTGGCGTTATTAAACCGCAGAAATCATTTCAAGTTGCATTTCGTTTTCATTATAAACTGTCACGTTGCCAGGCGGTGGGAAAAAGTCTTATGAAAGTGTTGAAAGTAAAACAAACTTGAAAGCTAAACGGCCTTCAGTAATTAAAGAGACTACAAACTATTTTGAGTTTGTGTTCAACATGATTATAAGTTAGAGTTAATACATGATGGTAATGACTATTCAATTCGCAATTATTTGAGAAAATTGAAGAAAAAGAAAAAAAAAATATTATGATTTTTACCACAGTTTGCGAAATGTTATTGTCATTGTATCTGATAGCAACCTACAACTTTCACTTGCATCATGCATCATGCAATTCCTGCTCATGAATAAGTGCATATGTTTGCAGCAAATTTATTTTTTTATATATATATATTTTTATATTTTTTTTGGCAATACACTACATTATAACATGCCTTAGTTGACTTGCAATAAAAAACGGGGGAAAAAAGTAAAAACATTGTCATCAAGTGCGCTTTAATTTTGGTTTGTTTGTTTACCAGCAAATATTTTGAAAAATATTTTTTCTTTGAAAAAAAAAGAAATGGCAAAATTTTAAATGTTTTTATAAAAAAAACTGGTTTCTTTCAGTCAAGATTTGCTGCCAACATTTATTATAATTTTAAAGAAAACATTGGAAAAACAAAAACTTCCTTGTTGTTTACTAAACGTCACGTGTGGTTTTTGAAACTTCGGTGGTGGGTTTTAAAATTTGTATTTATTTGTTCGATACCAGTATCAAGACTTCAAGGCAACCAAGCAGAAATTTCAATTAACTATTTCTAATATCAACCCATTCAACTCAATTTCAATTTAATTCACTCCACATCTTTGCCTTTTAGCTTAGGAAAATGCATCTGTTGTGTGTCCATAATTGTAAAATAAAATTTTATCAACAAATTTATGTTAGACCGCCTACAATGACCGTCTGTCTGTCTGTCTTTTATACTTCAAATGTAATAATGGCCAATATTTTCTTGTTACTTGTCGCATTAAAGAAATACATATTTTGTAATCTAAATAATTTTAAGGTAATCAAAAATGAAGAAAAAAAACAAGTTATTATTAAGTATATAAAATATGAAATTTTATTTAATAATGATGTCACATTTTTTCTAAACATTTTTTATTATAAGCTGCTTACAAATAAGCTTACGATATTCAATAGAAATAATTTCATAAACTGAGTTATTACATTAAATTATTATCTTGTAGCAATAAGCAAACTTTGCAATTGTATTAAAAATAAAACAAAGATCGCATTATTATAACGTAGACAAAATAAACTAAATATGCTTAAATAGGCAGTATTAAAATTCATTTATTTAAAGAAAAATATTATTAAATGGACGTAACATGCAAAAAAACGTTTAAGAAATTTCAGTAGGCAGTTATGAAAAATAGACAAAATATGCAAAAATATGCATGTTACAAACAATGCATTAAACTGTAGATTATTATAAATCTTAAACAATTCTTAAGAGAAAATTATTATTTGTTTGCTTTATATGCAAAAATATGCATTTTGGAGACAATGTATTAAAATATAGATTACTATCCATTTTAAAGAACTCTTAAGTGGAAATGTTTTTTTTTTTGCTTTATAGTTAAAATAAGCATGCAAAAGCTGAATATGCAAAAATATGCGTTTTGGAAACAATGTGTTACAATATAGATTATTATCCATTTTAAAGAACTCTTAAGTGGAAATATTTTTTTTTTGCTTTATAGTTAAGCTAAATATGCAAAAAATATGCATTTTGGAGACAATCTTCCGCAAGTGACTTGCTAGTGGGACACACGGCTTAATACAACATTTTAGCTGCTTTTTGTGAAATATTCATGAATGTTAGCGAAGTTATGCTCATATGCAGTTATAAGCAAAAATATGCCCTGATAAACTTTTAAAATTTGTATGCGAAAATTTACAATATAGTTTTTATAGTGCTTATTTGTTGTAGTAAAATATGCAATAATTATGCTTTAAGTTTAAAAAAGCTTACGAACTAGAATTATAATGATTTTTTTCAGTGCTTTATGTGAATTGAATAAATTAAATTCAAATGAACTGCTTTGAGCAAACTCAGCTCAATTAATCACATTTACATTTTTTTTAATATAAAATAAAAACGCATGAGGAGAATTTGAAAATATTTATAAAATTTTACTCAATAAAAAAAAAATAATAAAAAATTTAAAGAAATAAATAATAAAAATCAATTATAAAATAAAATAAATTTTATTTAAAAGCAAAATATAATAAATTTAACTTCAAAAATTAATAAAGTGAAAAAATCTTAAAACTTATAAATTTTCTTTTTAATAACTTTGCAGAAAATATAAAATTTTCTCAAATTATGATTTCATAAAGAAATAAAAAAAATTTCAATAAGAATCTCTTAAAAAGTCTTCCTTTATAAAACAAATCAAGTGCCTTAAAACAGAATTTTCTTAAAAAAAATACTCAAAAATATCATCCATTCCCCAAAAAACTCGCTATTAAATCATGAGTAGTCAACCCGCCAGTCAACCGGATAGTATCGATTTGGCCTATGATATGTGGGCTGGACAATTTGAATTTGTGGGTCCAACAACATCTGCATCCTCATCAGCATCTTCAGCGGCAGCAAATAATAAAAAAGCCACCTTAAATAATACTCTGCAATTCGGTGATCGCTCATCTAGTCACAAACTATCGAATGAAAGTCTAGAAGATTTAAATCTAAACTTCACCAATACCAGCTCTATCAGCAATTCGGCCTATTCGCTGGGCTGTGGTTACGATACAAACTACGGCAAACAGCCTATACTTATTGATCAAGAGACATTTTTAAGCTTAAATCCGGGCGATTTTGATGATATTGTGCCTTCGGGTCCCAGTTCATTGATATTTATCGATAACAAATTAGTGGATACTGAGTGTAATAATAATAAAATTATTAATTATGAAAGTTTGACAAATAAATGCAACAATAAAACAAACAATACAAACACAAACGGTTTCAAATTGGAAAATTTGAAAAATTTTAAAAATAAATTGATCTGTGATTACGAAGAGAAAACAGCAGCTTTAAGTGAGAATAATAATAACAACAACAATAACGGCAAAATGAATGGAATCAGTTTGGAAATGTGTGAGAATTTAAATGAACAAGTAAGCAAATATTTTTGAATAAAAGATTTAAAAGATTAATGATCTGATTCATAAACGTTTAATAAAGTTATAGTAACACTTTTATTTTATGATTTTCATATGGGAAACGGGTTTTAATGGGCACATTAACTTTATTAATTGGTAATGAAGAAGGTTCTAATTGTGTTAAACGTATCTTTATTTAAATTAAAAAAGAAATACACAAAAGCATATTAACTAAATAAACAAAAATATGCTAAAAAAATATGCAAAATATGTGTTATGATAATACGTTTATTTTCTTGCATAACAAATTCTTAAGGCGTCTAGTTAAGATAAAAATGCAAGTATATGCATTAAAAGTTAAATAGGCAAAATATGCTTTTCAAATAGCAAGACAAATAACAACAAATTTATTCAAATAATGTCGTTATTTGTGTAAAACGATAATTTTTCATTATGAGAGAGTAATGAAATTACAATTAGTATCACTCAAATATGACAAAAATGCCTTTAATAGCAAAATATGCTAAACTATAGTTTCTATAAATTGAGATATTTTCTTGCTGTAAGCCTAAAACAAGTATGGGGCATAAAAAAATGCGAAATAGTACATTAAGAAAAATAAGCAAAAATAAGTCAAAATATGCTTTTTACATAACGAAGAAAATAATGAAAAATAAAGTAAAATATTTTACAATTTTTGTTAAAATAATTACTTTTCATTCTGAGAGAAATAAAATTCCAATTTGTATTACTGAAATATGACAAAATATGCCTTAATAACAAAATATGCATATGGGCCAGAAGACATTTTGACTAAATAATAAAAAATTTTCTTCAAATATGCTTTTTGAAAAAGCAAAATAAATAAATAAAAATAAAGGAAAATTAAACAACAAAATATTTTCATTTATATTGTGCTAATTTTTCATCATGGGAATTGTAATTTCTATTATCAAAATATGACGAAATATGCATTTAATAGCAAAATAAAATATGTTTTTGTTGGGTTATTTTCTTTTATAAATGCAAAAATAGTTTTTTGAAGTATCTATTTCAGATAGAAATCCAGATTTATGCATTAAAACTGAAATAAGCAAAAATAGGCAAAAATATACTTTTTAAATGGTGAAAAAGAAAGTTAAAAAATACCTTAACTTGTTTAAACTAATAAGTTTTCATCACGAAAAATATCAAATCGCTGTTTCTATTACTGAAATATGCCAAAATATGCATTTAAAAGCCAAATATGCTGAAATATGTTTTTACAATTTGTTTTATTTTTTTTACAAATACCTTAAAGTTATGCAAAATAAAATATAAAATTTATTTATACAAATTTGATTTCTTGATGCCAAAAAAATATGCACTTCATGGCAAATATGCAAAAATATGCCTTATTATATAAGTTTAAAGTTTGGCTACAAATTATAAAATTTTATGTCACAAGCACAAATATAAAACAAATTTTAACATGCCTAAAGCATGTTTTGGCATTTCCTTAAACACATTGACCCCTTAGCGTCAAAGTATCGTTAGCAACATTTTTAAAAAATATTTTATTATTGAATTTAACGTTTTATGGACCTAATCATGTTGCAAAATTTTTAAAATTTGGCGATAACTTTTAAAATCAGTACTATTTGAAAGATGCAACATGTTTAAAATAATAAAATACCAGGGGCCTACTCTGTAATTCGATTCGAACAGAAAACTGTTCGAATTTGTATCTTAATTACATTGAAATTCGAAAGCATTTTCTTTCTGCTCGTGAAAAATTTAAATTTTGGATCTTAAGATAAATTGGCACTAAGCAGACGAAATGCAGGTCTTTTGTCTTTTTTTTTTAAATAATCTTGTTCATATTTATAAATTTTTTACAATATTTTTTTATTAATTTTATTTATTAAAGTTTTTTTCTGCTAAATTTGTTTCCCAGTTTGTTTTTTTTTTTCAAAAAAAGTTCAAATGTCATATTGATTAAAATATTTATTTGTTTGCTTCCACTAGACATACTCTTGGGCTATGAAGACCCTTGTCGTAAATAATTAATAAATTGAAATGAATCACCACTAATTGCCTTTGAAATTCTCTTACAGTCGATGGCAAAAAATAAGCCTTTTAATTAGTTTTAGTATATTTATAGAAATTTCAGTCCTTAAAAATATTTTATTAATGTTAAGTACTCGTAGTTAAACTCATTCTAGCAAAATTATTTTTAAAGAAAACATTTACTGACATATTTTCCCAACATATATGCACATGTACATATAAATAAACTAGACATTAACTTACGACCGTTTATAGTATACAAATATATTTCAGTAGTTAATTTGCTAGTTAAGGGGCGAAATATAATAGATTTTCATTTGACTGGAATGTCTATTGTATTTACATTTATAACTAAAAAAAAATAGAGAGACAAACAACGAAAAATAAGCGTTTGAAAAATATTGACATATAAAATGTTATGGTCGGATTTTTAAACATTTAGTTGCCGACAAGAATTCGCATGTGAATTATTGTGAAATTTCCAACAAAAATTAACAGAAAAATTTTTTATAAATAAATTTTAATTATTAATTTGATAAAAATCAAAACTTAAAGCACCAACAATTTAATTTATCATGCATAATGCTTCTAACGAAGAAGACGATGACGTGAGTATAGTTTCGCTATTAATAGTGTCAGCAATTTAAATCAATATTTATTGATTTTATTATTTAAACAATAAATTGAGGTAATGAGTAAAATAAATGGAAATTGTTATACAATTTTTTAAAATGTAGAAAAAAACTTTTAAATATAAAAATAATTCATATAAAGTTGGCTTTAAATTGTGAAATAAACAAAAAAAATTAATAAACCAATTAGTGGAATGAACATCCTGGTATTTCATATAAAAAAATTGTTATGAATTGTTTATGAAAAAATGTTGCGGAAGTACTACGCTGCTCATTTTGAGAAAAACATTTAAAATGTATCATGTATCTGCAACATTTTAACACAACATGCGAAGCTTTGAAACATGTTGCGATGCAATTAAACATGCTGCAATGATTGAAAACATGCTGTAATGCTTAGAAACATTTTGCAAAGCTTAAAAACATGTTGCAATTATTTCAAAAACCAAAGTTTTTTTAAGGTACAATGTTGCTATTCCTTTTCTATATTCCGTCAACGAAGCATTGAATAATTGTGGTTTTAATTTTTGTTTCAAAATGTTATATGTTGCTGCAGCTTATAAATACTTCGATGTTGCAAAGCTTATAAACATGTTGCAAAGCTTATAAACATATTTTGCAATAGCTTTAAATATAAAATTTAATTTAATCACATAAAAAAATCCGTGGCTTAACAAGCAACATAATGTTATTTCCTATAACAAATTAATGTTGCAATTTAGCTATACATTTTTATTTCTCAATTCCTTTGTTATAATTCATAATTTTATCGCACTTTAACAAAACAAAACAAAAAACAAAACATTTTTTGATAAATGTATTACTAATAGTTTCACTTTTTTATAAATTTATTTTTTATTATTTAGTTGTGCCCGTTGGAAGCCTATATTGACCTCTTTCTTTATATTTTCTTTCCATATCTTCATTGTATTTTGTAGATACATATTTTTAATAGCAACAAAGTTTCTAAAACCATTTTTTTAATTAGATTTTAATTGAGATCTTCTCATCTGGACTGCTGGCAAACGAACACCCCAGTTAAGTTTGAAAATGTTTAAATGAAAACTGCCAGCACAAATTGATTAGTTTTTCTTTCCAATTCAGTGTTAGAATAGAAATTTATTTTCGAGGGGAGGCAAGTTAACACTTAACATTATTGATTTTTCTGTGTGTGAGCTACAATAATGCTATCGAGACTTAACCTTAATAATTTAAACAAAGAAATAACAAACACAAGAGTTTTCTGTTTTGATAGCTTGTTTTCATTGCAATTTTATGAGCGCAAATTCATTTTCTCTACCGGAAACTAAACATTTAAGTACATTACAATTTCAACACATGTCGCGTTTTTATTTTGTTTTTAGTTTAGTCTTTAGAACTTTTATTGAAATTTTTCATTTTCCATTTTCCATTTCAAATCCCACAATGAGAGTCACATCTTATTTAAGGCGAATGGTATATAATATTTTTTTTTAATAGAATATAACATAAATTACGGCTGTTTAGAAAAAAAATGCATTTTCTTTCTGTAAAAATGTTCGCCTACAAAGCACAATTGCTCCAAAAAAATTAAAAAAATCGGATATACAATTGACAATTTAACTTTCTTGGAAAGTTTAGTTTTGTTGGAAAATTTTTAAATAAATTTTAGAAAATCTTTAATGACTTCAAAAAACTTTTGCTTATACGTTTTCTTTTTTATGCGCCTTCCTATTACTGCAAATAAATTAATATTAATATTTTATGGTCTTGCTGATCTCATTCATGTTTATTTTGCCACAAATTTTACATTGAAAATTTTGCAGACTCTTGTACTTATTTATTTTGTTTTTACACAAAATTGTTTATTTTTTAGTTTTCAAAAACAAAACTATTTCAATAGTATTTATTGGAAATATTCTTTCTGTTGGCTGTAATTTTAATTTGTAATTTGTTCCTTTAAGGTACGGTCACACTTGGCAAACATTTGCCCACAAAAGACGTGACCACTACTTTTGCTTCGGGTTAGTGTGATATAACTTGGTTTTTATATCAGAAAATGAAGTCAATTATGCAGCAAAATTCTATTTTATATTATTTTTAATAAATGCGAACCCATATTTAAAAAAAATATTGTAATTAAAGAAAATGCAAATTTAGCTTGTCTGTTGGTTACGTTTTTTACGGCAAATATTTGGCAAGTGTGACCGCACCTTAATGAACACAATTGTTTTTATGGCAAACATTTTACAGCGCCAAACAATAAATTGTTCTGCAAAATCTGTTGGCCATATGTTGTTTTAAATATTAAATTTTAAATCATCTATTTCACCAGAAAAAGTTACTAAGAAAATAAAAATATGGTTTCTGTTTATTTTTATACAATTGCAAGGAAGAAAGGCGCGACGAGACGGGTGTAAAAATGCTCTTAGTTTCAATAAGACTAATGTGTTTTTTTCCTTATTAGATTGCTGACCTTTTGCTTGAACTGATCCGAAATATATATTTTGCATTTTACTAAAAATAATTTTAAAATTCCTTTTAAATCTGCATTTACTTTAATTAAAAAGCTCATCTGTCAAATCTGTCTCTGGACAAATTGAAATAAAACACTTGTGATCGGTTTTGTAAGTTGTTTTAAGAAAATTAAAAATAAATATTTCAACTTTTTAATTGAAACTCAAGAGCTTGTAAAGGCTTTAAGCAAGAGTATTTAATTAAGAGATTAAAGGGAATGAAAGCAAATAAGGAAAATGAAACTGAAATTTATCAAAATGACAAAAGAGATTAAATAAAAAATGTGTGCTTGAATGAAAATAATAACTAAAAAAAACACTGGCAAAAATATACGGTTCTCTCAATTTGTTTGCAAATAATTCAATAAACAACTATTGACCTTTGACCTTTTGATAAAAAAATCTTAACTTTGATTTAGTTTTTCAACATAATATACACAATCATGTGTATTGAATTATGTATTTAAAAATTAAATATTTGCGTATTTCACAATTTGACCTATGACCTTTTATTATAAAATGAGTATTCTTTTTAATTTAATCTATTATAAAAATAGGTAAGGACAAATTTTTAGATCCCTTTTTCTTCTTTGTTTGCCAACCGAATTTCTTCATTCTTTTATCAAATGGTAGACATTGTTGAGCTTTAGTGAACCGACTATATATTATTTAAATCGGTTTAGTATTAAAGGAATAAAAGGCTCCTAAAGTTGATGCCACTACAAATGCTAAAAATACACACGTGTACGCATTTACTTATATAAGTATTGGTTCAATTAAAAATTATAAGCAAAACAATGAGAGTTTAAGAGTACGTACATGGTTATATGACTAATAAGATTTTTTCTCTTCAAATTAGTAAAATTGAAAAAGTAAAAGAGATCAGAATTAAATATGGGTGTACATACATGTTCATTTCGTATGGATGTGTTAGCTTCAACAAAAACTTAAAAACATAAATGTTGGTATTTGTATGCAAGTCTGTGTTTACACAAGTCATGTCTTATTGACTTGAGTGCTACTTTATAGGCGAGAGAGACGAGGGGAAAAGGTACGAGTACTCAGATGCATGTACTGTCATTACGTTTTGTTTTCTCATTCGTAATTTTAAGCCTGAAGGTATTTGCAAACAAAATAATTGTAAGTTTAGACTGGCAGTCGAATTTCGACCCACAAACTACTAACAGACATGTAAAAAATGACATTTGCAAATTGTCCAAATCAGCTAAAGTGCCGGTGGTTGAAGAAAGAGACAACTATAAAGACTTAATGCTGCGAAGAAGGGAAAATAAACAAAACAAAAAAATAAAATTGTATTAAAATTTTGGAAAAATTGTGGTTTGTGTGTGCTTTGTGTTTTGTGAATAGAAAGTTTTTAGCTCCAATATGATTATTAGTTTGTGGGAAAAGCAAAAATCAATCATTTCGTGTTGGGAAGAATAAAATACCACAAAGCAGTTTGTGTAAAATACGTTAATACAGAAAATAAAACCACAAAGAATGCAAAATATTTTTTCAATTTCTTTTTCGACGCTTGTGCGTATAGAGGGAGTCGGAAAATAAACTTATATAGTTTTCCCCTTCTGTCACCTCTGTATGCTTTGTGTTTCGACCACTAGGCGAACTCTACGTATAATAAATTAGTTAATTAATTATTCGAAATATTGTCCCTATTTTATTGAAAGTTTTTTTTTATAAATATTTATTCTTTCACTCAGGCTCAAGGTCATATGACCTTGATTTGATTTTAAGGCCGCAGAAAGTAATTAACTTATATATTTTTTTATAATATGTATAATAAATTTATTATCAGATTTCAAAAGTTTTAAAGTCCCTGTAACTTACAGTTTCACAATTTCACTTAACGTCTGGCGTCTATCGCTTATCGTATTTATTGTGATTTATTTATATAACCAACAATTATTTGTACAATTCACAACCCATTGTATGAGTTGTAAGCTGCCTATGTTTGTTGATAATTCCACATAAATATGATACTAAAGTCCAGCACAAGTGTACTTAAACATTTGCTTAAAACATTTGTTAACAACATTTGTTTAGTTTTTTACACTTCCGCAACATTAATGTTGCGACGAAAATTTACTGAAAAGCAAAATTGGAAAATGTTTTTTTTTATTTGTAAGCTGTGGAGAAACTCACCTGCGTCCTACAAGTTAAATAAAAATGTTCTTTCAGTAGTGATTTGCTGTATATATATGCCTCGCAACATTCATGTTGCAGCAGAATTTCAAGCAAAACGAAATATTTTAAGCACTTGTTTAATTATGCTTGCGCAGGGCTTTAGCTCTTACAATCTTCAACTCATGCAATAGGTTGTGAATAAAGAAAATTATATTCTTATATGTGTTTTTTATGCCTAAAATTTAATTTATTTATGAACATTTGCTAAAACTGAGACAAACACATTCGCTGTTGTGTTAATTTTAAAAAAATTCTTGTTCTTTTGTACACACAATTTCTGGCATTCTCTATCATTTTGGCAATTTTTAGGCCAAATTCTAAAGAATTTTGATGTGAAAAAAAAAGAAAAAAATTACAGCAAAACGCACCGCAATTAATTTTAAAATAAAGACAACTATTTCTGTATGCAGACAGCGACAAATAGTTTTGGTGGCCCCAAATAACCCAGCAAAAGTTTTATAGTAAAAATATTGAAAGTAAATTATATTAGGCAAAATCTTGTAAAGTTTTACGCGGAAAAAAGTCGGACATGAGACAATTTTTCGGGGAACAAGAAAAAAAAATCTCATTAAATCAAAAATATTATAGTAAAGTAGGACGCTGCATTAAATGTCACCTAAATTTTTATTCGTTTCTAACTGAAGAATCTATTTTTTTAATTATTTTTTTTTACAAAATTTCGAAACAACCCTCGTATAATATGAAGGTCAAAAATCTCAAAAACTCAACAACATAAAATTACTAATAGTTTCATTAAATTAATATTAAAAAAATTATATATAAAATATATTTGCAATCTACCCTCGCATATGTATATAGAAATGCTAAAATATAAGGAGGCAAATTTCAAAAATTTTAGATCATAGTATTTACGATTTTTGCAGTATTTTTTTCGAAAATTTCAAATGATGCCTCGTATTAGCACAATATTAATTAAATTAACCCTTTCACTACCTTTGGTATCACACATCTAGGAAAAATTATAGAGGCATGACACGTAAACGGCAAATTTATCCCATCTTGGAACATCTTCTAAAAATAACACAAGTGATGGAATATTTAGTACCAGAGTATGCCGTTTAAGAAACCCAATGGGTTACATATTTAGCATAACAAAAAAAAGATAAAAAAATTAAATATTAATGAAAAGTTTTTTATATTTATTTTTATTTATTATTGTATACATCTATCCGAAAATATTATGTATAGGCGTGTGTATAAACCCGCTGCTTATAGTACGGTAGTAAAAGAGTTAATAATTAAATATAAAATTAATGTTTTTTTTTTTTATATTAAAAACTAAAAATCTTAAAAATTTTCAAAAGAAATTGTGTGCATACTTATTATTTTTTTAAGCAATAAAATTTCAAACAATACATATCGAAGAAATGTTTAAACTACCCTCGCATATAATTAAAAATTTAAATATTTAATATTAGCCTTTCAATTTCGTTAAAACATTTTAATTTAATTTATAATTAAAGCATTAACATTTTTTTTTGGTGACCCTCGTATGACTTACGGCAGAAAAGGCAAAAGAGAAAATTAAGAAAATATACATACTTCATCGAAAAAATAGATGTAGCATAAAGAAATCATTCAATCTAAAATTAGTGGGTATTTAAATTTTGAACAACCCTCGTATTTTTGGCAAAATATTTTTATTAGAAATTATTAAGAGAAAAATTCATAAACACAAATCTGTTGCAATAAGCAACGTAAAATAGTCCTATTTTTAAGCTAAATTTTACGCCTACAATGTTTTTAATACTACCCTCGTATCTGAAACGAAACTTAAAAACGAATTAAAATGCTTGTAAGCTTATTGTAAGCTTCTTAAAACAAAAAATAAGAGTGCCTAGTAATCAAAAATAAAAGTTTAAATAGTTCTGAATTATGTTGAGCCCTTCGCGCCAAATTATCGTAAACGACAAAATTTTGATTTTTCAGGTGATGTGTTTGTTAATCATACAAAAAATATTGCGTTTTCATAAAAAAAATGCTGCTGAAGTAATATTCTGCTCATTTTGAGAAAAACATATGATGTGTATCTTCAACATTTTAAGTCAACATGCAAAATTATATGGAATTTTCAATGGATAGATAACATTGGTTGCACCTCAAATTATTCCTACGAAAGAATCAATGTTGTTCAATATTTTTTCACAAATTTGCAGAGAGTGCCAGGCGAATAATAAACGTAAAAGATTTTCATTTTATGATGAGATTTTATGAGCAATATTTTTTTTTGGTCAAAAATTAAAAGTAAAAATTTCAGCGATATTGTCGAGGGAAAAAAGTTAACTAGAATTTGGGATTAAAGAGTCGATGTTCGTTTTTTACTCAAACGACATATTCTCCTTTTCTCAATTAATATAAAAATCGAAAATTGGTAGATTTTTTTTGTCCTGCAAACATTTTCTTAACAAACTGTACGCATAAATTTTTCATGTTAACTAAAATGTTTACTGGTGGCCGGCCATGTTTTTTGCAGGCTAAATTTAATTCTATTTTAAAATGTTTTGGTTTGTTTTTGGGGCCACTTGGTTTAGTTTTATTTTTATTACGTACATACAGTACAACCTCCATAATCCGGACAGATATATGTAGTTTCAGCTACTGTCCGGATTAGTGCATCTTCCGAACTACAGTTAAAGCGGAATTTTAAGCGCAATACATATATGTACATATGTATGTACATATGTATGTACATATATAATTTATTTTTATTACCGAAAAGAAAAATAAATACACATAAGAAATCACTTGCATTTACTGCCAGGCCCACGAATTCGGTCTTGTTTTAAATATGATTGTACGAAAGCAAGAATTCGATCGACATAGTGGCCCTGGCAGTTAATTAATTTCCAAAAACATAAAGAACCATAATAAAAGTGACACAAAATATTCATTTTGAAAAATAAGAATTTATTTATATCCTTATGTAATTTGTCAGCTCTATTTTTAAATTCTTTTAAAAATAAAATATCCTTATCTGTGTCTTTGGTTTGTTCAGCCCATAAGATAGCTTTTGAAAACAGACACGCAAACTCAATTAAACTAAAATCTTTTACATTTGGAATCCTTATTTTGTCTAGCGGTAAAATACCGAAAAAACATTACTGAGAAAAAAGAACATTGTCCGGAGGAAAAATTTCTAAGCTGTCCGAAAAATTTAAATGTACGAATTACTGGATAGTCCGAGTGTCCGGATTAGGGAGGTTGTACTGTATTCATTTGCAGTCACTGATGCAAATTGTGTCTTTATTTCTTCTTCTTTTATTGCGCCACCCGTTTGCCAACAACTGAATTAACAAGCAAAATAAACAAAACATTTAAAACCGACAACAACTGCCCAACCACCCAAAAAGAGAGACCAAACACACAAACATAAAATTTGGCGTGCTTAAATAATTTCAGTTGATAATTTCAGTTGTGCCCCGTTCGACGCAGTGTTAACCGATGACGTCCGCGATCAATCTTTTTTATTTTTTATTTGTTTTATTAATTTTCTCCATTCTTTCATTATTTATTTACAATTGTCATTGTACACACATACAAATGTATTGATTGATATCTAAACAAATTTTTTAAGTGTTCTTCTTCATTTCACTAACATTCAATTATTTATCGCCATTTTTTCGCCGTAATTTCAACATGCTGTTGTTGTGATTTTTGTTTTTATTTGTTGTAACTCCGTTAACGGAGACGAAGTCAATAAAAAAAGTACCGAAACGTGTTTAAGTTATTATTGTTGTTGCTTTTGCAGAAATTTGAGTAATTTTGTTTTGATTTTTTAACGGTGGGAATTTTTTGATACTTCCCTCTCTTTTATTATTTACTAACGGTTTTTTTAACAGTCATCTCTTGTTGTTGGTGTTTCGTGATTATTTGTTTGTGAGATTTTTTGAAAAAAAGACAAAAACAAAAGAAAAACATAATTTAAATCTAATAATCACGTTTTATTTTAAATTTTATTGTTGTTTTATTAAAAAATAAGTTAATTAAATAGGTAAAAATTTGAGGAAGATGTACATATTTACATACATACATAAATTCATACATACATATGTATGTATTATGCATGCACTTTTTACAAACCAGTAGTTTTGTTGTCATAAAAATATAATTAAAAAAACTAAGCTACACTAAATAAAGAAAGATAAAGTCAATGATCTTTTTACTAAGTTTTATTTAAAAAAATTATGTATGTATGTACATACATACATATGTATGTATGTAGGTATGAGCATATGTTTGTAAAACTTAATTATGAAAGGAGTTTTTAAGACAATTGGGAAATAAATGAAACATAAAAATATTTAAACATAATAAGCCTTACACCTCTTTTTTTAAATAAAAATTAGGTACAGAAAATTAAATAAAGCCGAAATACATACTACATACTTATGTACATATGTACATAAATTGTTTTAGCAAAGTTTCGAATTTCAAAGCCTTTTTATAGAAAATAGAAATTGTTATACCAATGTTTTGCCAAAAAATACTACATATTTTCAAAGATTTCATTAATGGAATATTTTTTGTAATATTTCCTCGATATTTCCCTTTATTTATTCAAATTTTGTTGTCTGATTTTACAAATCATTTTATTTAGATTTTTTTTTTTAATTTTTAAATGTGTTTCACACAATCTACGAGTGTATAGTCTGCAATACTTTTCAAAAACTCTGACACTGTTGTTATATTTTTATAGTCTGTTTCTTCAAAGACTGCTTGCTATAAAAAGCTTTTTTCAGCTGTTCATAATCTATGAAGTCATTTGTTTTTATACTCGTAGTTACATATTTGTTTTTTTTTTACACCCGCTCTTATCGAAAAATATAAGTATGTACATATGTACATACTTATGTATATTTTTTCAACCCACACAACTCTTCCTCTGTGTGGCATAAGATTGAAAAATAAAACTAATAAGATATCGAACAATATAAAACTTGATTAAATTTTGGAAAAGAAAAATCAGAAAAATCAAAAATTTTAAATATAAATAAAATTTTATAGTCATTTTCATGTCTAAAAAATAAGTAAACATATTTTTTTCATTTTATTAAAAAAAATCCTGTTCAGCGTTTTTTAAAACCAAAAAATTCTAATAAATTTTCGTTTTTAAAATAAACAATCAGGGTTGTCACAGAATCCAAAAATATTTTTGTGTGATGAATTTCAATGTTATTGGTTTTATGTTCAAAACAGATAGATATAACATAAAACCGATAACATTCGTCACACAAAAGTACTCTTTTGTCGTCTGTTCAAAATCAATTCCGACTCATTGGATTCTGTGACAACCCTGATCATTTTTATAATTTTCAAAAATGAGTAGTTTTTTAAGAAAATAAAAAAAATCAATTTTAATGTATCATTTCAAAGGCACAGCTTAATAAACTTCAATGAAAGCTTTTAGGAAAACTTTTAAATTTTTACCGCGCCAATTTTTGAAAATATATTTTTGGAGGTTTTAAATAATAAAATCTTCTTATTTTATTACCGAAAAGCATTCGATTTAATGCTCACCTTAATAGAAAAACTTTTAAAAATATATTTTTCTGCAAAAAAAATCTTGCACAAAAGATTTTAAAGATTAAAGGATTATTAAAAATTTTATTATTAAAGTTTTTTTTAGTTTTAAAAGTTCTTTTTATATCAAAAAGTTACTCGAAGTTTTGTTTAAAAATTAGTTAATTTTTGTAGAGTAGCGTTGTTTCAAAGTTTTTAGAAACTGTGTTTTTTTGAAAAATCCATTTAAAGCTTTTTAAAAAACAATTGTTAATATCGTTTCAAAGTTTTTAGAAACTGTGGTTTTTTGAAAAAATCCATTAAAAGCTTTTTAAAAAACAATTGTTAATATCGTTAATATTACATATTTAAATATCCCTCTAGAAGCTTTTCATAGAGAAAGCGACCTTAAGTTTGAAAAAGTTTTTAAATAAAACAATAAAAAATCCGAAAAATTACAAAGCTTTTAAAATTTGCTTAAAACTATGTATTTCGAATCTTTTATCAATAGTGGACACGAAAAGCTTTAAAGGGAGTTTTGTTAAAGGCATTTAAAAATCTACATTTGTAAAGCTCTTATAAATGTTTTTTTTTCTTTTTTTTTTTGTTATCAACTTTTGCAGCTTTCTATTGCATTTAGTATAAATAATATACGAGCTTTTTCTCAAGTTCTTGATCATTTACTTTAATTTGCACTTATGACCCTGTATTAAGTAATTGTTCTTATCACATTAGTGTTCAGTTTCTTTGTTAAGAGCGATAAAAAGAGAGCGGAGCTGAATAAAAAACTGCATATTGTTTTGTGTGTGTGTGTTTTTTTAATCATTTTAACATTAAGAGAGTTAAAAAGATGTCTTATTTTTAATAGAATTTCTGAACCGATAAACAACTTTAGATTTTAATGTACAAAAGAAATGCAAAACAACAAAAGTGCATTTAAAAGATGCATAAACAAGAAACACCAACACTTGAAGGAAGAGATGCAAATAATTAACGCCTTCAGTTCAATATTTTTACTTCCAACTTCTTGGGTTTTTTTCACAGTTGCACGAAAATGAGTCTAATAAACTGACTAACGCGTGGATAATTTGAATGTTTCGAAATGCAACGTTTTTCAATCAAGTTGCAAGTGGCCTCAGTGCATGCTAATTAATGAGAAAGAAACACTACACATACGAACAAGATAAAGTGTTTAAAAATATTGTTTAAGTTAAAATAAATTTTTGCGAAGAGGAAAAAAATAAGAATTGACTTGAATTTCGATTCAATCTGTTTAGTAAAAACGAACAAATGTTTGTAAAAAGCTCCATGGCTGACAGTGTAGTGGATGATGTATTAAAAGATATTTTATATTTAAAAAATAATTGTGTTAGTATTTAATTTTTAGAATTTTGAATTATGAAATTATGAAAATATGTTCACTAATTTTTACTGTTTTTTTTTTGTTTCAATATTATTTACAGCTGGAATTGCTGCAGCGTCAGGTCACAGATTTAACGGACACAAAAACCACAGTTGAAGATCTGACTTCACGCACTAAAACCGAATATGCGGTATTGCAGGCGCGCTATCACATGCTGGAGGAGCAGTTCAGAGAAGTAAGTTTGTTTTCGTTATATTGCACTCTTTTTATATAACTCTTCGTTTTATTCGCCTTAGGCTGAGTTTCGTGCCGAGGATCGTTTAGCCGAAGATCAAAAACGTCACCGTGAGCTATTGGCTCGCGTTGAACGCGAGGCTGCCTTACAAAACGAAAATTGTCAAATCAAAATCAAAACTATTGAAATCGAAGCAAATTCGTTGCGTGAAGAAAATCAACGTTTACGCGTTTTGTGTGACAAACAGGCCAATGATTTGCATCGCACTGAAGAGAAATTTGAATTGGCCAGAGATCAGATAGTGGGCCTGCAGCAAGATCTCGATGAGGCCCTGCTGAAAGAGCGCAAATATGAAAAAGAAAAAAAGACTTCAGAGGAGCTCATGCTGGAGCTGAGTAAAGAATTGGAGCGTTTAAGAGCTGAAACGGGACCAGCTATGCCCACAACATCGCCCGAATCTATAAGACTGGAAGAGCTCCATCAAGAGCTTGAAGAAATGCGACAAAAGAATCGAGGTTTGCTCTTTTTGATTTCTAGATAAAACAAACACATTTCAATATAAATTTTTTTTCTCCGCAAAAACAGCTTTGGAAGAACAAAATGAGGAACTACAAGCCGCTGTTTTAACACGTGGAGTGGAGGAGGGTCGCCATTTATTAAATGGCACCTTAAATAGTTTGGCTCAAGAATTAGAAGAAATGTCACAAGCTCAGGTGAGTTTGAAAAACACAAAGTTTTCTTTTATATATATTTTGTTTGCTTAAAAGCACTTTTTTAAAAGCACCTTTTATCGCTTTCAACGTTTTTTATAACAGCAAAAAAGCTTGTGGTTTCCTAATCAAACAAATAAGCTTTAAAGCATTTTAATGAAATAGACAAGTAATTTTATAATATAAAGTTTGCATGTTTTTCTAAAGTCCAAAGAAAGCTTTATACTGTAACTTTACTGCAAAAAAGCTAGCTTGGTGTTACGTTTCTTTTAAATAAAAAAATCTATTTGTAAGAATTATTTTAAAATTTTGTTATACATTTTCTTAAAGGCATGAAAGCAGCTTTATTGTTTTTAAGACTTACAAAGCAGATTTTTGTTACTTAAGCATTTTTTTAAATAAGTAATTTGTTATTTTAGAAACGGAAAAGCTCTGCTGGAAAACATTTTCATTTACATAGTTTTCATCATCTCGTTATTTCTTAAGACACATTTTATTCGCTTTGCATGATTGTATAAAAAAAATAACGCTTAAAGCTTAAAGCTACATATCTTTAGAACTGTTTACGCTCATATTTGGATTTATTCATTACACTGGTTGATCATTATTCGCAATTTCCTTGTTTGTTGCTGCATATAAAAGCACTATTAGTAAATTCATAAAAGCAGTTGTTCAATTTTGTGTTGTGAGTGTCTAATCATAATATTTTAAAAATACAAAGTAAAAAAAAGAATTGCACGAAAGCTACCAACCAGTTTTCTTGTTAAAGTTTTAAAGCTCGTTTTTTCAAAAAACAACTTTAAGTGAAGCTTCTATTCTATAAGTTTTATTGCTACGAAAGAGTTTTTTCTGTAATATTGAAAAAATAATAATTAAAACAGTATTTACTTTTACAAAAAGCATTTTTATAATATGTATTATGGTAAGCTTTATTCTCTCTAAGGCTTAAGTGACAAAAGTTTATATAAAATTAAAGAACTAAGTTTCTAACAAATTTGTATATGAAGTTCAAAAAAGCGTTTTAGAAATTTCTTACTAGAAAGAATAAACCTATAACTGACTAGATGTTAAAAAGAGTTAAGCAGAAAGCTTTAAATAAATTCGTTTAATAATAAGTTCTTCCTAACACGTTAAGAAAATGCCTGAAAAGATTAAAATTTTGGGGGCTGTTCGCATATAACGTAAAGTTATATTTTTATCCTTTAAACCTTTCCTTTAGACAAGTTGGAGTAAATTCGTGCACGTACAGAAAGATACATACATAATATTACCCAAACTTTTACGATTTCTTTTTTTCAAATAAAATTTCTATGCATGAAGAAAAGTTTTTAGATAAATTTACACATTCAAAAGCTTAAAAAATTATTTCGAAATACATAAAAGAAAAGAAAAAGAATTTTCAAGTGAAATTCTATTGAGCTTGCAAGACAAACAAAGCTTATTTCTTAACTTATAAACCAATTGTTTAACATAAATTTCCAAAAAAAAATTTTTTTCCAAAGGTTTATTTTTCTGAAAAAAAGTTTAATAAGTACAAAAAAGCTTCTTCAAAAAAAAAATTGAGTAAAAATATTCACAGCTTTTTAAGAAAATCAGAAAGGAAACTGAAAAATGTTAATAAGAATTTAATGAACCATTAATTCTTTTTAGAAAGATTTTCATTTTCCAAAAAATGTTTTTGCAAAGTTTGATAAGAATAAGATGAAACCTTTACGAGAAGTTCCTAGCAATGAAGAAACAAAATAAAACTGAGTCAACAAGAAATAGTTTTTTATAACGGTTAAAAATTTTTCTTTTTATAAAAGCTTGAATTTTTTTAAAGCTTTAAAGTTTTCTTAAATATATGTTTATTTTAAAAACTTTGAGGGCCTTTATTTTTATAAAATTCAGCATTTCCTGCTACCTTATTTATAAATTTAAAGCTTTTATATTGATGTTAACTATATTCTTTAAAGCTTTAAAGTTTTCTTAAATATATGTTTATTTTAAAAACTTTGAGGGCCTTTATTTTTATAAAATTCAGCATTTCCTGCTACCTTATTTATAAATTTAAAGCTTTTATATTGATGTTAACTATATTCTTTAAAGCTTTAAAGTTTTCTTAAATTTATTTTTATTGAAAAATTTTGAGGGAACTTTTTTTTAAATAAAATTTAACGTTTCCTCCTGCCGTATTTATCAATTTAAAGCTTTCATATTGGTGCTTACTCATTTTTTTCTATCTAAATTCGTGAAAATTTACTTTGGAGTTTTTTTTACCTGAGAAGATTAAAACCGATTTACTATTTCTTATTTTTGCTTTCATTACCTAAGATTAAGAGTGATGTACAATTTTTTTACTTTTACAATATATTTACTTAGTTTGCGTTTAGGCAGGGAAACATTTTGAGGAGAAAAATTTAGTTTGTGAGCCTAAATTTTGTGTTCTGTACTCGGCGACAAGCTTTGTTCACATATTCTTTGTTGCCGATGTTTTTCCTACCAAATGCTCGGTTGTCTAAACTCGGACTTAAATGTGCTGTTAAAATCTAAAATTTTCTGCATGATTTTCGAAAGTTTTACTAAAAACTTTTTTTTTGCAATTTAAACTTTGCTAGGCCTTATTTAGACTTAATGCTTTTGGAATCTTTAGTAAAATTCAATAAAATAAAAATTGCTACTGGTTTTCGAGTTATCTGGTAACTTTTGTGTCAAAGCTTTTTACATTCTAAAATAATAAAACCTATTTTGTTTGAACATTTTACTCCGTTTTCATACAATACTCATAAAATGTGTATTATTTTTTTCTTTCTATGTAAAATTTATAACAGGATTCTGTGGATTCAGCCACATTAGCATCCTTAAGTCAGGTAATAAACAAAAAAAAATATATAAATATAATATACATATGTGTGTCATCTTTTAAAATTGGTGGTTTGTGTTGGTGGGTCTTAATTTCAATTTTAAAGTTTTTAGTTTTTATTGTTGTCTTTAACAATTTCACAGACATATCACACACGGTCAAACAAAGAAACACTAATATACATTTATAGTTTTTTGGCGGGTGAATACTAAAGGTTAAAGCTTTTAAGGTGAAAGTAAATTTTTTTCATGCGTGTGTGTGTGGTTTTTTTGTAATTATTGAAATATACAAATATATTTTTTTAAGGGAACTAAATTGATAATTAATTTTTGTTTTTTTTTTGTTTGTGTTTTTCTCTTCTTCTCATTTTATAGTTACAACAAGCTTTCCAGGAAAAAGAGGAAGAAAACACCCGCCTTAAACATTATATTGATACAATATTATTGAATATTGTTGAAAAATGTCCTCAATTGTTGGAAGTTAAAGCCATAAGTAATAATAAATAATACTTATTAATATAAATTATAAAATTAAATTAGTTTATTAAGGCCAACTAATTATTAAAAAAGAAAAGAAGTAACAAAAAAAATAAGCGAAATAACAAGTAAAATCAAATAAAATTTATATTTTTTTTATTAGATTCTTTAAGCAATATTATCTATAGTAGTTTAAACTTAAAAAAACAAACTTAAGCAAAGGCCGTTTAAAATTGGTTTAACTTTTAGTTAAGTTTAGTTTAAACTAAATTTATAGCTTAAAAGCTTAGTTGGCAGAGTTAAGTGGCCTAATCTAACTTCAAGTTCCAGTAAAACGTCTAAAACTTTTAAATTTTACATCCAGTTAAACTAATTTATTGTCTAGAAAAATTGATTTATGTTTTGTGTAAAGAATTTCTTGTAACTAAATTATAAACAACAATTTTAGTGTAAATTTATTTATTAACAAAAAAACACCCAACTTTTTAAACGGAAAATCATTGAACTCACTCAAACAAACTCCTTCTGGAGTTTTCAAACCTCAACGTTTCTTGTACTCCTTCTTTTTCAAAATGACTGTAGAATTATTTATGTGTAGTTATAAAAATATTACAAAACCAAAATTTAATAAAGTTATTAGAAGTAAAAAAAGAAGAAACTTAAAACAAATAATTGTTGTTATATTGTTTTAAATTGGCTTTTTTTAAATTATTGATAAATAACGCAACATTAACTGCAAGTTTTAATTAATTAAATAATATTCTTAAGATTTTATTTTTCTATGATTTTACTTTATTTTCTTTTAGTTAGGCCTTTTAGAATTTTCTCATTTAGAGTTTTAAACAAAAAACAACCCCCCCTGTAAAATGCGTATCAAACAAATTTTTAAACTAATTTAGTCATAAACGTAATTATTAGTTATAATAAGACAGAAAACAACAACTAAAAAAAGGATATTAAATTTAAATAAATACGTATAATTTTTTTAATAAACTAAATTTTATTATATTTCTTTTTATTCAATAAAAAAAATGGTGGCAAATTACGCCATTCGATATAGAGTAAAATCCCATACAAAATTTTTTGAATTTGTATGAAAATTTCGTTTGATATCGAATGCCGGAATTTGCCCCCTGATTTACTGAATGTTGCCTGTCGCAGAATATCGAAAGAACAGTTTCTTTCGTGCAATAACATTTAAAGGCTGGTTGGTGCAGAGTTCTTATCGAAAATTCACATTTATTTCTACCCACAAAAATAATCATGTAGAGTTGTGTAGAAAATGATTGTGGTAGTCACAAAAATTCACATTTATTTTCTGTAGATGACAAAGTTTACAAGAATGTACAACTGACAACACCACAATGTATTGAAATAATTCCCCTTATTCTGTAACTTCTTGGCGACGTCAAACCAATAATAGTAATGGACCATGTTACAAGCAAACGGTTCTTGTGGGAACCTAAATTCCATTGAGAACTCTCCTCCGCACCAGCCTTAAAAGAAAAACAACATTTTAAAATTTTTTTTATTTTCGATATTGTGGGACAGGCAATTAAAGTTTATTTATTTTTTATATATCGCATTTGTATTAAAGCAAAATTTATTAAATTTTCAATACAAGAAAAATACTTTTTGTTGTTACATTGAAGATATATATGTACATACATATATGAAAAATAATCACCCTTATTGTGCTTGGCGTTTTTGTTGCGAAAGTCGGACGTTTTGTAAAAAATGGTGTAGTTGGCAAAAACGCTAATATATACGACACAAACTGTCGTTAAAACGGTAAATTGTTTGGCGTATTTGTGT
This sequence comes from Gymnocheta viridis, assembly GCA_956483585.1. Taxonomy (NCBI): domain Eukaryota; kingdom Metazoa; phylum Arthropoda; class Insecta; order Diptera; family Tachinidae; genus Gymnocheta; species Gymnocheta viridis. The sequence continues at coordinate 81,559,072 of OY101444.1, read as the reverse complement.
GTCAAAAGTTTGTAAAATTGTCGTTAAGAATTATATTCGCGATATAATTCAATTTAGTTAATTTATTTTAATTTATTTATTTAGTTATTTATTATAATTAAAATTACCATAAATCTTAAAGCTAAAGCACTAGCTACTAAGGCTTTCGGCTTGTTTAATTAATTTAATTTTAATTAATTATTTATAAACAACTGTTTTTAAAATTTTTTTGCAACAGTTTGTTTCATAAACACTTGTTTTTTCTTTTACAAAAATTTTACGGTGGAAAATTTTACACGGTAACATAAGATTTTAAATGCGACAGCAACTACGACAGTTGGCGTAATGCAACTACGCCAATTACAATAAGCGTGAATTTTTAAATCTTCCATTTCGCTAACGAAATGTAGACAAGAGAATACGAATTTTTTCACAGCTGCTAGATATAAATATTCCGGTATGTGAAGTGAAAATCGATTGATTTCAAAAATCATATTCTTCTAAAAGTTAATTAACTGATTCCTTTTTATTGAACATTTAGAGTATTTTATAGAAAGTTAAAGTCCATTCCACAACATTGTCCGATCGATTTATAGCACAAGTATTTGGCAATGATTAGTTTTGCCAAATCACGTGATTTGAAATCGATCGATTTCCATCACACGCCTGGGGTGGAATCGTCACAGCCGTGAACGTACAATACGTAACGTAATAATACATTTTCGTACTATGTCATTCGTAAACGGATGATAATTCGCAATAATTTAGAATGTAACATGCATTATTCGTTTAACTGAACGGACATTTTTGCAATCGTATTTTATAATGCCATTAATGTCAAACGATTAAGTAGTCATTTAATTAATTTTCATACGATTGCCGATACGATCACGTATGTGACGATACCACCCCTGATTATCTATGTCAATTTTTCATAAAAAAAGCACAAAAATAAAAATTTCAAGTCAATATTAAACTATTGTTGAACAAGTGCGATATGTAAGTAAAACAAAAAACTTTTAAGTATTTCAAAATCGGTTTTAAGTATTTTATTTAAAAATCCTTGTTGGGTCTTATCTTTTCCACGTATTTTTCATTTAATTTAATTTATTTTTTTGGTTCAGCTCCAACTTCAGTTGAAAGTTCAAGTTAGAAATTGAAAAGTAAAATGAAACTTTTAATCTTTAATCAAACACTTTCATGAAGACGTTGTTTCATAATCAGACATGTTCTACAAAAGTAGTGAAATTTAATTATGAAAAGTAAACTTTTAATATTTGATGTAGAGTATACTTTTATTGAATATTGAAATTCAAATGTAAAAAGAAGAGTGCAGAACGTAAAAAATGTATACTGAAGTGATTTCAATTGAATTCCACTTCAAAGAGGAATGTAGAACATACCGGAATATGTGTAACTTCGTACGTGCACGAAATTTCCTAAACTTATCCGAAAAGATCTTTTTAGGAAATAAACTTACGCAGAAGTTTTGGGTAACTTTGAGCGCACGTAAGGCAACCGATAGATTGATTAATGTCTAAAGTTTTCTTAAGTCATTAAAAGTTCCAAGGCTCAGTTTTACCTAACTTCAGCTTTAAATTTTTATGGCTTTAACTTCGGTCAGTTTGTGTCAGGAGTTTTGTCAGCTTAAATGAGCTTTTTTTCTGAATTCTATGAAAATCCAAAAGCAAAATTTTTGGAGCATATTATTTATTTACCTATAGTAATTTTATATCCAAAAAATAGAATAAATTATGCTACTGACTTTCTGGAAAGCTGAACAAGGCTCTGAACAAGAAATGAAAATTGAAAAAATATAAATTTTCAAAAAAATTTTCAGTTATCAATTTTTAAGTTGGTTTTTGAATATTATTTTGTCTTGGGGGCTGTTCCCATATTGCGCCGTTTTAAACCTCTCTCGCTCCTTCGTAGCGTGCTTTAAAAAATGTTCAATGCATAATTAGTTTGCGCGTTCATTTCCGTTATGAATCAGGGGGTTACTCTCTATTGCGATGCGAAAGCAATTTTAGTGTAAAAGTGGTTTCATTTTGTAACAATTTTCTATCGCATCGCAATAGAGAGTAACCCCCTGAGCTGTTTGGTTTCTGTTCAATTGAAAATCTGTATATTTTGGTTTATTGTTCGTTTTTCGTTCTGTTGTGTTGCGGACAATTCCGTAGAAAAGTTTTCTTTCTAAAATTTTCACTAATTCTCTAGTAAATTTTCACTAATGTCTTCACATTGAATTTTTTTTTGTAATAAAATTCGAGATATTTGCATTTTTAATTTCACATTATTTTTTCTTTGTATACAAATTTTTGCTGTCCCCCAGAAAAAAGTAAAAAGAAACTATCAAATCGACAGTTACAAATAAAAAAAAAACAAGAGAATTTCAAAGTACATGAAAAAAGAATGTACCTCTCCCCAATTTTCTCTCACCAACAAACTAAAGGTACGGTCACACTTGGCAAACATTTGCCCAAGAAAACGTAACCACTACTTTTGCTTAAGGTTAGGGTGATTTAACTTGGTTTTTTGAAGTAAATTATGTAGCAAAATGCTATTTTTATATTATTTTTAATAAATGCGAACCCATATTAAAAAAAATATTGGAATTAATAAAAATGCAAATTTAGCTTGTCTGTTGGTTACGTTTTTTTTCGGAAAATATTTGTCAGATGTGACCGTACCTTCAGACCTTCTGAAAGAAAACTTTCATAGTGTCACCCAAGAGTGCGTATGTTTTAGTATTAACAATTCTTTTATTAAAATTTTGTTTTAATTCAAGATTTTTTAAAGATTTATGTGTAAATTTTTATTAGCAGGTCTGGCGTTCCACCTCCGCTAACGACGCTTCTTCTGACACTTTATTGTTTGGTGCCTTTTGCACTTATAAAAGTGCATTTATTTATTATTTACATTTATAAAATTCATACCCACAGTGTTGCATCGTCCACATCCGAAAGTTCAGGGACAGAATCATACAAAATATTCAGTCTTTAATTATTAATTTGTTTCTTTTTTGTGTTTATTCAAACAAACGAGTTTTCACGAAAACGTTTTGTTCACAATTTCAATGTTTTTCTTTTGATTATTGTTTGCTTTCAAAAACAGCTGATTCCTTTTACAGAACAGGTAATTAAAAAATATTTTCTACAGAGAAGAACGGCACAGAACAGCAACGAAAAGTGGAAACTAAAGAGTCCTTAAATTTTAAATTTCATAAAAAATATGTGAACCCCTCCCAAGTCTTAGTGACCCCTCGCAGCGTAATACATGAACAGCCGCCCCTTTGACAGATTTTTTCCTTTTCTAAACAAAAATTTGCGTTAACAGAAGGACAATCGAACTGATTAAATATTTTCTAAAATGAAAAACGGCATTTATTTGACTAAATTTTTCTTTTTTTGTTTTAGTAAATAAGTGTATTTGTAAAAATATTTTTATGAAAGAAAAAAGTTTTAAAACAAATAATTTATAGTGTAATTAAAATATTTGTAAAAGCCTTATAATCGGCCTTTTAATTTGTTAAAAAAAAAGTATTTATATTTGAACAAAATAATCAAAGCATATTTTAAGGAGCATTTAATTGTAAACAAAATATAAAAAAAAATATTAAATACCAGACAGACACTAATTAACATAATGGCAACAACAAAAATAAAAAGAAAAAAAAAACAGAAAATAACGTTAAAAAGAAAACTAAAAATAAACAATTTATTAAATATTAAATTAAGCAACAAATAAAATCCATAAATAAATTTATTAAAAGATTTACAAGAAAAAAAAAAAAACAAAAATGCTAAAGTGTAACGCAGTTTTTTTTTCATTTGAAGAAGTTCCTCCAGCAAAAGGGTAATAAATATTGACGTCACTTTAAAGCAATTAAAAAGACAATTTGATATGATTCTTCTGTTAACTGTTATTGAAGATGATGGTGATGCAAAATTTTGCAGCACATAAAAAAAGGTATAAAAACTTTCAAGTTTTGTGCTCAAAGCACACAGTAAGTTTTTAATATTCTAACCAATAACAACACAATGAAGTCCTGGATGATCTTTGCGGCAGGTAAGTGAGATTTCAAACAAGTATTTTGAATGTTTTTTTTAAGATTTTATTAAAAATTTTTCTTTCTTTAAGTTGTGCTCATTTGCCAAGCAGCCAAAGTTCCGCAAGAAGTTACACATCAAGTTGTGGTGCCTGTGCCTAGCGATGTTCTAGCTGCACCACCGCCACCAAGTGACTCTTCAAAGCATCGCCCAACAACTGAAACTCCCGCTCAGGTAGAGGAAGTCGCAAAGGATCATGAGCACAAATTAAAGGGCATGAAAAAACTTGTGACTACAGAGCAACCCGCAATGAAAAGCATGACTCACCCCACTGCAGCAGAAATGAACAGCATGAAACGTAAAACTCGCGCTATTCCAATAACAGATAACGCAAGCATTAAATCCCATGCAGTTAAACACAACGATATGATTATGAGGAATGATATGTGGGCGCAAAGAAAGCACACCATGGACCATAAAATGCACTCACATCGTTCGATGAGATCCATAAAGGCAACAACTAAACCATCAATTAAACTACAAGCGGTTACGGTTACGGAAAATCCTATTGTTGTTAAAACTGCAGACACCTCTTCCGCCGCCTCCTCTCCAGCCAATGGCGGCATATCTTCCATTGATCCCTGTGATTTATTGTGCACTAAATTCGAATTTGAACCGATTTGTGCCACAAATGGATTGTGCTTGCATGACTTTCCCAATCAATGCATTTTGGAGACCTACAACTGCAGACACCCCAAAGGGAAATTTGCTGCCACCAAAGATGACAGATGCCAAATGAATCCGCTGAACAAATGTGATGAAAGCGAAATGATTTGAAAAGAAATTGTGTACAGCAGAAAATAGAATAAAAATTTTGCATGAAATTAATAATAAAAATTGTGAATGCAACAATGAACAATTTCGCCAAAAAAAAACTCTCACGTTCAAGCTCTTTAATTTTCATTTTATAACATATTTTTGCGAAGTTTACTTTTTTTCTAATTTGACAAATATAAAAAGGTCAAAAGAACTCGTCAGCTGCTTACTAAAGCAGTGACTACCGAAACCAAGTCCACCTTAAAAATAAACCGAATAAATGTATTAAAGTTTATTTAAATAAATTTACTGCCAGGCTGACGATTTCACACGTATTCGCTCTTTCGTACAATTTCATTTAAAACAAAAACGAAACTTTAGAATTTGTTTTTGTTTTAAATGTAATTGTACGAAATAAGGATCACTTGTAACATCGTGGGTCTGGCAGTTAATGATTTTTCTTAAGCTAGATTTCGGAGTTTTATCATATAAAATTTTACAGTAGGCTAGAGAATTTTAAAACAAATTTTAAAACTAATTTGTATATTTATTTTATTCGAACTTATGCCTTGCAAGGGGTCTCAAAAAATAGTGAAGGCTTAGAAAATGTTTAAATTACCCACATGTTTGCTAAAACTTTAATTGCTAAAGATATGGAATTAATAATAAAAAAAGTCCAAATAATAGTGGGACAGAAAACCAAATTCCTCCGTTATGTCCCGCTTTTTGTTGTTGACATGTTAACCCAGCACCAACAAATATACACTTGTCTACCCGTTGTCGACAACAATTTACTACTATTGACCATGAATCAACAAGAAAACAAAATTGCGCACTCAGCCGTACAAAATGAATTTCTACTGCGCATCTACGTCATCATAGAATACAAATGAGTGTTTGTTGTAAAATGTGTAAGAGATTTTTGGCACCAAACTGGAAATAAGTAAATAAGTTCTAAACGGGTACATCGATTTCCAACAAAAAAAATTTTAAATGGACAGAAAAGAGATGCAGTCGAGTAAATCTTTTGAGTTTGGGATTGAAGCTATTTGAAGAAGACCTTCCTCGGGCTACCAAAGTTTTACATTTCGGCCTGCTTTCCATACAAAAATGTACTTTTGCTTACAACACATATTCTATGTCTGCGTCACAACACAATACAATCACACACAACAAAATAACGGATCTGCGCAATGCGCAATCTTGTTTACATGATTCATGACTATTGTGACTGCCTTTTACTATTTTAGAAAATATTGAAATTAACATTTTTGGCTTGAGTTCAAATCTTAGTTTACCAATTTCTTCTTAATTTATAAGAAATTGTTTTTGAATAAATTTATTATTTTATTAAATGTCAACAGGCTGTTTGTTAATCCATTAATGCCCAGTACTTATTTTCATGAAAATTTGTGAGGAAATTCAAGAAAAATTTTAGGGAAATAAACATACTTTGTTCAGCAACATTTTAAGATAATTTGGACAAATCAAATTGCTTATAACATCCAAAGGCATGGTATAATTATTCCCAGTACAAAAAAAAATATGTATATTTTGCTGAAAACTATAGAAATATTAAACAAAAAGTTTTAATAAAGTTTTAATATGTACTACCAATTACAGTCGAACTTCGATTACTTCAATCATCATTATCCCAAAAAAGGTTTCTTTCGTCGAACACGATTGAATTTAAAACACTGCAACAAGTTGTATGCAACAACCCAGCTAATAAGTAAGTAAATTTGAGTTGGTTCCAACTGATTTAAATTATATGGGTTCGATGAAAGGTGTTTGTCTAAAACGAGTGACTAAACGAGTCGGGCCCAGGTCTAAAGCAAATTACTTCAAGTATTCATATGTATGTATTTTAGTTCGAGTTACGGAAAGAGAATCGTGAGTTATTTAATCTCTTAAGTTAGAGTTAGAGAAAAATCGAGTTATAGAAGTTCGAGTTGGGGAAGTTCGACTGTAATATATTATCTGAATAAAATGTAGTTGAATTGAATTTTACTATTTTATTATATTTGGAGTTTTCAATAGGAACATTTTTGGCCAGATAAAATTTTTCAGTTAATTTTTTTCAATTTTTCTTTACTTAAAACTTAAAATTTTGCAAAAGATTTTCAATGCGCCAGAGAACTATAAAAAAACTATACGAAGCTAAAATGTAATTTTTTAATGTTTTAAGCAAACTTGTTGAAAAATGAACGGATTAAAAAAATTGCAAATGTTTGTTTAACAAACTATTAAAAATTTAAACTTGGAATATTCTGTTTTGTAAAACGCAACGCTTAGCGTTGGTAAAAAAAAAATAAAATACAAAAACAAATCACTCTAAAAATTTGTCAATGTTTAGCGTTGCGTTTTACAAAATGATGACATTAAAAAATTTATACCTATCTATTCCAAAAAAAAAACTGACTGTGATTAACCAAGTTTTTAAATGAATTATGTTTTTATTACAGTGTTTTTATGAATTTTTCCTTTCCTTATACATATATAAGTATATATTTAAAAATAAAATTCTGTTTGCATTACTATAATTTCAATTAATTTTTAATTTAGTACTGGATTTAACGAGCAAGCCTGCAAACAATTAAGCCCAATTTCCTAATTAAAACTAATATAACACAAATTATTGTTAATTTCTTATTTGCCCACTAAAACCCTTGTACTAAGCAATAAACAAACTAGTGGCAACTTCAGCACATTTATACTCCCGCTATTTTTGCTACACTTCGTTAATTGTTTCAGTTATTCGCCGGTATTCTTTGAATTCGCGTTAGACTTTGTTCGAGTCTAATGTCGTTTTAAATGGTGTTAAAATAAATTAAAATTTATGATTAAATGTGGTTAAATGTGTAATTAATAAGTGTATTATATAATTATCAGATAAATCTTAGAATAAATAAACAAATTATCAGTGTAAAAGAAAGTTTACTTAAAAAAACGTCATATTCTCCATTTAATGCTGAGTATTGTTTGTGTTTTTGTGTGTCTCGTTGTTCTTTCTGTTTTTGTTGTTGTTTGTTTTTGTTCCCACATTTGCTTTTAGTATTAACTTGAGATTAATTTGAAATAGTATTTGAAGTGGAGATGCTCTAATCATAATTTATAATTTCAAATATTTAATATTTTAGAAAGTTTGTGCTGAACATTTAAAAAAAATTAAAGTTTTATTCTTTAATAAATTTATTGAAATAATTTTACAAGTCATAAAATAATCGTAATTCAATCAATACGAGTTACATACATACATAATTACATATAATATTCTTTAATAAATTTCCATTTTAATATTTCTGCTGATCTACAAATCGCCGCGATAGCACTTTGGTGCCCCAATATCCTGGCATTTGGCAAAGTCCACAACTTGGAAAACTTTTAAAAGAAATTCAAATTTCATTAAATAAAATATCAATCACATAAATTCCTTATTTGCTTACTTTTGTCGGTATTCAAACAATTATAAGTGCTAAGATCACATTGACTTTCGAATTGCCAATAACAACGGCCATTGTAGCCGCACACTGACAGATCCTGTTGATGGCATATAAATTCACATTTGCCTGGGTTTTCGACAGCATTAACTTGCATGTCTTGCCAGGCGAGACGATTTTTGACAGAACGTACCATACGCTGTTGGCTGGCAACATGATGTGCAACAACTTGCGGTATATGTTGCGAGACTTGGGTAACAATATGTTGCACTTTAGGAGGTATTTCTACAGAAACTTTGGAAGGATCGGCTGACTCTGAAATCATAACATTGGGCTTGACGGGTGCGCCAGCTTGTTGCTCAGCGTGTTGGGGTTGTGCAGCAACATGTTGTTCTTTATTAGCATGTTGATTTGATTGATGTTCAGAATTGGAGGCATGAGCTTGTTGGTCCGGCTTATGAATATGGACGGCTTGATTTTGTTGATCCGGTTTATGGTCGTCTTTGATAACATGGTCAGCAAAGACTTGCAAGAAGCACAAAACAGCTTAAAATATAAGAAGTTTTTTTATATTGTATATTTATTTAAGTTGTTTTATTTAAATTATTATTTTTTGTTAATAGAATGACTTACCTAAAGTGACTAAAACTTTCATGTTGCCAAAGTGTTAACAGTTGGAATACTATATCTGATCACTGGCAGCTCAGGAGCTTTTATACTCTTCAAAACAAAAGTCTGATTAAAGTTTCTGCAATTTAAGTGACCCATTAAAATCCTTATTTGAATATAGATTATGCAATTTTATGTTAACATTTCTCATTCCACCAGTTTCAATTGATTTTATGCAAATTTTTCTTTAACTTTCTTTGTGTGTTTTAATAATAAAACCAAAAAAGTATTTAAGAACTTAAATGTACAAGAATAAAATAACGAATTTAGTTGGGAAATGTTCGAAGCTGACAAGTGTTATTTTTAGCTTGAGACGAAAATGATACAGAACTGTGTTCGAAGCGTTTAATAATTATTATTTTTAAACAAATTTCACAACCAAGACTTTGCTAACTAACAACGACTTTGTCAAGGAATTAAATTCATAAAAATAAAATTAGCCAGACACTAATAATGAAAATAATTAAAGAAGGAAAAAATTCCATTTAATCTTATAATGCAGGCAGGAAGCTTTAGAAAACTATCTTTGATTTTCCACCCAAAATATCTACAATGTAAAAGAAATATAAAAATATTAAATATATTTCTTTAACAATACACTTTTTATATAATTATCGATACAAATTTGCAGCCTTAAGTAAATGAAAATTTCCTATACTGACAAACCAACCTTCAAAAACAAATTAAAATTTTCTGATTAGCTTTTCTTGCTGTCCCATTCCTGTAGAAGGATCCACAAGGAAGGCAAAGCAAAAAAATATAATAATAAACTTGTCGTTTGCCATAATTATAAGTCATAAAAGTTTATGAGTTATCAGTTGTAGCAACAGATAAACTGAAACCAGTTTAAAAATATTTATGTATGTATGTGGAAAAAGTGCTCCTGGCGATGGTTTCGCCAAAAAAGAAATACACACATACATATAATTTTTTAATGTTTAATAAAAGTGTTGTTTGTATGTTTATGTGAAGTTTTCAAAGTGGTTTTTATCTTTATTGCAACAATTGTTCTATAATAGCAATAAGAACAACAACAACAATATGAAAAAATTGCTGGCGCAAGACAGCAGCAGCTTGCAGTTAATTGAAAATTATACAGGAGAATTTCAATGAAAAAGTAAAAATGAAAATAAGTAAAAATAAAATCTGTTTAATATTTTTCAATTAAAATTATATTATTTTAGTCCCAATACCGGATAATATTATTTTAGAGTAGAAAACTGCAACATATAAGTTCTTTCGAATAGTAGGGGGGCTGTTTACATGTTACGTAACACCATTTTGAACGAGCTCTAAAACGTTAAATTTTTATTTTAGGCGATCTGCAAATGCATATTTTTTTTAGAAAATATTCTTGCAGTATATATTACAGTAGTTTTCCGATTTAACGAACATCGCATATAGGGAATAGCCAAATTTTTCCTACTGATTACTTTATATTACCAAAAAATTCAATTATTTATGTACTCGGTTTAACGAACAAATGTAAAACAAAACGAAAATTATGAAGAGCTTGATGAAACTGAAATTTTACAGCCCAAAATAAAACACGTAGATGTTATTAAAGGTCGGTTCACACTATAACAGAAGTATTACGTAAGACGGCTTTTACACAGTCAAAGTTTAGTTCAGCTTGGATAAAGAGAGAATAAGAAAATATTCGTCTCTCTGTATTTCTCCCAGCTGAATTAAACTTTCACTGTGGCAAAGCCGTATATTGTTCTTTGCAAAACATAAAAAAATAACAATTTAATATATCAGGGTTGCATTTCTATTAATTTACGTAATACGATTACTTGTAAAATGGCCTTAAACACTTCGAAATTTGTATTAAATGGGCGCGCAGCAAAACAATATTAGTAGCACAAATTTAATAAGATGATATTAAAAAAATTATATCCATTTAAAAAAAACAGACTGTGCTTAACAAATTTTTTAAATGAATTATGCTTTTATTATTGGAGTGTTTTTATGAATTTTTCCTTTCCTTATATACTATATACCTATAAAAAAAATATTTTGTTTAAATTACTATAATTTCAATAAAATATTAAAAAATAATGTACATATTTGGAATTTTTAATAAAATAGACGACGCTATAAATTTTTAATTTAGTACTGGATATAACGAACAATTCACTTTAACAAGCAAACCTCACAACAATTAGGCCCAATTTCCTATTTAAAACTAACATACACAAATTATTGTAATTCCTTATTTCCCCACTAAAACCCTTGTACTAAGCAATAAACAAACTAGTGGCAACTCCAGCACATTTATACTCCCGCTATTTTTGCTACACTTCGTTAATTGTTTCAGTTATTCGCCGTTATTCTTTGAATTCGCGTTAGACTTTGTTCGAGTCTATTAAAATGTCGTTTTAAATGGTTTAAATGGTGTTAAAATAAATTAAAATTTATGATTAAATGTGGTTAAATGTGTAATTAATAAGTGTATTATATAATTATCAGATAAATCTTAGAATAAATAAACAAATTATCAGTGCAAAAGAAAGTTTACGTTAAAAAAAACGTCATATTCTCAACTTAATGCAGAGTATTGTTTGTGTTTTTGTGTGTCTCGTTGTTCTTTCTGTTTTTGTGGGTGAGTTTTTTTTTGCTGTTGTTTGTTTTTGTTCCCACATTGTATTTGCTTGTAAAAAAATGCAACATGCAATTGCATGTGTTTGGTTTTGTTATGAAAAAATAATCAAAATAAGAGCAAAGTTAAGTGAGTGTGCCTGTGAATATATGTATTAAAGAGTAATTTTGTTTCTAAAGCCTGGTACTCTGTTCAAATTCGTGGAAAATGTTGATTCACATTGATTATTTCGTTGGAAAATTTTGACAATTATCCAGTGGTGACAACCGTATTCGGTTTAGAAGAAATTTATCGGTTATAAAAATTACAATAGTATAAGCATAGTATGAAATGCATGTATGTATATAGACTAGCTAAAAACCCACAACAAACAAAAGTTTTTTAAATCTTTGAAAAAAGATATCGAGGCAATCTCGATTAATATAAATTTCATAATTCAATAGATTTATTAAAAACTTCAAACTCAAAATAATGGAAGACTCAACAATATCTTAAACATGTTTGGTCAATTCAAAGTTAGATTTGAACAGATTTTGTGTCGAAACAGTTAATACATTTTCCAAAATAAACGTTAATTTTTTATATGATATGTTTTGTATTTTTGTTCAAATATTCATTTCAATATAAACCTATTAAAAACGAAGGCAACCGTAGTAAACTCCATGTTTACATTGTCACAGGTGGTTGAATACAAGACAAAAATAAAGTAAACAAATGGAAAATTGCTTCATTTCAGAGCCAATGCTTTTGGAAAAAGCGAAGAGAGTATGGAATATTTGGCAAAATTAATCATAAGGGATGGAAATTTCGTACTAACCGAAATAAATTTAATTTGACTTGTAAGAAATGAATAAGTTGCACTTTCCGTATTCTAATTCGTTAAATAATACGGTGAAACAGTTGATATTCCTAATCACTAGTATCCACCGTCAGAAGTCGTTAAATCGAACAAAGAACGCAGATGAGATGGTGTAGCGAAATCAGTAATGATCCGTTCTGCTGGTCTGATGAACCATACATTGTTCCAAATAGTAGCTCCTCTCGAGCGCCAGCGGATATCAACATATAACGAAATTTCTCGGATTCGATGTCATCAAACAAGATCCAAAAGAAGCTGCATTTGTGCTTCATATTTGCCACTATTAGTAGGCGAGTGATTGAAATCAAATTATTTGGTCGGATGTAAAGATAACTATCATTGATGACAAAGAAAATGGCAATTGCCTGCTTAAGGATTACACACGAACATATCAGTTGGCCGAATGGAAAGTTCAGGGACGTGTTGTGGACTGATGAGAGAAAATCATTTTGCTTGGATCTCTACGTTAAGTCCTACGGCATTCTAATACAGAATGTAAAGAAAAATACACAAGCAAAACGGTAAATCACGTTGGTGCCAAAGTCATAACTTGGGGATATCTTTTCTTATAGTCCATAAGGGAACAATAATGGATCAGAGAATGTATGAGGAAATTATGAATGATAATATGCTGCAAAGCAATAAGTGGAATTTTGGGAACATAAAAATTATTCGCCAAACAGGATAACGAACCTGGATATTGATGTGTCTAGCGGTCGCTTAATATTTATAGCAAGAAATAATTTATTCATTTCAATTGCAAAACTATTGGTTGATATGGGATTCCTCATATCATCCTTTAAATTAATAAAAAAAAGAATAAAAAACTTAGCTATTTTCTAATTAAAATAAATCTTTTTTTGCCATTTGAGTTTGTCTGCTTTGAGCTGCGTTCATCATTTATCAAATCATAGAAAATAGTGTTAATTACATTTCCGCTTAAGATTATGCAAGTTTCTAATGCTATTTCTATTGCTTTGACGCCCATTCTAAAAGGCTGGGCCTAAACAATCAACTATTTAAATACATTTTCATAGAACACCAAACTAATTAATTATTTTTAATGTTCTCCTCCCATTTCAAAAGCATAAACTCGAGAATGTATGTCTTATAACATGAAAAGATCTTGTCAAACATTAAAAGTTTGTGCGTGACCAAAAGTGTTAGGAAAACTTGCAATAGCAAAATAAGGAGTTTTTTTATACTATTTTTGCCACATTCTACATTTATATTTATCACTCTTAATCTCAATTTAAAACTAAACTTTTAATTGTCATTAAAATTCTTAACGCATTCGCGGATAGTTCATTTTCGCATTGATCGATTGTGGGGCAAAGGCGATATCTGCGGATTTGCGGAAGTTAATTATTACAGGGTGAAAGTAAAATTATTAGAATAATGAATTAAATTATATTTGGTGAAGTTTATTAACATTTGCAAATCGTTGAACTTTATTTCTCAAATCAACGGTGGCTTGTTTTGACGCACCGTGCAGTCAAAGTCCGTGTTCACTGTAAAGGAATTCGAAAATTCTAGCTTGCAAGCAACATTAATTTGAGTCTTTTTTTATATATAATTTATTTTTCACACAAAAAAAAAATCGATGTGAAAAATTAGTTATTTTCGCTTTCATACTTTTTCATGCTTTCTTCGTTTTATTACAATTCTTTTGCATCTTATTTATGCATCAATCTAATCAAATATTATTAAAAGGCTTCTTAATTAACATTTTTAATGAACTCATTTCGTTTTAAATATTTCTAGTGAATTAAAAAAAATAAAATATCTATAAAGAACTAAGCAGCTGAATCAAGGCGCGTCTCTGTCTCTCAGCTAATAACACATTTAACATGTTAATTAGCAGTTTTGCCAGAGAAGCTCTGGTGGCTGTGGTCATGTATGAATAATTTAATCAATGGACAGCCATAAGTATGTATAAAAAAGGATTCTTCCTCTAAAATAACCACCATTGAAAATTTGTATTTTTTTTGTCTTAATGTTTCAACTCACTTTATGCTTCAACATTAAATTCTAATAAATATCACAATTAACTACACTGAGACCTGATTTCACGGTTAAGCAGTTTACGAATTGAGCTGTTAAATGTTGTTCCAAACAAGTGTCTGTGTGTAGTTGCTGGGTTTTGTTTAACAACTTGTTAGCTGTTACTTTTATTGCAGCAACAAGCCGCATTAATAAGCACTAACTTTTGCTACAGTTTCATTTTGCTTAACTTTCATTTGAATATAAAATATAAATTAAAGAAATTGTAAGCTATTGTGGGTATAAGAAATAAAATACACATCCTTTCGCCTTCTTCATGGTCAGCAGCAAGCGTTATCATTTAACAAGGTAGACTCAATTCTACAACGAAAAAGAAAATGTATTTATTTATTTGTTCTAGTTGTCAGAATCAGCTGATTTACAGAAAGCTAAGGCCCACTCATTACAGCTTGTTGAAGTCTTTACTATACAAACACATACAAATTAATACACTAAAAGAAAATGTACAATTTGACAGCGCCAGTATCTTCACATAAAGAAGAAAGAAAAAAATTGTAATTTGCTGGACTGCGGCCATCTTGTATGAAGCCAGTTTGATTATCATCATCTTGGAAAAGTGTTTGCATACATGTTTAAGGTAGTCAAGTCCTCTCTATCTCTGTGTAATTTAGCAGCAATTTCTCAAAGACCGTAATTGCATAATTTTAAACTTGTTGGCAACTTAATTGCGTAAAATGTTGTTTTAAATGTAATCGGAGCTTTTAGCTGCCAATCATCATCGGCCGTTCAGTCGTCTGTTGCAGTGCAGCCAGCACAAATGTAAACAATTTTTATTCTTTCAGTTTTTTTTTCTTAACTAAGAAAGTTTTGTCTGTGAGTTGGCTGGTAGGCTGTATTCTCTCTGTCTGCAGAGTGATTGTTTAAGAAACTGTAGTCTAAATCTTTGCTAGTGATTATTAGTTGTTTAAACGACACAAGTGTAGTCTTTTGATATGATATCAAACTGGCCGCCTTAAGGTAGCAGAAGGCGTTACAGTTTCTTAAATTGCTGCAGCAAAGATGCATATAAAAATAGGTTGGGTTTTACAGTGGAAGCTTAAGGCTACTGTAGAATTGTAGAAATGACCAAATATTGCTTAAATTAAAAATTGGCTCTGAAACAAGTTTTCTTTTAAGCTTTTTTTCCCCAATTTGGCCAACCCGGACAGGGCAGTAACAATTGGAGTTGTCTTTATAAATTGGAGTTGTGTGTGAAACCGTTTCTCTTAATTTTCTTGCAATCAAAAACAAAAAAAAAACATAAATAAAAAATAAGACGAAGAAAATTAAAACCATTGTAAGTGCTTGTCAAGTTTGCTACCGTATACTTAAGTATTTTAGAGCTTTCAAGCGATTTAGGAGGACAACTGTTTTCGCTACAACCACAGAGTTCCTTCTTTTCTTGTCCAACCTTAAGTTTAACACCATGTCCAACATACATATGTTATCTTCACAACAGCAACATCACACATTTAACTTTTCGAGGATTTTGTTTCATCTCTTCACTTCATACTTTTTATTGCATATTGCATATATTTGTGTGTGTGTGTGTGTTTGTGTGCTGCAGCCAGGAACAAAGTAAAAACAAAAACAAAACAATGGAAAAAATTGGCATGTTTTTTTAGCCAACTTGTTAAGTTGCCGTAATAGACCGTTTTGCGTTGCAGGCAAAAAATTTTCTTTCATCATCATGATGAGACCTCTTTTTTTTTGGAAATAAAACTTTTGTTTTTAGTTTTCATATCGTTGACTTTTGGAAAGCAAAAAAGATTTAAAAAATAACTTTAAATTTAAATTAAAGCCTAAAGCTGTTTAATTTTATCCGTTTATTCTGCACAAAAACCATTTGTGATTTTATTTTTATTTTTTTAGCATAAATTTGATATGATTCTTGTTTTATATACTTTTTTTGTTGGAATCTATAGCCAGGGGTGGCCAAGGTATACATGCACAGAAAAAACTACGTAGTATAAAATCAAACAAATGTGTAGTTTTTCTGAACATTTCTTACGTTTTCTGCACCGTAAACGCTTGAAGTAGAAAACCGAATAAGTCGTTCACTCTCGTGACAAACGTGCATTCAGCTTTTTATTTTTTAAAATTCAGCTTATCCAAATGTAAACGTGTTTTCAAAAATAACCTATGAGCGTTCAATATGCGGATTACTAAACGCCAGTACGCCATATAACAAGACTTCAAGAGCCGCGTTATGGCCACCTCTGATCCATAGCTTCAGGCAAAAAATCAACTTTATTATAATTGGCAGGCTCCAAAGCAGTCAAAGAAAACAAAAAGAAAAATTAAAGGGAACTAAAACTGTCAAAAACCAATTAACATGATGACCTCCGTATGAATAAATTAAAAAATATTTAAATAAAATGTATTGCATTCGAAATAAATAAATTTAACTAAAATTTCTCACACATTTGCAAATTCGAACAAAATTTCTAAAATTCGAATATAATATTTTCTAAGCTGGAAATATTTCAAAGAATTTTCTATGCGATAATATGGAAAGGTTTAATATTTTTAAATTAATTTCGAAAATTCGAACTTAATTTGAAAGCAAAATTAAACCCTATAGTCTTTTACTAAAAATTATATAATGTTTTTATAGTATTCTATTTTTGCAGAAAGAATAATTGTGGGTTTCAGTATATAGTTTTTTTTAGTGGATTACAACTTAACTTCGAAAAATATTTGCGGTTAAGATAGTGAATGGAACTGCTGTAGTATCAGTAATTGTTTTTCAATAGTGCCTTAAAAATTTAATTTAATGAACAAAAGATTAAAATTAAGGTTTGCTCGAAAAATCAAATTCGATTCTGAAAAATATTTTTAGGTTATAAGAGATTTTATTTAGTGTTCGGAGAAGGTAATTTTGTTATAAAAATGTAATGTAATAATTTTTTAGGTGTTGCTATGTAATAATATAGAAATTTTAAATATTTTGAACTTAATGTTGAAAATTCGAATTTAATTTCGAAACTATAATTATGTATTGAGACATAATATTTATATATAAGATAATTCTTTCATAGTATTCTACTTTCTAGGGTAGCATAATTTCAGGTTTCGGGTATTGTCTGTACATTTGAACTTAATTTCGAAAAATATTTTTCGAACTAAAAGTGAAACAAACTCGCAGAAACTCGATATTTATTTTAAATAGCATTGTAAGACCATTCCATTTGGTTGTATTATAAATAAGCATTTCAAGTTCAAGACATGTTCGAAAAATTTAGCTTAATTTCGAAAAATATTTTTAGATGAATTCAGAGTTTTAGTGTTTGAAAAACGTTATTTTGTACTGAAAAATTATATAGTTTTTCCAATATAGATTTTAAATGAAATTCTATATTCTCAGATATTATTCGAAAATGCTAAGTTTAGTTCGGAAATTGATTTTTTGAATAAAAATGCTTAGAAAACTCAAATATAATATCGCACAAAAAGAGTTTTAATGATTTTCTTTGCAATAGTGTGATAATATTAATTAATTTGAGCCAATTTTTGAAAATTCGACGCCGATTTCGAAAAATAAAATTAAATAAATGGGCAAAATAAAGTTTAATGTTATGGAATTATTTCTAGATATGTTTTGTTGGCCTCCAACTTTGTCTAGCTATAATAATTTCGTGTATTATTTCTTTTTTTTAAGTTCGAATTTAATTTCGAAAAATGCTTTTTCAAAAGTGTAATTAACTTTCAAAAAGGCAACATTAGCTTAGTAAGATATCTTTAACAGCATTCTAGTTGATTTCTCAAACTTCTTTTCTACATTTTTACATGTTCGAAAAATGTTATATAATTTCTATTTTTTTTCTTTTGCTGGAAAATAAGTTTAAAGATTATTTAATGGTTAAATAGTATGAAATAAAGCTTTAACAGCTTTCTGATGTAATTTTTCTTATAAATTTATAAAAATCTGCACCATGTTCGAACATCCACACTTAATTTCGAAAGTTAGTTTTTGCCACAAAATGCTGAAATTAACAATAAAAAGCAAAAATAACAATTTTGAGTTGTTTTAGGATAAAATTGTTTCTATTACGATGAATTCTGTGCAAATTATCTATCTCATTTTGAATTCACTTCAAATAAAAGTCTATTCAAAAGTCTCTTTAATTAATTCAAGTATGAATATTTTATTTTTTTTTCGAATAACTTCTTTTTTTTGCAATATCTCTTCACTTCCTTTCATAATCTTTTTGCCATCATTTACATTTCAATTTCTATTTCCTTGAAGATAAAAGAAAAGAAAAACCTCCACATTTCCAGTTCAAATTCTATTCAATCGCACAATTGAGTGAAGCTTAGCTACTTAACATATTATAGGGAAATAAATCATATTCGTTGCTATACCAGCAATTCGTTGAGAAGTCAAATAGTTTATAAAAAAATAGTTAATTTCTGTAGCTTCCACATATTGCGTCAATTATTGCATGCAACATGCCACACAAACTAAGCAATAATGTCACAACACAGTACAACTACATGATGAAAACACTGCTACGCTACAATAGAAAAAGCACTAGCAATACGAACAACAACAAAAACAACAACAACAACAGCAAGCATATAACCATGTTGCAATATGCTGTTAGCCTTCGAGCGGTGGTGCATGATAGTGTTTGGCAATTGTAGGAATATCTTCAAATGCAGTACACAACTGGATGGTTGTAAGTCAAATACTTTACTTTATGCAGCAAGATAAATAGATTCAAATGCATCTTCAATATCTGCTGTTGTATTTTGTACAATCTATAAGTAAGTAGTATGTGCTCAACGTGTTCAATTCCTTGAAGTGCTATAACATTGACGGCATGTTAGATATTTATGCTTTTGACATGCAAAGTAAATTGATTTTAAATTGAAAATGAACAAAAAAAAACAAGACAAAAAAATGAAGGTAAAGAAAACACCAACGTACAAACGCTTGAGGTGGAAGTGTTCGTTACAGTATATCCGGTTATTGCTGGAACCCTCTCCTCTATATTTGTTTATTTATGTTTGTGCTGAAATGTGTAAATACTGTTGCACTCACTCATATTTATGATGAAGTTGCAAGACGACAATGACGATGATCACATCATCTTGGCTGCAAAGTTAAACTGATGTTGTTGAATTAAATGTTGTGCGGATGTTTGTTTGCCTTTTTTTCCACTATCATCATCTTCATCGTCGTCATCATCGTTCCTTCAGGTTTTGTACGCTCATTCTTCATTCGGTGCTTGATGACGATGACAATGCAACGTGTGTATGTATAAAAACAAGTGTCAACTTTGATCAAATTCATTTTGTAGCCTGTGGGCTATAAATGTTGCAGCTTGGTTTAATCTGGTGGCCAACAAAGGGCACAAAGTTATTGGATAAATTGAAAGTCAGTAGAAATGCATGAGAAAACTGCTATTACTATTTCTAGCTTGAAGATAGCGGACCTGGGTACCTCGAATTCTGGCTTACGTTCAAAAGTATTTGTTCTTAAACCTCTCATTAACATGCCTTGTTTATTAAATATACTCTCTCAGTACTCTCCGATAGTACACTTGAGATCTTTTTAGAAATGTGAGAGTTGTTAGGCAATCTCTTTTTGGCCCCCTCGTTGATCAATAGTGCCCCATTTTTGCTAGAAAAGTTGTGCATATTATTTTTAAATGCTGATGTCATTCATTTAAATCAGATCGATTTTGTAACGCTGAAAACATGCATGAGGATCCAATTCATTGAAATTGAAAGATTACGCAGTAATTGCTTATGAATATAAACGAAAAATAAATAAGAAACGCATAAAGGAAACAAGAATTAATCAATACAAAAATGCAAGCGGTGTAATAAAAATGCAAGAATTTTAATAAAGCAAAATGTCAATTAGTAAATCTTATGGAAAGGAAGAAGAGTTAAATGTTGGTACAGGAAAATAGTCAGAATTAAAATAATAAAAGAATAAAAAATAAATTGGTAGAACCACATCATCGTTAATAATGAGGTTTTCGATTTAAAAGTAAAATAAACATGATTGTGAATAAAAATGTAAAACATACTTAATTTTATTTAAAAAATGACTTTCGAATTTGTGAGTCTCTTTTCGCTGCCTTATTTGAAGATTATCCAAATTTTTTGAATAAGAAAGATATCGAACATGTAAAAGAGTGTATGTTGGAATTTTCGAATTCAATTTCGAATTTTCGAACATGCCACAAAATGCTATATTTTTAATCCTGTTATTCAATAAACACAAATAAAATATTTTTACGAAACAAATCATGATTCTCGTAAAATGAAAATTTTCGAAGTTAAATTTTAACTATCGAACGCATTAAAAATACTTATATTTTTAATACAACTAATTCTTTATTACCTACATTTCTTACTTATTATTATTATATTAGTTATTTTATTTTAATCGAAACTTTCGAGCTTTAGTAGGAATTTTCAAACATGTCAAAAATCTAACAAATGTGTTAGTAATATGAATATACACTTATATATTTTTCAGAGTTTAAGCTAGATTTAATAAATTTAAAATTTCGAACTTACTTATGTTCGAATTTTCGAATTCGTGTGGAAATTTATGTATAATAATATATAAAATTCGTGTTTCTTCTAGCATTTTCAACAAAGTTACATATTTATAACATTGCGGCACTTTGTAAATGAGAGGCTACAGAAAAGCGTAACAACGACACTTTTACAGTAAGAACGAGGTAAGTAGCATTGCATTGTTATTCTCGTTGCTTTATTCTTATTTATTATATTTTTTGTGGAAGATATTAAATAATGCTTTTGGTATATGTATTTATATTTTTTCTTTGCCAGTGTTGCCAGAAAATTAAACTGGTAGAATGATAAATAGATTAAAAAATTAAGCTGAAATGCTTCATATTAGAAAAACTAGATGCTAATTTAAATTGCATTGGTTTTTAATGTATGAAATTTGTAGAATAAAAAAATAAATAATTTATATTCTTTGGAATGCACACATGGATTGACGATTATATCGTGAATGATATTTTATTGAAATATTATTTTTTTGTTGCAAATAAGACTAGTTTGAATAAAGAAAAAGTGGAATGCATTTAATAATAAAAAAAACATCTTCTTAATAGCTCAAGCCTTAACATACAAAACATTTTGAGGTTAATAAATAACTTCAAAAACAAAACAAAAAAAAATCTGTTATCTCAATCAACAAGTAAACAAAAAATTATTAATGAATTAAAAAAATTATTTGCAAAAAGTAAAAACTTTGAAAACTGTGCTCGCTTCTTCTTGTAAATAATATTAAGACTTTTCAAAACTAAATAGAGTTAACAAGTTATGCAACACTTTTATTAAGGAATAAACATTTTCCGGAGGTGTATGGACTTTCAGGTTAATGATTTGCGACTTTTTGAGAAATAAAATATTTTCGAACATAATTTCGAATTTTCGAACACACTTCAAAAGTTACTCTTTTTCAGATTTTATTGCGATTGAAAACATATAAAATTGTTTTGTTGGATTTTCTTGAAGATTATAAATTTTCGACCATCGGAAATCATTCAATACCAGTTTTCAAAGAACCTAAACATTTTGAATTGGTAAAAAAAATGTGTACAACTGTTTTAGGTTGAAAAAATTCAAGGTGTTGTCATAGAAAAAAATTTTACGAACTTAATTTTAAAAATTTCGAAATTAGTTTTTAATCTTACGTACTTGTCTCAGAAATTTTTGTTTTGAAGATTTATATTTTTTCTAAACAAATTTTCGCGTTTGCTTGCTGTTTTTCTACATTCAAAGATTTTAATTTTAATAATTTTCTTTGAGGAAATAAGATATTTGGAAAATATACGACTATTTCCTCAATTCACAACCATTTCTATGAGTTGCGAGTTGTACAAAAATCGTATAAACATTTGCTTATAAACATATTTATGTATGTGGAAACTATCAAGAAACATCGATACACCTTCAACTCCTGCAATAGGCAGTGAATTGGGCAATTGCATTCATATATTTGTTCTTTCCTTCACATTAGAATAGAAAAATAAACTGTGCTTTCAAACCAGTTTTCCAACCAAATACCTGAACTTTAAACAAACTATAATTTTATTAATCGTTTATTCTGTTACATATGTTGAATATATTTTAGAAATTCTCTTAATTTGATCCGCTTTTCTAATTTCCAATCAAATTTTGATAAATGTCTTTATATCAAGCAACAATAACTGCATAGAAAAAAATGCTAATTTTCCTCAGTCTAGCCTATTTGTCAATATACATTTAATATTAAATTAAGCAACACAGACAGCTGCTAATAATATCGAACATAAGTAAAGGAAAAAACTAAAAAGAAAAAAAGTATCTAAAGACAATAATGCCTGGGAGATATTTGCCAGAATCAACAAGTACTGTTACACAACGACTAAGTCTGAGTAATAGAAAATGAGTAATGAGCTTTGAAAGCGAATTATTTTAGTCAAACTGTATGGAAACGTGTCAACTACACATGAGTGCGCACTGAGTTAGTTACTCGTACAAGGATGGGGAACGATAACGATGGAAGTTAATTAATTACAATTAGAGCGATAAACTGCAGAAAACTAAGTGACTTTGGTTTTGGCTGGGAAAATTTATTGAAAAAATACTAAAGACTTTTTAGTGCATATTTTGCTGGAACTGGAAAGTGCTTTCAAAATTTTAAAGGTTACATTTTTCCATTTCTCTTTTCATTAAGAGCAGCTTAAACGACTGAAAAGAACTGTCAAGCATAAATTTCGCTAATCTTTAAAAACTTGCATCTTGCCTGGTCGCTTGCCGCAAAGCACCCTTGTTGTGTTTTTGTCTTTGTATACTTCCAAGTTAATTTATCATGCACTTGCAACCAGTATAACTTATGTAGCTCTCCTGTTGTAATATGAATTATGCGTATGATTAAAACGTCACAGTAGCTTGTCACGTAGACAAGCTCTACAAAAAAAAACACCACAAGAAACAATATTTATTTTCTACAACAGGGTACACACACACGTACACACATGTTTGTAGCAACAAATCGTAAAACGTGAACACCTGACTTGAGCACAGCTACTGGGTGCACAAGAAAGAAAACAAAAAGAAAAACAGCTAAACAACCTTTTGCCAGAACAACGAAGGATGCTCGTAAGTGTATGTTTTCAATGATCGTTTGAATAATGTTTAAGACCAACAATTAGCAAGCGATTGTGTTTTAAGTTTTTGAAATTCATCAGCCTCTCCAGTAAGTTCTTAAGCTGCAACATATTGTGTGTGTGTGTTTTTTTTTAAAGAAAGTTGCAACACAAACCACTCTTGAACATACAAAAAAAAATATATATTAAATATATATATATATATATATATATATATATACATATATATATGGACAATGTTGCTAGTGTCATAAAAACGTCTAGTTAAGTTTGAGAATAAAACAACACATTACACACATCATGCACATCACACACGTACCTACATCATACTTATACAGAAGATCTTTGTTGCCTTTAAGGAGGCGCTGAAGTACATGTTGATGGTTTTTAATCAATTTACAATATAAAATTTTATTAAGACAATTTCCAGTTACCCGCTTTAGTTGAAATTGATATTTAACATATTTTACGATCACATTTATATCAATTTTCCAAACAAAGTATCTTAACAAGTCTAACACAGAACGTTTTCATTACACCGGGGCAGGATCTGGCAGAATTATTGAAACTTTTTCAAACTGTTAATTACCAACATTGTTGCAACAAAACGTTAAATGATGGGGGCTTGTTTGTTGGTTCTGTGTTGGTTCTTAAACAAGAGCCAACCAAAAACATGTAAAGTAAAACAGCTTAGCTTGTTTCTTTCTTCTAGGAGAAATTTCCGTGGCAATAAATGTCAAGTTAGTATTTAAATTATAGTCATGCCTGCGTGCAGGCACATTTAAAAAAAAGATTTATACTTTTCGATTTAACGCATTAACGAGATGCAGAGTGACTTTATCAAAAAGTTAACAATTTTCAAAAGTTTATTTTATAGTGCAGATGGGCAACAAGGAAGACATACACATACGAGTTTTGTTAACATTCCAAATCCTGAAAAATTGCTTAAGAATCGAACTTGCGACCTCCAAGGTGGATATTGTCTACAGCAGTGAACACTTTCTTTTGCCACTGAGAGACAAAAAAGGCTTTACAAATTCTACTTTTCATATTCATTTGGATTTCACTAAAGTCCCTACAACTTTAACTGCCATAAAAGCCTACTTTGTCATAGAAATTTTATTGAATTTTTTGTTACACACAATTTTCTCATAAAAACTTTTTTCTAATTGACTTTAATGTTTGTTTTACGGTTTGTCTGTCCCTGTCTGTCGCTCTCTCTCTCTCTCTCTGTCTATCCACTACAAAAGCTACAAAAAACCTCAGCAGGATTTCATTACACGTCCGCCAATAACAATTCCTCAAAATCTGCTGGGGCGCAAAAAAATTATTATGGATGATCTTTAGCATCCTTTTTTTTTTGATGGTGTGTAAAAAATCATTAACACCAAAAGAGACAACTTGTTGTTAACTTTGTATTCGGTTTATGGCAAACTTTTCCTGTGTTACCTGCTGTTGGTTGGATAAAAATAAAACAAATCTTCCTTATTGTATCTAATTATTACAACATAATTCTATTAACTGTGAAGCAAAAAATAAAAATAGAAAATAGAAAATAAAAAAATCTATAGTGAGACATAAACAATGTTCTTTTTTGTACACATTTCCTAGATGTTTAATTTAACTTGTAACAACCAAATATGCTGGCATTATTGTTGACAAGGAATAGTGCAGGTGAAACCCAGTGAAATGTTAGGTTTCTCATCTATTTTTTTTTATTTAATTAGTAGGAAATTCTCTTAGACAAGCTTCGTTTTTAAAATCTTTACTTATAATGACACCAAGTAAAGAAAAAAATGCTTGCTGTCAAGTGCGTGTACATGTGCTTGCTAGCTTGATGTTACCACGCTTTTGTTTATGCTTGATGGGTTAACACCATACATGTACAAACATCTGAAAGCAAGCTTGTGTTATATTAGTTCCTTTTAGTGATCGATCATTTTAGTTCAATCCTTAAAATTGAACTATGTCTTTCAGTTAGTTCAATCGCTCTTTTTGATGTTGAACTGAGTGCATAATCTTTGTCGAGCCATATGAAAACTTGATTTTTGAAGGTATGGCAAAATTTTTTTACATTTCATTGTTTATAACTAATTAATAAAAATAAATTAATGTGACTTGTTTCGTATTTTGTTAAAAAATAAACAAAGATAACAATGTTTGTGTAGATTAATTAACAAGCCTTGATTTTTCCGCCTTGTATTTCTCAGCTGCGAAAACAATCTTAAATCTACTGACTTGTCTTCTCCACAAACAAGCGCACTTCATACGAAATGGTAAAGGATAATGAATTTTAATTATATTCTAAAAGTTATTTCCAGTGCTGAACTATGGCCAAGGGTGTAATTTAGCATTGGGTGGATGGTTGATTGAATACCAGTTTAATCTTTCAAAGCATAATAAAAAACTATATGTCGATTTGCATACTATTGAGTTAAATAAACATGATGATGGCGGTAAAATCCAGTGAGTTTTAGAAATGATTGTTGGTAGAACGGAAAGGAACTGCTATTTATTAGCAATTTTACTGACGTTAAACAAATGCACGAACAAGGAAAATTTCGATTAAAATAAAATATTAACTGAATAATATAAAAGAGCATGAACCTATAAAAAGTACTTCAAATGTAATGTTCCCTTAAGTTTGTACATGATTTTAAATTGAATTTTTAATAATGGCAAAATCGTTCATTTGGTTCACTTTAAAGTGCTTGTGGTATGACACCAAACCAACGAAACACGGGCATCTCCAATCAAATCATAGTTCAGCATATTTCGAATAATAGCAGAGCGATTAATCTACCTATTTGATTTTAAATAATGCAACAAAAACCTACTTGTAATGACAGCTTTATTAAGTATTATTATAACTTTTATTCAATAGTAATTACTGGGGCTATGATTTCCATGTAAATACATGTTTTATGTCGTTTGTCTAAATTCACCGAAAACAAATATCTTTACAAATCATATTTTTATACATTATTAAATTTCTTGAAATTTTAGTAAGATTTAGTTGTTTTCATATAAAAATTGTCAGAAAAACATTTTTATATGCCAAGCCAAGTACGGCAGCATAGTTCAAAACTGAACTATTTAAAATGAAAATTTCATCTAGTTCGCCTAGTTCAATTGATTGAATCGTTCAATTGAACTAGTTCGTTCGTGAACTATTCAAAACTACCCTTTATTAAAGAACCCATAAAAATTTAAAAGAAATGATTTCTATTATGTATTTACTTTTTTAATATCTATTTTATTTACATACATTTGGTGCTAACGCCAAATCATCAGTAGACCGTAAACCATTTTTTTGAAATACGAACTCTTATACGAACTCTTTTAAAAAGCCAATGCAATTTTTGAAATTGTGATTGAAATTCGTGGAATACTGCAATGTTGATTTAACATGAAGAAATGTTGTCTTAACACTACTCAATGTTGTTTGTATCAAATACAAAGCTAATTTAACAAAATAATTTTTTATTTTACTACGAAGCTGAATTGTGTAAATTCAACATTTCACAATGTTATTTTAACTACAAAAAAAGTTTCAATCTACTATTTGTTAGTTCAAATTTAAATTTTTAAACATTGAATCAATATGAATATGTGTTAGCTTTCAACAAAGTCAATATTTTTGCAAAAAATTACATGCCATTAAAATCAACATTGTTTGATTTTGGTCTTACATTGATGTTTTTTTTCTGTGTGTTTCTTGCGGAGTTTAACCACTAAAATGCGAACATTAATTTTTATTTCCTTTCTACCGCCCATTTAAATTCCCTAATAAATTTTGCGTTCTTAATATTTTAATCTCTTTTTTGCCTCAGATAATCTATACATAAATAGGCAAAGACAAATTTTTAGAAATTTTTTTCTCCAACCGATTTTCTTCGTTCTTTTACCAAATGGTAGACATTGTTGAGCTTTAGTGACCCGACTATATATTCTTTAAATCGATTTAGTATTAAATGATTAAAAAGCTCATTAATTTGACACCACTACAAATGCTAAAAATACTTCACTTATGTATTGGTTCAAGTAAAAACATAAGCAAAGCAATGCAAGTAATGTACATATACATATGTATGTACTCGTATATGAGTAATAGGATTTTTTTATAAATGTGCGTGTTTGTATGTAATTTTATTTCGTTTATTGTTTTATCCATGGGGAAGGGAGTAAGTAGTTAGGTAATTTTTTCTCTTTAAATAAATGCAACTAAAATAGGCATACGTTTAAGCTGGCGGTCGAATTTCGACTATTGGGCGTAATCTAGTCTTATTAACGTCTTAATCAGCGATATAAAATGAATGTCTGTTATTACCACTCATTCATGAAAACTCAAAAATTTCTGCTAGATCTTGAGCAAACGTTGTTATTGAAAATCTCAGATGTTTTTAAAATCCCCAAAACACTAAATCAATATTCATGCAGATCAAGTGACAAACCAAACTAATTCCATCAGCGACATGATTGTGCTTGATTTGTCAGGCTTCGTTAGATTTTATCAAGACTCTCTTAACTCTTATTTGATCCCCAGATCGTTATTTCTACTAGCCCCCAAAAATATTTATTTACTAAAACACTTCGCTGGGTTAATCGGATATTTTACATTTGCTGCTTCCATATAACCAACATTTTCTTGTACGAGTACTCATCTACTAAAGTACATACTGGTGGTATTCATGTATTTAAATCTACTACATCCACTTTATTAGATTCTAAAGGAAAAATATAATCAAAATATGGAGAAGAAAAACTACAATATAAAACACACACTGGCCGTGTTTAAAATCAGCACTTGAAGATGTCATGTACTGACTGGACTTTAATGTCTCTATTAAGCCAAGAATGAAAAAAAAGAAATAAATAAATGCAACCATTAGAAAACGATTCTGGCGCGCAAACAGGCAATAGAAGTAAGTCATTAGAGAAAAACATTTTCTAACACTGGATTGGGTTGGCTTGGCTTGGACGGCTCTCATACTTTCGTATACTGAAGGAATAAAAGAAAAATGCCATTATAAATTTTTAGTTCCATGCAATCGCAATGATTTAGGAATTAAATACTTTGCCACTTTAATAATAGTTTCCATGCATTTCAGCTCTCCAGCCATTCCCCGCACCCGAAAGTGAATTCAAGCCTTAAAGCGATTTGTGTGTGCGCGCTTGATTTTTCTTTCTTTCGAGATGACTGCTGATTTGAAGAGTTGAGTTTGAAAAATCTTATATATATTTATTTAAATTTTTTTTTTCGTTTATCTTTCTTAATAATTGTTAAAATATTAAAGACGGCAATTTGAATTTGTTACTTTGGACAGTTTTGTGCTTTAGATTACATATGTTCTTCACGTTGCAGGCTTGATTGGTCAGAAAAATGTTAGAACTTTAAATACGAGTATGTTTCAATTAATGGATGGTGGTCAACTAACTGGTTTAAGGAGGGGAAACAAATTAAACTGTTATTAAACATCACTCTTGTGAGAAGATTTTTATAGAATTAAATAGAATAGAACCGATTAGTTTGCCATAAAAAATTCAATAATTTTCAAAAAAAAAGCGAAAAAATAGGGAAACTTTTGTATTGAAAAGCAAATTTATATCCAACATTTCTGCAAAAAAATATGAAATAATCTAAAGCGTTTCTAGCTAAGCTCTAACGAAAAAAAGTTATCGATAACTTTTCTAACAAAAACACTTATCGATTTCTTAATTTTTTAACAGAAAGAAGACGAAAAAGAGAGAAATAAAAATATGTTATCGATAACTTAACAATAAATAGCTTTTCTGTTGAAATATTAAGTTATCGATAACTTTTTTCGCTAGAAAAGTTATCGATAACTTAATTTTACTACATATTGTAACGATGTTTCTTCGGCTGGGGTATCACTTGCCGTTGTGCAAGCTTCGTCATAAAAATTTCTTTGATTTTGAGACCCGACCCAACCACCAAATTCCTATTGACCACTAGTTCACCGGCGGTGCATTGTCTGGGTATAAATCGATTATTTCGGATACAGCGGTCCAACCACCATATCCTCACTTCACAGCGGTCCAGCGGTCCAATTGTATTTTAATCTAAATGCTATTAATTTAATTCTACTATGCGCCCATAAGTGGCGTCTTCATCTAAGGCTTTACTTTTAAATTGCTCTTTACAACTTATTATTTAATACAATTATTTCAACTTTGATTAAATGAAGGTATAAATTAATTAATTTACGAGTATATATGTGATAATAATTCGAGACTTAACAATAAAAAAATATGGATTCTTTCATTTCTAAATAATAATTCAAATTCATTCTTTTATAAATAAAATAATAATAAAACTGCTGCAGAATATTTGTGTACGGCAAAAAACAAGGCGGTGCCGACTTTTGTCGTTACAAGATTTATCTAAGCAACTTTGTGTTTATATTAAAATTACAAACTCCATCCCTGGGCCATTTCTCAATAGTGATTGACAACTTTGAAGAAATGACATTAAGGAGTATTTAATTAATTTGAAATGTCAAACTAAATATCGATTATAACTGCTGTGCCCACTTAACAAAGTAAATTCATCTATTTGACTACGAAAATTCGACACCAAATCGCTTTTACAAGGCGGTGAAAACATTTCGAAACTTTTTACTTAAATCTAGTTGATTTCAAGTCAGTGTAAACATTTGTATTAGTTGTAAAAACTCGAATTATCTATTTAAGCAACGAATTAATTAAAAAAATAATTTTATTTTCCGTACCTGATTTAAATACTTCTTCAACAGCCACTCACTTGTCACTGTCAGTTTCAACTAATTTTAACTATTGCAATATTGCACGCATTTCCAAATAACGAACAGCCACAGAATATAAAAGGAATCATGTCCGATAAGATTAAACAGACAGCAAAATTTAAACCAAAAATTCAAGAGAACAGTAAAGGAAAATATGAAATGAAATTGCCACACTACAACTGGCAACTTCCATTTAAATGGTGTGTGAAAGCGGCATTCCGGCCATTCTTAATAATTAAGTAATCTTGCAACGGTTTTCACTTTAGCGTTCGCACAAAACGTACACACATACATATCTATGTGCGTATGTGTGTATGTATGTGTATATTTTTGTATGAATGAAAAGAGAAGAAATTAGGGAATGTTGTAACACCATCAAGAAGACAACCGTTCACAATATGAACACTTTAAAGCTTCAACTAACCACCACCATCACGATCACCTAACACATTTTTAGCAACCGAAAAAAAATTTAAAATAAAAACTGGTCTTGACTTTGTTTAAGCCAAAAGAAACAGGCTGACAGTCGGACGGACATAAAGACGGAAATGTGTGTAGAGAGAGAGACCTGTACTTATTGAAAGCAATTTGCGCGAAAAAAGTAATTTCTTTAGCATGTTTTGTAACAAAAAAAAATGCAAAATGCGCCAAATGCGCCAAATATCAGCGTCCCATCCCATCAGCTTCATGACTCAGTTCGATTTGAAAATGGTGATAGTTTTTATTTTGAATACAATCATTTTTGAAAAACTATTCTACTGCTTGCAGCAGGCTGTTTGACCACTACACATAAATACATCTAAGATCTTTGTCATCTCTAATACCAGAAGTGTGGTTGCATGTTGCATATTCGATTGAAAAATTAGAAAAAAAAATTAGAAATCATGCGAACTTGGAGGTAACAAATGACACCAACTTTATTTCAATTAGAGATGGGCACCGTGGTCACACATATTCGTGATTAGTTTTTTATTTCAATCACATGAGCGTGCATGAGCGTGAGTGAAGTCACTCACGATCCCATCTCTAATTTGAATCAATCTATAAATTTGCTTTTTTTACACAAAAGTTTTTCTTCCGGCAAAAAATTTATCAATAAAAATCTTTATTTAAAAAGAAATGTTTACAAAATTATTCGTGTCAGCCTTTTTTTAATAAAAAAATTCTTGAATTGAATTTGTTTTCAGTTGGTCCCATCAATTTTATTTCAAACCAAACGTTAAAGTTACGGTTCTTAAAACTTCAACTTAAATTTATGTGTGTCGTTGCAGGCATTAGTTCTGCTGCAGTTTTGTCGTTTCTGGTTTTGTATTTCCACTCCTGGTGTTATTAGTTTATGACTTTGCATACCTTTTCATTTTCTCCCCGCTCCGGTTTCGGTGTCTTGTGACTTTACGGAGCTTTTCGATATAAAAATGCTGTTTTCATGTGGTTTGGTTTCCTAGACAATGTGTGTTTCTCCTCTAGCGGGAGCACTTGTGTTAAGCCGTTCATTTGACATTGACATACGACGACGACGACGACGACGATGAGCAACTTGAATGTGTGTTTTGTCGTTGAAATAAACTGAAACTAGTAGATGCTAAAAGCGACACCATGTTATTGTGTTCTATGACTTAAAAAAATATACTCACTGGTGCTTGAATCAGCCAGTTACTGTGGCTGTTGGGTTGCTGCACTGCCTCCTGCCGCCTGCCTCCTGGTAGGCGCCCGTTATTGTACTCGGTATCATGTGTGTTAATTTGTACAAATGAGGAAATACTTTAAACTTTTGACTTTTTTAGGAGTAAAAGAAGAAGTAGAAAAATAGGTGATGAAAATTAAAACGAAATTTTAATTAAATCGAAATTGTTTTGGTGTTAAATTCTAATCGCAAACAGCTTATTGCTAAAATTGTCAGATGGTTTTCGAAACAAATTTGTTAAAAAATCAACAACTTATTGAACGATGGATATCATAGTGCCATGGAATGTTGGAGGTTTTTCATTAGAAGTTTGTCGGTTGTGTGTCATCTAAAGTAGAGGTAGACGCAGCATCACGCGGTATCAAGCATGATTGTGATTAGTTTTTTGTCTCCATCATATAAGCGTGCGTGAACGAAAGTATTAACAAATTGAACGTAAGTGAGCGTGAATGAGTAAATTTTTAACGTTTCGTGATTTTTCGTTGTTTTATTGTAATTTTTTTCATTTAATTTTGAAATTTTTTTAAAAGTTATTTTATACTTTTTTTCGTGGGTATTTAGAGAGCTTGAGTTTTCGTGATTGTGACTAATGTTTTTCCACTCACGTGAATGTGCATGAATATGACTATAAAAACATTGAGTCATGCATTAGCACGCTTGAGTAAAATTTGTTTATCGTAAACGTGCATGAGCGCGAGTGAAAAGTTACTCACGATACCATCTCTAATGTGAAGTGAGTTAAAAAAAAGTTGTTTGTTTATTAAACGAAATTTTAAAGAGGAATTTTATAGCTAAATTATTAGAAACAATTGGAATACTCGCTAATTTTATTATGATTTTTCTATACAAAATAGAACTCTAGTATTCACAAAACTTATCAAAGGTGCACCTTAACTTCACTATTCTATAAAAAAATTCTTTTGATTTTCTGTGGAAAAGATATCGATAACTTTACCTTTCTGTAGAAAAATTTGACTTTCTCTTAAAAAATCACCATGAAGTTTCTTCATTAAAAATATATCAATAACTTAAGTTTTTCATTGAATAATTATCTTTAATTTTATTTTTTTACAAAACAAACTCATCGATAACTGCACTTTTTAATTAAGAGTAATCAATAACTCTTTACTTTTTTTTATAAAAAGTTTATTTTATATTACCCATGAATTTACTTTCCTATACAAAAGTTATCGATAACTTTATTTTTACTCAGAAAAATTGTTTTTACATAAGTAAAGTTATCGAATGCATTTCTGTAGAAACTATTTAGTAAATTTATTATGCCAGAAGCAGTAGGGAAGTTCCCTGATTGCAAAATATTCAAGGATGAACAGGATATCGTGATGAACTAAATCTACTAAATGATGCGTTTCTGAATTATATAAAATAACAAAATTAAAAAAAAAGAAAACATTTATTTATGTAAAAGTTTTGTAAAAATATATGTGCATACAAAATTGTATTTGTATGATCGCTTACATCCAAAAATCGGATTTGCAAATAAAAGAAAAGAAGATTATTCGAGCTATGCTCCGATAACTAATTTCAAAAAGTTTTAATTTATTATGGATATCCATGACAACATTGATAACTGCACAACTAAATCTTATTTTGATGATATATTTCACACACTCGTTCCCGTGGTCTATACTGTAGCTCCTCGACGGATCGGTCAAAGTTTACATTAACGGCTCCAAAAAAGGCGACTGGATCGGCAAGGTTTTCCATGTAGAAAATTTTTATGTAAAAGTTCCATTTAAACTTCAGGTCGGCTGTAGTGTCTTGCAAGCTAAAATCTTTGCAATTACACGGGCGCCAAGATAACTAAAGTGCTCGTATTATAGGATTTTAGAAGATGTGTGTAAATTTACCGATAGTAAAGCGGCCACTGCTGCTCTACATGATGTCTACTCTACATCCCTCAAGGTTGTCGAATGACGGGTATTTTTTGATGCGATAGCGAGACATTCGGGTGTAACACTATTCTGTCCTGGTAAGTGTTTTGTGGATGGTATTGCTAGACAGGGAGTGGCATTGAACAACTCAGTGATCAGTCCCTTCACTCGTATTCCTCTATCACAATACAAGAATCGTATCGACTTGCTCCACGCAAGTGAGAAAGCAAAGGTACCCGCCAAGTGACCCCACTACGATCTGAGCAGAACACATGATCTACTAAGGCTCCCGAAATGTCGCATGTGACTATTAGTGACAGCGCTAACTGGACACTGGAATATCAGGACCCATGCGCGGAATGGGTCTTAGCTACAACGACTAATGCAGGAGTTGTAATTATGAAGAGGAAGAGGAAACTAGCAAGTGCAAGGAATAGGATACTCAGCTCTGTTATTTTGGGACACTTAGAAAGTCTGGCAGGTATTGGGCTAATCAAACTATCCGCTCATGTGAAAGAAACCGGATGGCTTGATGATGTGTGTGTGTGATGTGTCTTGTCTCACCTGCTCTAGCGTATCACAACCGGAGCGAATTGATGGACCCAAGTGAGCCATCATTAAGCTAACATAACCTACAAAAATTGTCGTCATCGTTCTGAACAAAAATTTCGATAATTTTACTTTTCATTACAGAATGTATTAAAATAAAAGCTCTAGTTTCCTGTTAAAAGTTTGAAGAATACTTTTTTATATTTTATAAAAAAGTCTTCGAAGTCTTGAAGCCGAAAATTATCGGTAAATTTATATTTCCATAGAATCGGTATAAGAAAAAGTTGCCGACTAAAATGCAATTTTAGCTCCTTTTTTGCACAATTTGCATTTTCTTTGCATTTCGTCAACATCAATGAAACATAAACAATTTATCGATTGATTTTTGTTACAAATTTCTTGCGACATTCTTTCATTGTCATCAATAAAAGCAACTGCTGATAACATTTTGCAACAATGTAACTTTTATCTATTTGTTCAGCAAAAAACGAAAACTCCTTTCATTATTTTCTCAACGAAATATTTCAGCAGCGGCAACAACGTGTTACCGTTGTGCAATTTAAATGGCAATTAATCTTCTTGGCAAAAATTTATATAAAAATATTATCATTGCACAACAAAAGCTTTAAGCTTGCAAATAGAGATAATCAGGCATGTTCTACAAAAGTAATGAAATTGAAATATGAAAAGTAAACTTTTCATTTTTAATGTTCTGGAAAAATACAGTAAATTTGTATTGAATATTGAAATTCAAATGTAAAAAAAACTAAACGCGGAACATAAAAAATTTAAACTGAAGTGATTTCAATTGAATTCCACTTCAAAGTGGAATGAAAGGGTGTTTTTTATAGAGTGATACAACTTTGAGTTGGCATCACTGTTTTATTTGACCAGCCATTTAACAGCTGATAGTTGCTTTTTGTTTAGTTTGCTTTGACATTTCATTATGGGTCGACTTACACCAGAGCAACGCGTGCAAATTGTGGAAATTTTTAATTAAAATAATGGTTCTGCTCGTCAAACTTATCCATTCAAAATTTTATTTTCCGATGAAGCCCTTTTTAGGATGAATGGGTACGTAAATAAACAGAATTGTCGCATTTGGAGTGAGGAGAATTCACAAGCTTTTGTCGAAACACCATTACATCCACAGAAAATTACTGTTTGTTGCGCTTTATGGGCTGGCGGAGTCATTGACCCATATATATGTCTTCAAAAACCATGAACGGTATAGGAACATGATTCGAAGTTTTTTCGTACCTCAATTAGCTGGCATTAATCTTGCTAATATGTGGTACCAGCAGGACGGAGCCACATGCCACACAGCGGGCGCTACAATTGATTTTCTCAAGGAAACTTTTGATGAAAAAATAATATCACGAAATGACCCAATTAATTGGCCCCCATGATCGTGTGATTTAACTCCATTGGATTATTTTCTTTGGGGTTATGTAAAGTCACTTGTGTACGTCGATAAACCACAAACAATTGAACACCTGGAAATCAACATTCGGCGAGATACGGCCGCAAATGCTGCGAAAAGTTTGTGAAAATGGGTGTTCCAGATTGCGCCTTGTACGCCGCCATGGCCACATGCCCGAAATCATATTTAAACATTAATGTCATAAAATTTTCTATCCAATAAAGACCATTTCATTGATATCAAAAATATATTACTATATTTTATTAGGATTTAAACTTGTATCACTCTATGAAAAACACCCATTAGAACATGCAGGATGTCCCCCTTTTTCCACACTAAAGCATCGAAATTGTGACTCGTTTTCTCCTCAATACATTTGGATCATTTTAAACTTTATTAAAGCTTTTCAACGGCAATATTGAATGAGAAAGGTGCAGCTCTGCGGCAGCTGTGTGAAAACATATGTGGCAAGAACTCAGCAACAACAGCAATCACACACACACACACACTAGTTCCCATAATCGGTGTAATTTTTTTTAACAGCTTCATTTGGAAGAATTATTGGGAATAAAAAAAAGTTAATGGTCTGTCGGTCGTTCGATTGGTCACATACTAAATGACACCGCAAAGACTCCATCCACAGAGCTCATCCTTGGACTTCTGCTCTAAACGTATGTGGACCAGAATTAACTGCAATGAAAATAAAAACAGCGAAACACACACACACACACATGCAGTTAATAAAGATTAAAACGATGATTAGATGACATAATGGCAATAAAAAAAAGGAAAATGTAATAACGATAATGATGATGACAAAACAAAAAAAAAAGAAAACACAAGAGATGAATGAACATGTGGAAGAAAAGAATGACAAAGCGAATTCATGATTAAGACACTGCTGGGGCATTAAATTGAATGAAATATGCTTTTGATTAAATATCCTTTACCTGCAGTAAATATCGTATATCCAGCCGTAGTACCTGTGTGAACATGGCTGCTGGCATGAGGATGAGAATGAGGAACGACTTCAGCGAACATAAAAAAGACAAGAAACCCTCAAATGACAATACAAATCTGAACAATTGCTTTTGCGTCATCGTGTTGAAGCTGTAAACCTGCATGCGCGGTTGTGGGTATTTGTTCGCTGGTGTACATTAAATAATTAATTATTTTTGTGGAAAGTGTAGCATGAGAAAGTGCATGCGGCAAAACATTCGCAGGTGCTTCACACTCTGAAGTACACAATGCTCGTATGTCATTTAATTTATTTAAGCTGCAGGGTAAAGAATAAACGCATGAACTATTTTTGCTAAAAAATCTGCTGCAAAATTTCAACTACGAAACCGAAGCAGTTTAAACCGACTCTTAAAAGCGAAAATTGTGTTAACTCAAAATAAAGTTTTCCTTAGTTTTTCCGAAGAAAAGTTGAAAAACAAATAATTCGCTTTATTTTAATTAATTTGCCTGATCGAATTTATTAAAAAGATTTACAGCATTTCTAGATTTACAAATGTGGTGACAAATTTTGTTGTGGTTCAATTTAAGGAACCTGCTGTAGCGCCCATTTCCCTGAAGGCTTAACGCTGAACACATGTTTTCTCCTCAAATTTGCAACATTTTGTAAATGAGTTGCAGCCGTAGTTATTTACACTTGTTTCAATGTTGATTTTCCTTGTTGTTTTTTTGCAGATTTTTATTATTTGTTTTTAGTTGTTGCACACCACCCCCAACCGCCCCGCATAAATTATTGTTTCAATCATGCGTTCGTTTTATTCAATGAAAAGGAAAATCTATACTGTGAACTATTTTTTATTATTATTTTTTTTTTTTTGTATTTGTTACATTTTAGAACCTTTAAATCCCTTCAAAATAAAAGGCTGCGTGTTGCAGTTTTTCAAAATCAGTTTTTATTATTGCGGGAAGTGAATGAATTTCATGTGTTTGAGTAGGGAGTTTTCACGTGAGTCTGTGTGTGTTTAGTTGGGATATTGTGTCTATGGAGAATTGACAACAACAACAAAAATTGGTTTTCATTCAGAAATTCCTTCAATTGCCATTTGACCAACAACAAACAGACTCATCCTGCAGCAAACATAAAACAAACGAAGTGAAATTCCAAAACACACACATGGCTGGCTGACTGGCTGGTTGGCTGGCTGTGTGGCTAAATAGCTCGTCCGTCGACTATTTGAAATTGTCCAATATCCACAAAATTATGTACATTTTGATATCCGCAACCCAGAGGCCAAAATGCAAAGAAAAAGGTTACATTTTACAGCAAACACCTGCTAAGTGAAGTTACCAGACTATTTGGTGTATTGACAAACACAAACACACACACAATCACACTCCCAAGTACACATAACACATACTCGTAAACAAGCAAGTGCACACATGTGTGTGCATGTTCATGAGTATAAACCGCCATTTCCTGAGTTGTTTTGGCACAAAACTCCATTGCGAGTTATTTTACCATAAATTATAGTTAAACTCTGGATGTTTCGCATTTGTTTTTTCTTTCTTTTGCTTTTGTTGTCTGTTTGCAGCTGATGCCAACATACTGCTGCTGCTGCTGTTACTGTTGCGCTGATCATGCAGTTACTTTGTGTTGTTTTAGCTTTGGGGTTGGATCTGATGGGTTGTTTAAAATAAATCTAATAAGTTGTTCAGTCAGCAATTGCTGTTTTGTTATTGCATGCATTCAATTGTTATGGTTGCATTCTAATGCCTAACCGCCTTTGTTGTTGTTGCTGTTATTGTTTCTGATTCTAAGCACTCGTTACAATTGATTGATAGTCAGTCCAAAATGAGCTGCAGTGAGGGGCAGAAAGTGCACAGCCAGAAAGGGGAGTTGCAACTTGCAAACAGCCACGCGAGTAAGATCAGTGGCCTTGTAAATAAATATAAAAATTTTTGCATTTACAAAACAAAAATAAAGCTTAATAATAAGTTTTATCTAACAAACTGATTTGCTACGGTCGTTCTTTTTTTCTTTTCTTCTTGATATTGTAAATAATTTTATTAAATAATAATACGAGAACACTACCCTCCTCATTCTACAGGTGAATTCTTTTGTTCTCAGTCATGGCTTTTGTTACACTTCAATGTAAGAAAATGTGTGTGCTTTTTTTTATCGTGCAACAAAAATACAAAAAGGAAAATGAAAAAAATTAATTGCCGGTATGTAAATAATGCATAAATTATGAACAACAGCATTTTTATCTTGGGGGAAATTAAAAATAATAAAATACTCGAACAAATAAGTTACAAAAAAAAAGAAAACAATAAATGAAACAATAACAGCAACAGCAACAAGGAGAAAGAAAATAAAATAAAAATTCATCATAAATTATTAAATTGTATTTAAATTGTGTATCAAAGCAAAATCTGGCCATGAGATTTATTTGTGAGACTAAAAGAAATTTAAGGAAAATTTCGAAAGCAGGAGGAAATCCAACTCCGATGGAATGAAAATATTAAATTTTCAGCAATTATTAATTGCTAAATGTGACAAAATTAAATATGTAATTTCAAGGCGTATGAAACAGGCACAACAATACAAAAACAAAAGGCATTTTTTTATATCGGTGCTGTCAAAAACTTCTACAGAAAACAATAACTTTTCTTTTCTAGAGAAAACTATCCGAAAATTTTATCATTTGATGGCAAATGTTCCCGACATCCACTGTGTTCTTGTCGATTATATGTGTTTTCCATAAAAATGCTATCGATAGCTTTGCTGTTCCTTAGAAAAGTTATTGATAACTTCTCTTTTCGTGCAAAAAGTTTTCAATAGTTTATTTTCTTTAGAAAAATTATCAATAACACTAATTTACTCTATAAAATTTATCGATAACTTTGCTGTTCTCACGAAAATCTTGCGATAACCTCACCTTTCTTTAGAAAACGTATCCAGAAATTTACATTTGAATTAAAAGTTATCGACGCCTTTTTTTATAGAAATGTTATCGATAACTTTGCTTATAACTTATTTTCTGCAGAAAAATAATCGATAACACTAATTTACTCTATAAAATTTATCGATAACTTTGCTGTTCTCACGAAAATCTTTCGATAACCTCACCTTTCTTTAGAAAACGTATCCAGAAATTTTCATTTGAATTAAAAGTTATCGACGCCTTTTTTTATAGAAATGTTATCGATAACTTTGCTTGTAGCTTATTTTCTTCAGAAAAATAATCGATAACACTACTTTATTTTACATAAGTTATCTATAACTTTACTTTTCTTACAAAAATCTTTCGATAACCACACTTTTATTTAAAAAACATTTCGAGATATTTACATTTGTTCTAAAAGTTATCGATGCCTTTTTTTATAGAAAAGATATCGATAACTTTTCTTCTTCACGAAATTTATTGATATTTTGATTTTCTTTTCTTGAAAAAGTTATCGATAACATTACTTTACCTTAGAAAAGTTATCGATAATTTATATTTTTGCAAAATTATTTCCATAACTTTCGAAAATCTCTGTATAAATTTAGCTTAGGTAGAAAAGTTATCGATGTCGTTTTTCTATAGAAAATATATCGATAACTTTTCTTTTTTGTCGAAAATATTGATGTGTATTTTTTATGCTCAACCTATCGATAATTTACTTTTTATATAGAAAAAGTTATTGAAAATTAAATGGCTCTACATAAAAGTTATCGACAACTTTAATTTGCCATAGAATAATTTACTTTTGGAAATGTCATCGATAATTTTCACTATCTTAAAAAAATATATGTGGATAATTAACGTGTCTTTTCCGCAACTAGTGTCATTCATCAAAAGAGGTTAATAATTTACGTTTCCAAGACCAAAACTTGACCAATTTTCACTGTGCTCCGCCCATAAAAACTTCCAATCAAGCCAACATATCTCGTATTTTTCTGTTATCCTTTATCGGCCCATCATTCAACATGTAGAAATATTTGATTAATATTTCCTTACTTTGCTTGGGTGTCCCAATTATACAAAAACTTGTGTAAATATTTCTTTAATTAATTCTCAGATATCAGCAATTTCCTTCCTTTTGCTGTTAAAAAAAATTCTTACCTTTTTGTTACTATTGCCTGGAAAAGTAAACAATTTTCGTATTTTCTTATTTAACCTTTTGCTTAAATATTTTAGTTGATGACATGACACAAAACAATAGAAAAGTCACACACTCCAACAATTCAGACGGAAAGACATTTTTTCCTTCATTCAATTGTTTGCTCGAGTGGAATTGTTTGTTTAGATGAGTGTCGAACAATCAATTTGATTTGAAACACACGCCTTTTGCCAACAGTTTTACGAAGGATAAATAAATAAAAAAATAAAATAAAAATATTGAACAACTTAAAACTTCTTCTGTTTCAGTTTATTTTCTATTTTTTTATATTTATTTTTTTAGTTTTTCTTAATTTTCTTGTTTAAGTTGTAACTCTGTGAGCAGGTCATTCATTCATGTCTTTAAGGAAAAATGGAAATATGTAAATAAAAAGGAATTTAAAATCAAAATGCAAAACAGGGAGAAAACCCGTTTGGTGATATGGGACGTTGGGACCAACCAATTTGGAAAACTAAATGTGAAGTAATAAATTTTTATTCGTTCAACCTTTTTCATAATACACATTTTAGATAAAAACAAATGACTTTACACTTTTCGTTGCTATTTTAGCTTTTTCAAAGTGACAACATAATTTTCTAATTTTATACATGACTGACTGATTTACATTTTAATGCTTCATTCCTGAAGCAAAATATTTTCTTTTTATTTGATAAACAAAAACGAATCTTTAGTAAAAACAAATTTTGGCAATCGGAAAGTGGATACGGAAACCAACACCAGCCAACCAACCAGCCATCCAA
This sequence comes from Gymnocheta viridis, assembly GCA_956483585.1. Lineage (NCBI taxonomy): Eukaryota > Metazoa > Arthropoda > Insecta > Diptera > Tachinidae > Gymnocheta > Gymnocheta viridis. The sequence goes on along the minus strand of OY101444.1, from coordinate 81,517,263 downwards.
CTTTTCTTGCTGCAAGATTTGAGAAAAAAAATAACTTCCTCAACAGAAGTTAAAGTTGTATTTAAGCACTCATATGCACGCACGGTTGAATATTTTTCATGTGTTAAATTTTGTTTTTTTTTTCTTTGGCTCCAAAAAGTCACAAAAAGTTAACAAAAGCGTTTTCCACAAAAAAAAAATAATAAAAAAAAATTCGCATAAAAGTCATAAGAGAAACGTGTAAGGACTATGAAATTCATGCCCCTCAGGTTTCATATTCCCCACCTTTCACTGTCTAATCGAACAACAAACAAAATAAAAACATTCATATCAAGGGTTCCCTCCCCTCCTGAGCTTTTAAAGCCACAGGACAAGGGTTGCTTTAATACAATAAAAATACAATATTATTCTGTTGTATTTTAACAGAAAAAAAACATAAAAGAACTCCAAAAATCGGCAGAAATCCCTCTGCATTTTTTCTTAATACCTTCCCGCCAGCCAAAAGTTTTCTCCCTCAGGATGCTTAATAAACTTGTTCTACTTCTCATTTGCACCAGGTATGATTGAAGTTTGATCCTTTTTGTGTTCTGCTACGTTTACATAAAGAAACAGTTTAGGCAGACGAAAAAAAGTTCGCCACTAATGAAAATATTAATAGATGCAGATGTAAATCGGAAGGAAACACGTTTTTTATTAATAAAGTCCTTGGGAAAATAACAGTAATCGAAAAGTTTCTTAAAGCAAGTTATGTTATCGATAAATTATGCAGGCAAATTTTTTTTATACATTAAATGTATGTAGAAAACTTTTGTTATTAATGAATTTTGCATTAAAAATTTGAGTGGGAAATTTTTGTTATCGATAAAATTCTGTAATTGACAATTTTTTAAAATTTTTTTTAATAAAATTTTAGAATATTTATGAGTTTTTATATAAAATTGCTGTTATCGATAAATTTATTTATCGATAAATGTTATCAAAAAGTTTGTGTTATTGATGAATTTTCTAAAGGAAATTTTTGATATTGAGAAAATAATTCTTGCGAGTTTTATTATCGATAGTTTTTTTGGAACGTTTTTGATATAAATAAATTTTTAATTTTTTAAATTTTGTTTCCAAAAGAGAAAATTTTAGTTTTCATTAAATTTTTGTAATCGGCATCTCTTTTTGTAAAAGCTTTTATAGTAGAATATTTGCATTTGCAAAATTTTCGTTGTCGATATATTTTTTTACATATAACTTTTATACTCGGTACAATTTTTCTATCGATAAATTTTCACTGGAAAGGTTATGTTATCGTTTGGACTTTTCCACAGAACTTATTATCGCGGAATTTCCTAAGCAAAAAGTTTTGTTATTTATAAATTGTCTACACAAAACTTTTGTCATCAATAAATTTTTATTAGAAAATATTGCTGTCGATAAATTTTTTACGTATAGCTGTTATTACATTTTCTTTAGTTATTGTTTGTTATCGATAAATTTTTATTGGAAAATTTTGTTATCGATAAGTTTTTCACATAGCGGCTAGATTTTTGCTTAGAACTTGCGCTCTTGAGATTTTATATTTTTAATTTGTTATCGATTTTATTGCTGTGAAATTTGCTTAGAAAAAATTTCATAATCGGAATATTTTCCAGAAAAAAATTTTTGTTATCGATAACTTCTTCAAGAAAATATTTATTAAATAACAAGTTTCAGTAGATGATTATCGATAAACTATCCATAGAAAATTTTCCATAAAAAATTCGTATTGTCGAGAAAATTTTTATTAAAAATATTTAGTAACAAAAAATTATTATTGGAAAATTTGTTTCATTGAAAAAATAAGTTTTGGAAAATTTGTTTTATTGAAAAATTTTCCAAAGCAATTTGTTATCGATAAGTTTTCCATTGCATTTTTTTATTGAGTAAATGCGGGCAGTAGGAAAATATTTATAAATTTTCCACTGAAAACTTTTGTTATCGAAGGTTTTTAACAGGAATTTTTTTATAAATAAAAATATTTCCTTGGTTAACTGTTGTTATCGGAAAAGTTTGTATAGAGAAGTTTTAATTTCAATTGATTTTTCACAAAAAAAATCCTATTATTGTTAAATTGTTTATTGCAAACTTTTGCTATTGAATAATTATTTCGCGAAATTTTTATTGCTCATTGAAATAATTTCGATATTTTATCGATAATTGTTTGGGATGAGATAATGTTTATAATTTTTCAATAGAAATTATTTAATGTTAATTAAATTTTCTATAGAGAATTTTTGTGGCTGGTATCCCCAATGCTGAGACATTTTTCTAGTTCATGTTTATATACTACTACGGGGTATAAAAGGATTCATACTTTGATATCCCTGCAAACTCCTTGATTAAAATTTCCTTTTACGAGCTTTAGATTAAAGTTATTTTTAGCTGTACGTTGAAAACGAGTCGATGGTATTTCAAAAGTGTATGTATGTTAAGCTTTTGTATAGTTTTTTATGTTGGGGTGACTTTTTGCTTGTAGTCCTTTTCGGTATGCCATTCATACCAGGATCTTTTTAATGAAGGCAAACAAAAAGGTTTGATAAAAAAATATTTATACAAAATACAAAAATAACTTTACAACACAAGCTTTTAGCAAATATTTATAAGACTCAAGGTAAGTGAGTGTGTGCTTAACTGTGCACAAGACTTTTAGTCCGGTTTGAAATTATGAATATCGATTTTTTTTGTGTTTTTTTTTTTGGTATTTTGTAGGAATTTTTTTTTCATTCTTAACAATGAGAGCGCTTAGGGGAGATTTTGTTGTCCTTTTTTTTGTTGCTTTGCTAAATATTTTCATTTAAAATGTTGACCTTTTTGTTTTGTTTGTTGTTTTCATATAAACACGAGCTGACCATTTAGGAGTTGAGTGTTAAGAAAAAGGCTAATAAGGATATTATTATTTGTGTGTGTTAATTTTTGCCATGTTTATTATTCATTTGTTGTTGAAATTTATTTAAGTATTTACAAACACGCGTTTGAAAATTAACAATAATTTTAGTGGGTTGCTGTGTAATTTCATTTGTATTTTAACACAACTTCAGCGAAATAAGATTGAGAATATTTGTTAAAAATTTACAAAAAAAAAAGAAATTATAAATATTTTGTAAAAGGAAAAGTTTTTGCTCCTCTCAGCACTCGCTTCTACCTGAGCAATACGTGCAAATCGAATGTTTATCAGGCAACAAAGATTTCTAACTTGAAGTTTTCTTACTTATTGACAATCCAAGCACGTTAAGGAAATACACCAAATAAAATTGTGTAAATTTAGAAGTTCTTTTTTCTCTATTAAATAAGGAAAACATTTTGTATTGGAAGTGCGTAAATTTAACAGTTTGCTAAATAATCAATAAAATAAGAAAGAAAAAAACGCCAACAAATTAGTATGCAGGTAAATGGGAATTTCGTGTGTGAACTTCTTAAATTTAGTAAAGGATTAAGCGATACAAATTGTTGGTTGTACAATTTCAAAAAGGAAAAAAGGATTTTTATAAGTTTTTATTTATTTTTTTTTTTTTTGGAAAGAAGAAGCCATAATTTTTTTGCGTCTTAATAGGACTCATAAATCAGAATTAGCAACTACTTTTTTACTACTTCGTGTGAGCCAAATGAATGCCTCTGTGTGTGGATAACTTTTAGGAAATTACACTCAAAGAATTCTCGCCGTTTTTAATACATTTTCATTATTCATTTCATCTTGTATGTAGCAATGAAATTAAATATTTCAAAGTTGTTTTCGGCAATTTCAAGACATTCAATCAACTTGAAACTTTGCCCACAAATTACATTTAAGTGAAATATGAAACTTTTGGATGAGAAAAGTGGGGCGGCGACACGCCCATAGAATGTAAGTATGCGTTTTCCACTGTTTTTACTAAGCCAGACACCATAAAATTTTTAATATAAATTAAATTCTTTCGAGAACACAACTAAAATTTTAACGTCATGGATGCATTGATTTTTTCACAATAACACACAGAAAAAAAAACCAATGTTAAATCAACATGAAGAAATGTTGATATCAAGTCATTGTTAATATGTGGAAAAAAATATAGAATTTACTTTTAACATTGTTTTAAGTTAAATCAATGGTTAAAATTGTTAATTTATTATTAAAATATGTTGATTCAAAATAATTCACATTTAAATAGCATTTTACATTTTAAATTTTACTTTTTACATTGTTAAAATAACATCAATTGATGTTTAATTTTTTTAATTCCGTTTTTGTAGGAATAATTACAGTATTTCATGTAAAATTAAAATTGTTATAAACATTGGAATACTTTGAAAAAACTTTTGTAAATTTTAAATATTAACAAACGTTGGCTTATGTTAAAAAAGTTAAATCAAATTTGTGAAATATTAAAAATGACTGGAATAATAATAAAATAAAATTGCTGTATGTTAAAAAAACACGAAACATGTTGAAACAACGTGAAACATGTTGAAATGAAATTAATTCCTGATAAAAGAGAAACAGCAATTTGCATTCTATCGCATCAGAAGTGCAGTGTCAGAAGTGCAGTGTTATAAATTTTAAGTGAAATAAATTTTTTAAATTTCATTATATCTGCAGCTAACAATAATAATATGAATTTAAAAAGGTTTGTGGAAAATTTAGCAACCGGAGGAGAAAATATTAATCTTGTTAGTGACGAAATATTATAGTAAACATTCCAGTTGTTCAAAATACGATACAAGGTTCCCAAGCCCACCTTAACATATTTTTCCAATTAATAATCGTAAAATATATTTAAAAAACAAATATTTGTAATGCTAAATATATTTGCTACATGTATGTGTTTATAAGTGAATAAAAATAAAACAAATTAATTAACTGATTTTTACTAACTGCCTGTGCCATTGTTAAACAATATTGCGTAATTGTTATTTCAATATAGGAACCATGTTAAATTAACATGGAATTTCCTGTAGTTTTAACATCTTTTCATGTTATTTCAATATGGCTGTAACATTAATTCTAAATGGCCTTATAGTTGATTCGACATTAAATGTATTTTGATTCAACATGAAATTCATGTTGTTATAAATTTTCGTAATATTGTTTCAATAAGGATCTTAACGTTATTTTGTCATGACATGTTTTAGTTTGTTTTACGATAATATTTTTCTGTGTGAATACAGCAACTTGTCCACTCGTGTCTGTTTGTCATGACGATGTACACGATCCTTTTCCTAAAACGCCTTCTTCCATGATTTGTTTCAATGCGTTCCATGCACCGAGGTGGTTATAAGGGTTCGAAATCATATTTTTGAAAGATTCGCTTTTAAATTAACTTTCGTATATCCGGTCCATTCAGAGTACCTGTTTGTAGTAAAACAAAAAAAAAGCATTTGCGAAAAAATCATTGGCAATGCGAATAGTTATATCGAAGTGAACAAATTTAGATATGACAATATTTAATTACAGACAACGATACGTATCTTTTCCAATTTTGCCTTCACTGAGTTTTGGAAGGCTGCATGGAAAATCGCCCAAAATATTTGCATACAAATTTGGGTCATATTTCATATGAAAATTAGCCCAAAATTTTTAGGCCAATTTTTCATAATATTCTTGATATGACATAACGGTAGTTGTGAAAAATAATATTTTTGCACTAGTGATGTGGAATGTTGTGTACTTTTACCGACTACAAAAATTTATTCGGTTCTCCTAAATTTAAATTTGCAATTACTTCCCATTTTTGCTATCAAAAATCCCACTGTGAGCCGCGGCAATTTTTTGTCATGGGGATTTACACTGAAATTATCATCGCGAGACCACAAAACTTTTTAAATTTAGAAAATTATTTCAAGTTTTTGAAAATCTTTGAAAAAATTTAAATTTAAGAAATGGAAAATTGTTATAAATCTATAAAGAAAAAAAAACTTAAGGAATATATTTCACGCGCAGAAGAAATCATTGCTACATCTCACAAAGAGATTTAAGCATTAATAACAACACAACAATAAAATGGAAGTCTGAAGTTAAATATCTTGGAATAATATTGAATTCGAAAATTAATTTAATGATTGTTAAAGTGGGCAGCGACGCGCCTATGCCAAATAAATGTGGTTCCTAGACTTTCTTTAAATTCCATTTTATCTATAAAAATTTACTATTATTTATCTTTGAGTGTAACCGAAATAAAGTTACTTACCAGCTTCTGCATTTACTTTTTTTTTTAAAGTAACTTTCCTGCTACTTGTTCGTTCGTTCGCCAGTCAAACTTTTAAGCTCTTTAATGGTTTTTAAGTCTTTAGAAATTGTCATAAATTATGGTTTTAGAAAAGCTCTACAAAAATTTAAGATACTTTACCTTTTGCATAAACTTAAATGGAAGATTTTATCCACTAGAATACCATAATAAATGGATTTACTATTAAATCAAAATACGAGTAGTAAAGAAATAATAAAGAACTTTTCATTACAATGATTTATAGAGAAGTAATTTTGTGTGTGTGTGTGCTTTTTTTTTATTAAAAAATTTATGTTATCGTTGAATCGAACAGGGAATTTTCTTTAGTTACAAAATATAAATCGCAAGCAAACGTGTGTGTAAAATATTATTTGCATAAATGCAATAAAGAATGACTGTTATTGATTTATATTGATGTATATGAATCAGTTTCCATGACACTTTTTGTAAAAAAAAATCTGGCTTTTGTTTGATTGTGTCCATCACAAATCATAAATTGTTTTAGTTTTGAAAGGCAAATATTCAGGAAAGACAAATTTAACAAAAGCTGCTTTATAAAAACAAAGTTTTATATTAATTTCAATCATGCTTAAATTACAAAATTAAAAATTTATTTGAAACGGATGTTGCTAACTTATTATGATACTCAAACATTGACATATCCTTAAGCATTTCCCCAATCATATCCTGGCGTTAATGTTAAGTAATTAACACGCCCCTTTACAAATGAATACACGAACCAAAGTCAATGAAAAACACACTTGGAGCACACGAATCGTGTCACCTAACGCAAACATGTTCATACCGCCTGCCTAGAAGCTTTTAAGCCAAGCAAGCTTAAGTACACAGTATTTTGGCATTTCATCGAATATGTAGAACAAATGTGAGCTGGTGGGTGCTAGAAATGTTTGTAAAATCAACTCAACAGTCGAAATAATTAAACATGAATATTAGGAAGAAAAGCAGCAAAAAAAAAAGAAAAGAAAACTTCACTCTCCACCCTATTTGTTAGGAAAGTTAAAGGAAACGGAAGTAGTATTCACAGAGAATGCTTGTGTGGGCCTCTAATGTATTAATGTTAATGTTTAATTGGCGTGTGTGTGCGGGGTAGTAATAATATTAGACTAATCATGAATATAAATACGAAATTAATGCAGCAGAATAATTAAAAAAGTTTATCGTTACCAAAAAAAAAAAAGTTTCAACCGGAAAAGGAGGTGAATTAAAGTGGCAAATCGACATACAAAAAAATACCAAAACGTACACACGCTCTAAAAGTCTCTATTACATAATGAAGAGAGAAAAGGAATAAATAGTAGGCGAACGATAAAAAAAATTACAAATAGGAATATACAAAATGAATATTAATGATTTGCCATTTAATAGGATCCGCATAATTTAAATAGAAGAAGCAGGTAAGATACAACTTAAATAGCAGAGACTGGCCAGGAGAGCGAGCGAACTACAATCAGTTGGTGGGGCGAATGAAGTAATAAATATGCAGATATAAATAACCGATTAAGTCCATTTTTATAAACCAAGGCAACTCGCTTTATTTCAAACACTTTACAAGAGTCTAAACATATTTGCAAGCGACTTTTTTTTTAAAAAAAAGCTTTTATTTAGTTCCACTTTGTCTGACTGTGAATTTTTAAACAAATTTTGATACTTATTTTTCTGTTACGTCTACAAAAGCGCTTTTCATGAGTAATTGAATGATTAAAAAAAGTGGGCGTATGGGCGTGAAACTACGCCTGTAACTAAAAATGTATCAACATTCTTGTCAATAACTCGATTGGGCAAAAAAATTTTATTTCAATAATTGAAAAGATTTAAAAAAAGTGTTGCATACGATAATTTAGCACTTAAAGGTCGATATCCCTAAAAGTTTGTGCTAAAATATGCTTCGTTTTTTATGAAACAAAACACGAGTGTAGTGAACGGGTACCGCTCACGTGATTAGCGTGAATTATACATGCGTACGCATTATTTGTTTGTTTCAATCACGTGAGCGTGCATGGAACGGGAGCATAGAAAATTGACCGTGAGTGAGCGTGCATGGAGTAGATTTTCTGCATGATGGTAGCGTAATTTTTTTGCTTTATTATATATATTTTTTTAAATTTTTTTAAACTTTTTTTCCACTCACACGATATAAAATTTTGTTTGCGTGAACTTGCATGAGCATGAGCTAAAACTTACGATCCCATCTCTACTCTGAGGAAAAGAAGGCCCATAACAAAGTACGACGAAAGTAACGACAAATTTCTCATTAATTTTTTTGAGTTATTCACCCTTATTCCAGTTGGCGACATCGACGTCACGTCAACACAATACAAAAAAATTGGGGCTTGTCTACCCGTTTTCGAAAACAACTGACTACTATTGACAGGTTCATGTTCTTTTCTAGACCTTATAGAACAAAAGTACAGTTTAATTAGCATAAAATTGTTCTCGAGAGCGAGTACAGAAGCCCCAATTTTTTGGTATTGTGTTGACGTGACGTCGATGTCGCCAACTGGAATAAGGGTGATTGATTTTCCTTTTTATTTTTCGTTCCTCAAATCATAATGCTAGTTATACAACTGGCGACAAACGACGAATTTCTGGCCGCGAATATTAGTTGCCAACCATAAAATACATTCGTTTATATGAAAATTCTCACAATCATGGCGTCGGCGAAATTCGCCATACGCAACAAACTCTGCAATAGATTTATTTCTATTTCTTACGATGGCGAACGACGAACAAATCAGTACCATGTGAACTTAAAACAGCTGCTGTCGACGTATTTAAAATGGCAATTTCTATCAGAATTTACGTTACGGTCGTATTCTGTTTCATTATTATGTTTTATTAAAGTTTTGTTTTTGAGATTTTTGACTTTTTTGTGTGCTTTGAAATTTTTCTATTGGGTGGAAATAGAATTTTTATGGAAACTAAATTTTTTTACAAATTTGAAATTTTGTCGTTGCATTTTTGCTTCTAAACAAAATTTTTCGCACAATTTAAATTTTAGTTATTATGAAGGTTTAATTATTTTTTTCATTAAACGTTACAAAATAGTTCTAAATAAAAATAGCAAAGATGCGCTTTCACTGAAGTGAAAGAAAGCAAAATCTGGGAACAGAAGCGAACCCGCGGTATAGACTGGCTCAGTACCAAGCAGCCTTCTGTGTCACTCTTTTTGAGGTCTTTTAAAATTTTTTTAGTTGCTTCACAAATACAGTAGTTTTTCGGTTTAGCGAAGATTAAAATTAATGAAAAAACTTAATTTTGTATTCGGTTTAACGAGCAAATATAAAATATATCAGCTGATGATTTGAATAGATGGATTGAAAATAACACTTTAACCGCAGATGAATGCGATGAACAAAACGAAAATGATGAAGAGTTTCATGAAATGGATATTCTAGAATAAAGCACGAAGAAAGAAGCACTTCGAATATTTGTGTTAAATGCGCGCTCAGCAAAACAATATTTGTAGCACAAATTTAATGCTTTTGAGAAAGCTTCAAGAAAATATCCATTCCAAAAAGACAGACTGTGATTAAACAATTTTTTAAATAATTTATTTTTGTACGACAGAGTTTTTATGAATTTTTCCTTTCCTTTAACATATTTTTAAAGAAATATTTATTTGTATTGAAATGAATTTTTTGGCTTGAGTTCAAATCTGAGTTTACGCATTTCTTCTTAATTTTTAAGAAATTGTTTTTTTTTTATTGATAAATTCATTATTTTATTAAGAGAGTACTTTTATTTTATTTTATTTTATTTAATTTTTATTTTAAATTACTATAACTTTAATGAATTATTGAAAAAGTTATACACTAATAATAATTAATGGACGATGCTATTCATGTTTAATTTAGTACTTTACATCCAAAAAATTCAGTGTAACGAACAAGCCTGTATGTTCGTTAAATCGGAGAACTACTGTAGTTAAAAAAATTATTTTCTTGAGATTCATCGATTTTGAGTTGAAGTTTTGATTTTAGGACAATTTGCGATTTGTTTTATGAATTGTAGATTTTTCTTTGCATATAATTTTTTGTAAATTTTTGATTTTTTTTTTGCGCGTTTTTATTTTATTATTTTTGCTATATCCTGCATATTATTTTTATGTTAAACTTACATTCACCGTGATAAAATATATGAAAGTGTGTGTTAACCTCCTTTTTGGGCAGTTCTGCTAAATCGAAATGCTGTTAAATCGAAATGCTGTTAAATCGAAATGCTGTTAAATCGAAATGCTGTTAAATCGCCACAAAATATACTGGCGCTTTTAATTAACATACAAGTATTTTTTGCCAAGAGAGCCGATAACAGAGGAAATAAAAACGATGTTCTACATTGACCTTGGCTGTAAAATTATATGCGGATGTGTGTTTGGATATTAACATTTTGAATTTGTATAATATGTATTAACTTTTTCAATATTTTTGATCATAATTTTTTCTTCTGAAAATTAGCAAAAACAATTCTTTAAATCCTTCATTCAATAGCAGGGTTAATACATTTGTTAACCAACATTGAAAGATATTTCTCTAAATTTCTAACAAATCTACTGAATGTCAATGCATATTCTAATGTGGTATAGGTATTATTGTTGTCATTGCTTAAACTATCTTTACTTTTACCTTTATTCTTTTTTCTCTGATTCTATGCTCTGCTTCTTGCTGGATACTTTCTTAATGATGTTTAGCATTAACTTCATTATTGTATACATAATATATTTATATGTACATAATTATGGTATTTTGTCAGGCCTTTATTGTGTTGTAAATGGCGAAACGATAATAGAGAAAACAAATTAAAGAAATAATAGTAGAAACAATATAACAAAACAAATAGTAAACCACACCAACACAAAGATACAGATGTGTGTATTTACGTATGGCTTGTTTCCTTTTTTCTTATTTACATATATCTCAATAAAAAAAAACAAAATAAGAAAGAAAAGAAGCCTTTGCATTATTTGCACCAAAAAGTAAAAAATAAAAGCCGGCAAAACAAGCTGTTCAAGTTGCCTCTGCTAAGAGAATAACACTGCTGAATATGTTAAATTCTCTCTTGGTTAACAGATTCTTTTAGCGAATTTTAATGTTGCACTAGTAACTAGTGTTGCCGTTGGAAATGTACGACGGTAATGTTTGATTTTTGCACACGGTGTATAAAATAATTCCTTTTTTTTATTAACATAACTTAATGAAATCGTTTTATATGGCATTTACACCAGACCAAAATCTAGTACCTACGAGATTTCGAGCAAATTCTTGTTGAATTTGACTAGATTTCTCATACAAAACAAAGTCTACTTTGTCATTAGATTTTGATAAAATCTACTCAAAATTTCGTAGTACTTAGTGATGCAACTATAGTTTTTCATAAATTGTACTGAAAAATACTACTCTGCTTAATAACAATTTTTTGAAGGGTCTGTTCGCCAGCTGTTTCGAATTTAAATAATTATTTTTGTACGGAGTTTGACATTTGAAAATCAAAATTCCGATTAATTGTTTTTGCATGAATTCTTTGAAGGGTGTCCTCGCCAGCTGTTTCGAATTTAAGTAATGATTTTTGTATGGAGTTTGACATTTGAAAATAAAAATTCCAATCAACTGCTTTTGGTATGGAAACGAAATCTTCAAAAATGACACGAATAACCCGGTGTAAACGGTATAGATTTTGATAGAGATTTAAATTGAAATCTAATAGATTTTGGTGTGCTCTAAATGCCATATTATACTATTTATGTTCATACTTTTTTTTGTGTATGTATTTATAAAATATAATTTGGATTTGAAGTGTCCCCGCAAAAAAATATCGGAAGTTCCACCATATCGTATAGCATTTTCATTGTATACCAAGTGCAAGCACTTCTTTTATTTTCTAAAATTGGTTTCTATAGACAACATTTTAATCGTATGCCATTCAACTCCATGTAGCGCTCCTGCCTATGCAACTACGTGCTGAATTCGTTGATGTTTCAAAAGAAATACTTAGAGTTCAGTTCTTTGGTGATTTTAATAATTATTGGTATGCTAATTTTTTGATTTTATTTTTCATATTTTTTTTAAATTAATTTGAAATACAAAAATAACTTTAAAATTTAAAAAAATAACGTTTTATTCTGCATTTCCTTTAAAATACTGTTGTTTAACATAAATTTCCTGTTTTGAAGGATAACATTGCAATATCATGTTATCATCATGTTATCCACTTAATAACATTTGCAAATGCTGTTAACTTTAATATTAACAGGCAGACATTTTCTGTTATTTGCTTAACAATAACAGTTCAAACGCTGTTAACTTCACATTAGCTACTCATTAAATACATAAAGTGAGTGCTCTGCTTTAACTTATTTTTCCACAACCTGTGCTCCTCCAGCTCTTTATTAAGCCGTGTAAATTTTAGTAAACAAACATGAAGCACCACCACTTTTATATAAAGTTAGTGAGTGTTTAATAAACACATGCCGTTTATAATCTGCTTTTTGTATGTTTGTTGCTGTTATTTGTGTTTTGTTTAGTGAGCTGTGTGCATTTGTGTGAGTGTGATTTAGTGATGAAACTTGTTTTGTTGGTGATTATTTCAACGCTGTTTTCAGTTTGTCAGCGGGTTTCAATGCGTGTGGATGCCAAAAATATAAAACGGTTGAAATTTATTCGGTTAAATTTAAAATAAACACACACACAAACGAATTTGTTTTACGGTCGTTCCTTTCCTACACTCTCAATGGATTACGGTGCTTTTATTTCGTGAACAACAAAGAAAAGTAATAAAAATATCTTATAAATAAAAATTAAAAATGCCGTCGGTATTAAAGTGAAGAAATAAATTTAAGAATAAAAGAAAAAGAATTCATTTGGGAAGAAAATTTTCCAGAAATATATAAATTTTAACAAATTCAAGAAGTTTAACAAAATTAACAACAAGTGCAGATAGTAAATCTAAAGTGAAAAGCAAGAAGGTTTAAAGAAGCAGAAGAGAATAAAGGAGAAATAAATAAAGAAAAATACAAAAAAGTCAACACAATGAAGCCTTTGAATTAAATTAAAAAGTAAAATCAAACAAGTGTGAAAATTCTTTTTGGAAATTATATAGATCTCGTTAAAGTCATAGAAATAAAAGTGTTTAGAGTAAAAAAAAATGTTTAAAATGGCTGCTTCTGTTAATATTTCGGTTTCCCTCCTTTTTCAACTTTGCGTCATGATAATTTTATTAAATTTATGTTTGGCTGTGCATCGTTACGATCAGTCGTCCTCTTTGGATACTAGTAATCCCTATTATCGCACCTCCAGCTCTGGCGAGGTTTTCGGTTCTTCTTCCTCTCTGTCTAGCGATGCATTTCCCCATCACAATCGCTGTGAGGCCATCACAATTTCTATATGCAAAAATATACCCTACAACATGACCATTATGCCAAATCTTATCGGTCATACCAAACAAGAAGAGGCCGGCCTAGAGGTTCATCAATTTGCTCCTCTAGTGAAAATTGGCTGTTCTCCGGACTTGCAATTGTTCTTGTGCTCTTTGTATGTGCCGGTGTGCACCATTTTGGAACAGCCCATACCACCGTGTCGTTCGTTATGTGAATCGGCCCGAATCTGTGAGACTCTAATGAAAACCTATAATTTCAATTGGCCCGAGAACTTAGAATGTTCGAAATTTCCTATTCATGGTGGTGAGGCTTTGTGTGTGGCCGAGAATACAACTTCATCGACACCCTCACCGACACGTGTCGTTCCAAAAGTGACTACGCGTAGAAACTATGCGGGCCTTGATAGTCCACATCGGGATATCGGTTTCGTGTGTCCGGTTCAATTGAAAACACCTCAGGGTATGGGCTACGAGCTGAAAGTTGGCGGAAAGGTGAGTTTCTAATTTTCGATATCATTATCTTATAATAACGAAAAATATATTTGTGGGAAATGGAACGAACGGCTGCGCTTAATATTTTAATGTTGAATTGTTCTAGATTAAATCCATCAGAAACTATAGAACGCGAAATAACGTCTATGTCCATTAAATCAGCAGCATTATTTTTTAATTTCTGCAGCTAAATCTTTTTATTTATTTGTATCATTAGGAAATAATTACAAATTATAGACTAATGTGAAAAGCAAAGGCCATGTCTATTGGGCCTTAGGCTCGATAAAGTGGTTGGTTATATTTTTCTTTTACAAAAGTTTTCTTTTTAATTTATCCAAAAATAATTTCTTAAATTAAGAATAAATGGGTAAACTCAAATTTGAACTCAAGTCAAAAATTTTCATTTCGATATAAAAAGTTCTAATAGTAAAATTAATATTAACTATTAAAATTTTGATTTTAATTTTAATGTAAGATTTTATGTGCTGAATACTTTCAAAAAAGTTATAATTAGTTTTATGGGTTCAGTTGTCGGATTGAATAATAAGGATATGGATTCCCATAAGATTTTAAGAATGTTTAGACATTGTGTCTGAAAAATTGGACAAGAAAGTAAAAATATGCTCTAATATTTTAGTAAGAACAATATTGTAAAATTGCAGATTACGAAAGTTGAGTGACATTTATTGGATGCCCGTTTAAGAGTCTCGAGTGTCTCCAGCGGGGTTTTGCTATTCAAAGAGTCTGTTTAATTTTTCAAGGAATTTTCATTTGTTATTTTGTCATTATTCTTTGTTAAATTTTCAGCTTTTTATTTATATCGTTTTTATTGTGACTTAAGGTTGTGATAAGTGGAGATCTGCTTGCATTTACTGCAAGTTTGTCAGCGAGCTCAAAGACCTGGTGTCCGAACAAAATTAATATAAGGGAAATTTTCGATTAGGACATTTCTTATTAGAGTTGCGAATATATTGTTGTTAGAAGTAGTGGATATTGGAATCAGTACAGATTGCGAAATAACTACTATTGTTTTTGATGAAATTGGTGGTTTCCATAATGGCAATAAACTTTGCGGAGCATCAGTTCACAAGTGATAAGATAATAAGAACTAAAAACCTTCTGCATACGATCAAGTTTCGTCTATCTAGTTTCAATATATTCACACTTTTTTACTAATCCATTCATACTTTTAAAACTTGATACAAAGTTGCTTTTGAAATTCTCTTTCCATCTAATGTTTCAATTTACTGTCAAGAAAACATTTTTTGATTTGTTTTTTACAAATGTTCTGCCGCAATTCAAAACTACTAATTAAAATCAAATATGTTTGTGAATAAAATTAATAAGTGTAATCATGTTGTGTGATGTATAGAGCAACCATTTGAAGTTGTTTTCTTGACGATGACATTTAGAAAAATTAAATTGCTTTAAAATTGTGTGCAGCTATACGTCGCAGCTATCAATTTAAATGAATTTTGATAAACAGTGCGTGTGAAAAACTTGAAAAAAAAATCTTGAGCGTGTGGCTGGCTGCAGGGTTAGAAAAAATTAAAATTTTTAGAGCTTGTAATTAAAGACGATTTTATATATGCGCAGCTTGTCAAGGAACTCATTGCATCACGTTTTCTAATAAGGGGTTTTTTTTTATAGATTTAACTTATTGTTTATAATATTTTTCCGTCGGTGCTGATTCAGTTTATTAAAATTTTTAAGCTTGTAAGCTTTATATACGCGCAGTTTGTCAAGGAACTCTATGCGTAAGTTTTTTTTTTTTTTTTTTTTTTTTTTTTTTTTTTTATAAATCTATTTTATTGCTTACAATATTTTTTCCATCGGCACTTCTTTTCTATTTGTTTTCAATTCTTAAGTTTATTTATTTTTAGTATAACTAAACTTTGTGTTGTTAATTAAACATATTGCGATGTACCCTGCGAGATTTTTTTCTCTTTACGTTTTTCTTAAGGATAGTCAACATGATTTCAAATTATATTTTTAAATTATGGCTTATTTTATAAAGAATGGTTTATTAAATATATATATATACATATATTATATATATAATAAGTATAGAGAAGCATCCAAGTCATTAACAAAATTTATTTCCTTATAAATTACAAATTTTTCCACTACAGCATGTTGTGTTTTTCTTTTATAGTTTTTATATATCTTTCTTGCCTCTAATTATGTTTAGTTTATTGTCTTGCAGCATATATTTATAGCCGTATCTAAGTCTTAAAGTTACCACTATTGCGCAACATTCTGAAAGACCTATTTTTAGAATCCAAACAAAAATTCTTTGTAAATATTTTCTTCTAATAGCAGAACAACATGTTTCTTCTTACTCATTTCAAGGATAATGAAAATAAACCTTGATTCCAAAAGAAAAACACATTTTACACATTGAAATCATTAAGAAGTTTTTGCCTTATAATGATTATAAATCTCTGAGAAAAAACTGAATTTCTATCTCCTGATAAATGCTATTTATAAATACATACTTATTGAAAACATGTTCAAAACTCATTTCAGAACTTAGAAGTTTTCCATTAGGGGTCACAGACAGAGAGACAGACAGACAGCCTACAAATAAAAGATAAATATGGAAAATCCAGACAGCAATTAATTTTCCGAGCACCTCTTGCTGAACTGAACGTTTTCCACCCTTAAAACATCAATGAATAAACACGAAACAGCACTTTTTGAATAGTCACACTTGCGTTATGTGTTCATAAATACCATAAAAATGTTTATTTAAATTATTATTTGTGTCTGGTCAAAGAGGAAAGTAATGCAGGGATTTAAGGTTACAATAACATGTTAAAATAATAATTCGAGTATGAAGGTTAAAAACACATATTTTTTAAGTGTGTGCAACATGTTGTTATTATTATTTTTTTTTTAATTTTTTTTTGTAACTAATAGAATATTATGAACATGAAATTTATTAAAAAACAAACAAAGAAATGTGCATGTCTCCGCAACTGTTGCCAGGTTTAATTGAAATTTCTCAACTATGAACTCTGCATAGATTTTATGTGCTTTTACTTTTTCTCAGTTTTCGTTTACTCGTACAATAAAAAGATAACAATTTCTTGTAAATCCTACTTTTTACTTTTATAAGCTGTGTGTGAAATAGACAGACACATGAATAGTAAAACTGGTGCAAAGCATTATCTGATTATTGTCTGTCGTTATCGTTATGAACATGATAAATCCATCATCATAAGCCGTTAATGGGTTTTCTGCTTACAATTTCGTCTGAAACACTTCTTCTGTATCTGTAATGTTCTGCTATCATTTAAATTATTTT
Source organism: Gymnocheta viridis (assembly GCA_956483585.1). Classification (NCBI taxonomy): domain Eukaryota; kingdom Metazoa; phylum Arthropoda; class Insecta; order Diptera; family Tachinidae; genus Gymnocheta; species Gymnocheta viridis. Next base: position 81,499,866 of record OY101444.1, on the reverse strand, counting down.
TTTTTTGTTGGATTGCGGCTGAAACACACCAAACGACCAAATAAAATATACCGATGGCAGAGTGCTTGGAATTATGGGGTTTGAAAAGAAATTGATTGATAAAATATTTATGTATGAATTAGAAAGAATTAAATGGCATAAATTACATTGTGTGCAATTAAGAGAAATTAATGCGGAAGCAGATATATTTTTGAAGAGGGATATTCAATAACTTTTACTCATGAAAGCTACTTGAAATGGTAAACAATTGGACAGACACTACACAAGATAACAAAAAATATTTTTCAAAAGCGTATTTCTTGTTGAAAATAATTAAGATAAACACGTGTGTTAATGATACTCTTGGCCTTAAAATATAGGAAGATCTTAAGAGCCTGTGTTCGCACTCCAGTCGTGGCGGTCATTAACAGCTTTAATGTTTCCAATATGTATTGGTGTCTATTCTAATGTACAACACAGCGCCCTCGCTCCCTCTTCATCTTATTGATACCCGGTTAAAACGATCTTGCTAGAACTATTGAAGGCGCCGATCTAGCAAACATTTTTGAAAGGGAAAGTTTTAAATAACTCACACCATTTTTACAGTGTTCCCTTAGCAACGCAATCGAAATGAGCGATATTTTACACATATAGTCACACTTATTCCAGTTGGCGACATCGACGTCATGTCAACACAATACCAAAAAATTTGTGCTTGTCTACCCGTTTTCGAAAACAACTGACTACTATTGACAGGCTCATGTTATTTTCTGAACCTTAGATAACAGAAATAGACTGTTAGTAGCACAAATTTGTTCTCGAGAGCGAGTAGACAAGCTCCAACTTTCTGGTGTTGTGTTAACGTGACGTCGATGTCGCCAACTGGAATAAGGTTGAATCTTTTTTGCCCTTCAATGCCAACATATTTCGTGAATTTCGGAATAATTTAAAGGAAATACGTTGTACAATAGCAGTTTCTCTTGATATAGAAAAGGCTTTTGACAGCATGTGATGTGATGGTTAAATTATGCAGATGATTATTATTGGTTTTCAGTCCCCACCGTATTGAACTTATTCGCAATTTTTAATGAAAAACACAAAGTTTTGTGCTCAATTGCAGACTGATTTTTCAGACCAAGGCAATGTTGTTTGTGGTGTACCGCAGCACTCCATTTTGGCACCACATTTATATAATAAATTTATTTATAATTTCCTACATCCACGTATATATATTTAATAGGCAAAACTTATAACATTTTGAAGATATTTATTGACAAATGTGTACAATCTTAATTTTATTTAAATCGGTTCAGTATTTTGGGAGCTATAAGAGTTTAAAGTTGCTACTAATCCATGCACACTTATTGCACATGCATGTATCAGCTTCAACATGCACGTGTGTTTGTCCAATTTGCTTTTGCAAAGAAATGAGGCAAAGCTGTTTTACTTTTTTTATTCTATAACGTTAGATTTTCGGTTAGTCTTGCGCCACCCTGTAACCCCGTATATATTAAGCTGAAAGTTCTACGCGTCTGGCATCCTACGCGTCTCTCAAAAAAGTTGAGTCAGAGTTTTTTCAAACAGCAAGTTACAAAAAAAAAAGTTTGCAACGCTTGTAACGCGTAAAAAGTTAAACATCTTTCTACTTTTACGCATCACAAGTTACGTATACAATATATCTGTTAGTGCTGAGATTGAACATTTAATTATTAGAAAGCTATTTTCGTAAGCAGTTGATGATAAACGAATTAAAACAATTTAAATAAAAAATTTAAATTGAAAAAAAAACTAACAGAAAGTCTGCAAAATTTACTCGAAATTCGATAAGCAAAAACGTGTGTGTAACTTGCAGTTTTTAAAGCGTCAAAAGCTTAAAACGCATGAAACGCAAGGGCGTAGAACGCGTGCTGTGGACTTCAAACTTTAGCCTAACTGGAGAATTGCCATCCAAATTAACTTCAATTCATATTAACATCTATTTTTAAGCTGATTAAGGCCCTAAAGGTCTTTAGTTAACTAATAACGTTGGCTTAACTAACGACTTTTCATATAAATTTCATTGGTTAAACGGCCATCATTAGTTAACCAAACACTGTAAATTTTAGGCCTAAGAGTTTTGGAAATATTTGGGAATTTTTCTCTAAAATCTGTAATCAATTTAAAAAAAAAAATCCTACAAATGTTTTTCTATCCAGTTTAATATTTTTTATATGAAGATTATTGTAATTAAACTACCAGAATAGCACAAACAATTTAAAGCCAGGCGCTGACATGACAATTACAAGTTATTAGAAGAATTTTCATTAATAAAACTCACAGGATCTGTTTCTCATGCAAACGCTTAATAAACTTAAAGTATCAAACATGACTAAGTGGAATTTATGGCTTCATCTTTTTCTGGCTGAAAGGTATTTTTGCTGCCCATATAACTGCAGCCTAGAATTAATTTGGATTTACAATAATATGTGCTTAATAACTGCCATCGCAATTACAAACAAACAAACAAAGAGTGCGCAAAACATGGCAGAATATGCTAAACATAAAGAATATAAAAACAGTCAAAGTCCAGCTCTTCTTTACAATTCCAAAGATACGAATCATAAAACTAAAGATGAAATGAAAATAAAAATATGTATAACTTGTTGTTTGTTACCTTTTGCTGCAGCCAGGCACACAAACTTAAATACTAAATAAGGAGCTTTTGAGTTGAAGAAGAGTGAGTGTAAGCACCAGCAGCAGCAGTACAGTCCAGCCCAGTCCAGCTCAGTCCAGTCCTGTTCAGCCCATGAAGACCAGTCAGCTAATGTGTGTCTTAAAAATGTTTAACATTTAAGTTCTCTTTTCGCAAAAGGGCTTTTACACTCACGTTGGCATGAGTCTGAACTATATTTTTTAAGTAGGTATAACATGTTTACATTTCTGGAGAAAACGTTGGCAGCCAATGTGCAAAGTACTGCCTGCACTGCACGCATGCGCCAAATGTGTATTATTTACTGCTCTGGATTCTTTTTTTTTTTAAATAAAATGTCATCGTCTGGTGTTTTATGCGGCAGTGTTCTTTCTTGCTTTTCAAAAAAGAGGTTCAACAAGACTTTTAAGCATGTTTTCTGTTCGGAAAAATGTTAATTTTAATTAATATTGTTGCTTTACTTTGTTGTATGCACGCAGAGTTTAAAGAAAATTTATGAGTTTGTGGCAAATTTTATACGATTTTCTTGTTTTTTTTTCCAAAACGACAGGCTAAAACACTTTTTGAAATATCGTGGTACTCAAGTTTTTGGAATTTTCATTCAGCGGATATTTATTGCGTTGTTTGTGTTCTCTGCAACAAGTTGTTTCAAATAGATTCTTTCGAGAGATCTTAATATTTTACTAGTGTTTCCTACGGCCGACGGACGCAATTGATCATATTCTAGTAATTAAATATTAAGTACGATTATTTACAGAAATACATCCGAAAAAATACAAAATTCGAAATAAACAACTTAAAACTTATTCAGGCATGTGATGGATGGAAATCGATCAATTTCAAATCACTCGATTTCAAATCGTTGCTGAATACTTGTGCTATTAAACGGACGATGTAGAGGAATGGACTTTAATTACTAATAAAATTGGTTGAAAACAATTAACAAGAATCATTTAATTTGTTTTTAGTGGAATTTGATTTTTGAAATCGAGGGATTTGAAATCGAGCGATTTGAAATCGAACGATTTGCATCACATACCGGGTTAGTTCTCTTTTGTTAACAAAGTATATATAGAAAATGCTCTGTCTCATTTCTTTGAAAAACACACATTCATGCTTTGTTTATTTTTCAACTTGAAGCTGATACATGCAATAAGAGTGCATTGATTAGTCGCAACTTTAAACGCTTATAGCTTCGAAAATATTGAATCGATTTTAACAAAATATAAATTGTGCACACTTGTGAATAAATAACTTCAAAATGATATAAGTTTTTTCAAAATCGTAAAGGGAATCTAAAAAAAATGTTTGCCTATTAATTATATAGAAGATTATATTTAGTTAGACTGTTCACCCTAAATAAGATGTCTTACTAAAGTAAATTTGGAGAGGATACATTATGATATTTGTTCACTTAGCTACACAGTACAGGACGATCATAATCTGAATTAACATAACAAATACATAATTACTTGCAAGTATAGTATACGTATTAACATCGAAAATATTTAGGAAACACTCGAGAGAGAAGCTAATTTATTGCAGCTTTTTAATTGGTTCTACATTTTTGATACTTTATTTGAACTTAACTTTATATGCACTTAAATCGTCCGATTCCCATAACACTGTTTTTCGTTTTTGAAAATCAGGTGTTTTACAGAACACCCGCTACATTTCAACTAGAGATGGCATCGTGAATAACTTTTTACTCATGCTCATGCAAGCTTACGATAAACAAATTTTACTCAGCGCCCTCATGCAAAACCATTTATTTTTTTTAGCTCACGTTCAAGGACGCTCACGTGTGGGGAAAAAAGTTATTCACCATCATGAAAACTCACGCTCAAGAAATACTTACAAAAAAAAAACTATACAATGATTAAAAACAATTTCAATAAAATAAATTACAATAAAATAAAATAAATTTTTCTCACGCACGCTCACGTGCCTTGAAAAAAGTTAGTCACCATCACAATAACTCAAGCACACGAAATGCTTAAAAACTATTAAATCATTATAAACAAATTTAATGAAATAAATTACAATAAATTAAAACAAATTTTACTCATGTACTCTCACGTGTGTGGAATAAAGTTAGTCACCATCACAATAACTCACGCTCACGAAATGCTTACAAAAAAACTATAAAATAATAAAAAACAAATTTAATGAAATAAATTACAATAAAACAAAAAAAAACACGAAACAATCACGTCAAAAATCTACTAAAATTTTTATACTCACGTTCTTGCATGCTCACGTAATTGAAACAAAAAACTAATTACGATCATGACTAATCACAGGTATCGGGAACTAGTTCATATATTTCATGACAGCACATTCCATTGTAGCAACGATAAAAGAGTAAAACACACCCACATTTCGGCGATGCTCCAGTAAATCAACACAGTTGGCTGTTACTGATAAGCTTCGCCGCCTTTATCCTGTACTCGGCCAAGTAGTTTTAAAGCAGACTTTGACGCACCGGTCCATCTTCGTTCATTTTCTTTTATAAATTGATTCAAAATATTTCCACCTTCTACTTTTCTTTTAAAAATGAAAATATTTCACACTTCCATTCTTGTTTTTTATTTTATGAACCCACTCGAAATTCCTGTAATTTATTAAAATGTCAAGTTGTCTTGTTTATTTCATAGACAGAATATTTCTTCATTTTATAGATAAAAAAACCCTGCGTCTGCTTTGTTTTTTTTTCAAGATAAAGTGATGAAATATTCTGTCTATGAAATACCCAAGACAATTTAGTTTTTATCAAATTTTTGAAAAACTTTAACTTCAAGTGTAGGTTTATTAACACCATAATTTATTAATTTAATTTTCTAAGAAAGGAAACAAATACAGTAGCTGCAAGTACTGACAAGTTTTTTTTTTTATAAATATTTCCAAATTAATTATCCACTATTTAATGTCATTTGAATTATATAAAAAAACGTATTTCTTATTTTCATTATATTTATTTTTGTTTCAAGCAAAAAATCAAAACTGCACCCCAATTTAAATGTAACATACGAGTACTCTCTCGTATGCATTCTTATTTAATTTTTCGTGGTGCAGTCTGCAGTACAACTGACTCTATTTAAGTGTTGCAAATTGTCAACGTAATCGATAGTGGGTATAAATTTTATTTCATTTTTATATCCAATAAACAAACTGCTTCTTACTGGGTTTAAAATCACTTAAATACTGCGAATGGCAGAACTTTAAGTACAAAAAAAAAAGAAACAAACAAACAAATATACAAGACATATCGATATTTTAAGTAACAAACTTGTAGACATTTATCAACAAGCTACTTAAACATTTAAACATGATTGTTTTAAACTTGAAGAATAAAAAATAAAATAAAACACAAATATAGCGAATTGAAACCAGACACAAATGTTTCGAAATAAAGTTGTCACAATATAATATTTGTAAGTGCCTGCTAAAATAAAATAAAATAAAAGAGGGGAGTTTGGCTAAAAAGGATTGTATTACAAATTTAATAAATTGAGAGGAATTAAGTACTTGAATGCTGAGACAACAAGCTTAAGCGGCGAAAAATAACTTTAAGCGATTAATGTTGTTGAACAATTTAAATGGAAATGTTATCTGGAATGCAAAAATACAAATACGTACTGGGAATAAAAAGCATAAAAGATAAAGAAATATAATATATAAGTCAAGGACAAGACAATGGCAATAGTATCTAACAGATACAACAGAATATATAAGATACTAAAGACTTTAAGACTTACTTATGCATTTTCGAAGTAATAAGATACGAAAGTATTTCTGAGATATTAAAGATACACGGAATTCCCTACTAAATGAGCCTGTTAATGTTGTAAACAATATTCTATTCATTTTGAGTCAATAATTCGTTTAGATAGTTGGCATTCCTCACAACGAACAGTCACCAAAAAAGTGGAATAAAAACCAACACATGAACGCTCATGAGAGGGTGTTGGGGCCTTCGAAAATAACATGAATATCAATTAAGCACTTAAGTTTTTATGTCGCAAAATTACTATAAGCTATTTTAAAGTTACTCATTTAAATATTTAAAAGATGGTTAACTATCTTCAATAAGATTTACACATGCGTTACCTGCTAAACAAATAAACTAATATTTAGAAGGCAGTAAAATGTTGATAAAAATATGTAAATATGCAAATGATCACCACTAAATATCCAATTAAAATGGCAAACTAAAGCATTTTAAATTTCTAAAATATGTGTAGACACAAGAGATGGGATAGTGAGTAATTATTTACTCACTCTCATGTACGCTCACGATAAACATAAATATAACATTTTTCCCATGCACGACCTTATATATTTGGCTCACATCTGTAAAAAAGAGTTACTCATAATCACGGAAACTCACGATCACGCTCACGAAATAGTTACGAAAAAAAATATATAAAATAAAAAACAAAAAAATAAGTGAAAAATATTAAAAAGAGGAAATAAAAATAAATCACGAAATATTTACGCTAAAAATCCCCTCACGGTGATTGGAAAATATAACCAAACACGCATGATTCACGCTAATCACGTGAGCGGAAAAAAAAGTTTGTTATAATCGTGAAAACTCACGCTCACGCTTACGAAATAGTTACGAAAAAAATATATAAAATAAAAAACAAAAAAATAAGTGAAAAATATTACAAGGAGGAAAAATCACGAAATATTTAAGCAAAAAAATTCACTCACGGTGAATGAAAAAAGCTAATCACGCATGATTCACGCTAATCACTTGAACGGAAAAAAAGTTAATTATAATCATGACAACTCACGCTCACGAAATGGTTAAAAAAAAATATAAAATAATTTAAAAAAAATAAATGAAAAATATTACAAAAAAGAAAAAAAAATCACGAAATATTTACGCAAAAAATCCACTCACGCTGTTTGAAACAAATAACCAATCACGCATGATTCATGCTAATCACTTGAGCGGTGCCCATCTGTGAGAACATTTTTGAGATTCATGATATCTCAAAAGTTCTCTTCTATTTATGAAATACTTCAAGAATTTTATTATTTTCAATGAATACACCCAATAACTTTGCTATTCCCGAGAAAACATATCGATAACTTTAATACTTCTAATAAAAAATACTCGATAACTTTAGATTTTTGTTATAACAAGGTCCTAGGCAACTTTATTTCTCTATAGAAAAGTTCTGCATAGCTTTAGTTTTCTTCAAAAATGTTATCTGCTGCTAAAAACCAGGTAGATCACTTTGTTATTTATAATATAAATAACATAAAGTACTCTCTTAATAAAAAAATAATGAATTTATCCAAAAAATTTTCTAATAAAAATGAAATTAAAAATTGGAACAAATAAAATGGGTAAACTCGGGCTTGAGCTTGAGCCAAATTAATCGTTTCAATATACATGTATACAATATAAGCTATCGATAACTTTGCTTTTCTGCAAAAAAGTTATAGATAACTGTACTTTTCTGTAGAAAATATTTATTTTTATTTTTTGTTAATATTTGTCGATAAATTGAAGAATACAAATTAAAAATAATAATAAGTATCATTATCAAAATAATCGATAACTTTACTTTTTTTTGCAGAAACTTACCGATAACTTAACTTTTCCACAGACATTTATCGATAACATTAACATAAAACGTAAAAAATAAGTTCATTATTCTTGATAGCTTTACTTTTCTACAGACATTTATCGATATAATTAACATAAAACGTTAAAAAAATTAAAATAGCTACTTTTATACACAAAAGTCATCGATAACTTCACTTATATACAAAGCTGCAGTTTTCTAGAAAAAAAGTTTTCGATACCATATTTTTCTGTAACAAATTTATCGGTAATTTTTCTATTCCAAAAATATTAATGTATACCTCTTTTATTCTTCTTTTATTCTTAGTTTAAATCATTGGGAGTTTCTTTTGTTTTCTATTTCTAAGAAAATAATCGATAGCTATTTTATTCCTAATTAAAATTTATCGATTTACGGATTTACTTTACTATTCCTAAGAAAACATATCGGTATATTTATTATTTTTAATCAAAATGATCGATAACTTCTCGTTTTTAAAGAAAAATTATCGATAACTCTGCTTTCATTTAGGAAATTAGTTACAGTTCTCTTCAATAAATTGGTAATTGAAGCTTTCACACTTTTCAAGTGGCCGCTAGTTATTGAGAATGTCGGCACAAGACGCCATTATCTACAAGATATATCTAAAATTTGTATTTGTCAGAGTAATAAGATACTTAAGTATTTAATCGGCATGTCTGTATCTTCGAAGCATTAAATCATTTGCCAGTTTATTTTCAAACCATTATTATTTCATCTAATCATCTAATTTTCCATATAATCTTTCGCTCACGTCTGCCTCAAAATGCTGTTAAAATTTTTCTAAAACAAATTTCTGTTATCTTTCCAATACTTTGAAATGTTTTCTTCTCCTTTAATGTGTCAGCTTGACGCATTTTGATTTCGTATCTAGTTGCACTAAATAGTTTTCTTTACACCTTGTTTTCGGAGATTTGGTTTTGTTACACAAAAAAAAAAAAAATAAAAAATAATAATAATAATGTTAGATGACAGCTTTTAACGTCATAAGAAAATTTAAAAGAAATGTACGTGAATTGAATATGAGAAAATGTGCATGATTTGCTGGAAAATATAAATTTAGACAAATCATGTTGGCTAAAGAAAAGAAAAAATAGGAAAAACTCAACTTGTTCATAATTATGACAAAAACTAGCTCGAGCTATAACTGCATTTTAATTTGTTTTACTTTTCGCTCGCTGCATTAAAGGTGTTAATAACACTTGATTTAATCGCTTAATGATTTTATTTTCTTTTTTCAACTTGTTTTTTTTTTATATTTTTCCAGTTTAATTGTTGTGGGCTGTTGTAGAGCTGTAGAGAGTTCATTTTGGGACTTGAGAAACCGTTACTGACCTGTACGATAAATAATCAAAATTCTTTCTTTTTTAAACTTTACTAGATTCTGCTACTCTTAAATGCTTTTAAGATCTATATTGAATTCTTCAATGTGTTCTAATGGTCATCTTAAGTCTTAACCTTTTGGAATTTGATTACTGTTTCATATTGATTCAAAACAAAGTTTGAAAATAAAGATAAAACATCTTGTCTGTTGTTAAATATAACACGGCCTTAAATGCAACCAACGACAGCTACAAACGTTTGCGTGTAAATTTCTGTAACAGACTTTCTTTTAATTGACACTTTAAGAAAAACATTAAACTACACTCTCTCGCGCACACACGCACAGATTTGTCGCACAGCAAAAGATAATTTCAACGAAAGCATAAAGAACATTAAATAGAAAATGTAGTAAATTACTCATATTTCCCTGAGAAGACTGACGACTGAACACTAAATTATTAAATCGAGTTTTACAAAGATGACTCAGTCTCTGACATAAACATTTCTAAAGTTTAAATTACAATTTTTTTCCTCAAACCCACATTTTCCAACCAGTTCTCTAAGGCCATCATCCTCAACTTACGATGGCTGTAAGAGTAATTAAACAAGAACGAAAACAAACGGCAATTAGATCGTTTGTACGACAGCAAAAAAAAATAAAAATAAAAAAATAAAAAATTTTAAGATTAATAACAATTTAAATTAGATTATCATAAACTGTAAATAACATTAGTGGCACCCATCGCTACCATCATGCTGAAAGCACAGATAGATAATAATAGCAAGAAGCTTTTTCTTAGTGCTCACCAAACGCCATTAGTCGACTTCAATGTGAAATTAATCAAATGATGAAAAAATATGAAACAAAACGCCGGCATCCATAATAGTTGGTCCTGCTAGAGATAATCAAATATCGCTAAAGGGGAAGTATATCCAAAGCAGGCACTTAGAAAACGAAATTAAATTTAGCTTTTTGCAACCTAAATAAATATTAAATTCTTGGAAAAAGCGATCGATAAACTTGCTTTCCAAAAACAGATAAATTGATAGAAATTTTTCTTTTAAGGGAAAGTTACCGAAAACAAAATTATATCAGCTTTATTGTTCTTAAGAAGAATTATCGTTAAATGCACTCTCCTAATAAAAAATATAGACAAAGTTACCATTGAAAAAAACAATTATCGGTAGCAATATAAGAAAATGTCATCGATAACTCAACAATAATAAAAAATAAATCCATAAGTTATCTGCAGAATGAAAAATTTATCGATGACTTAAGTATTAAAAAAAGTTATCGATAACTTTATTTTTCCAAAAACAAACTATTGTATGGTGTACTTAAAAACTTATCGAAAATATTACTTAAAAACTTATCGAAAATTTTACCTTTCAAAAGAAAAGATATCGATAACAGTACGAAAAGGTTATCGATAACTTAAAAATAATAAGAAAAAAATCTTAGCTAACTGCAGTATCAAAAAGTTATCTATAACTTAACACTATTAAAAAAATATAAAGTACGTGCATTATGAAAAATTTATCGATAACTTAACAATATAAAGAAAAAATCTATGTCAATTGTAGAATTAAAAAGTTATCGATATCTTAACAATATTAAGAAAAAAATCTATAAGTTAACTGCAAAATGGAAAAGTTATCGATAACTTTGCTTTTTCAAAAACAGTTATCGTTTAGTTTACCTAAAAGCGCATCGAAAATTTTACCTTTCAAAAGAAACAGTATCCAGTATGAAAAAGTTATCGATAACTTTATTTAAAAAAAGTTATACTTAAAAACTTATAGACAATTTTGCCTTTCAAAAGAAAAGTTTCGATAAGAGTACTTTTATAAAAATATATAAACGATAACTGCTCTTCATGTAATAAATCTTCTTGGAAGAGAAAAAATTATTAATAACTTTTGATATTTTGGCAATCCTTTACGATAAAAATGATTTTGGCAAAAATATTATTTTCTTATTTTCTATACAAAAGCAAACAATAACTGCTCTTTTCGATAATCAGTAAATATTTCACTAATTCTTTTTTTCTTGAAGTTATTGATGACTTTATTTTCCCATAGAAAAGCCAACAATTATTTACATAAATAAAGGCGATCGAAAATTTACATTTCCCGTACAAAAGTTATTAACATTTTTCTTTTTTCCCGACTTTAAATATTTTTTTTCCATGTAGCAGTCATATTTATTTACGCTTAACATGCCGAGAAAACGTTATCGATAAAGTTATCGATTTCTAAAAACAAGAATCTATTAGAAAATATTATTTGTTTTTGATTTTGTTTCCCAGGCAGTCCTTCCCCTTTCCTTTGGCATTCAAACAATCATTAAGTGCGTGAAGAAATTGGGACAAAAAAAAAAGAAAAGAAAAAGAACTTCACGCCATAATAAAAATTATTTAAAATTTTTCAAACTAAATTATATAATTTTACTACGCATGTCTCCTCAGTCTTTGTAACTTGTTTTAGAAAATCTTAAGACACCAGACCTTCCGCCGTTTCATCTGCTTCTCTCGCCAGCTCTTTTCATGTTGTTCCTCTGTACCTGGCTGTAACTTCAATAAATCATTTTATGTAAAACCCGTAAAGAAACGTAAGAATTATTAACGAGAAAAAAGCTAAACGACCAGAAATAGTAGAAAAAGTCATGCAATCAAATTTTAATAAAAAAGAAAAAAAATTATGACTATTTGGGTTAAAAATGATGAAAGCGACGATGTTAATAAATAAAGTAAAAAGTCGAAACTTTCCAAATAAAGTCCTCTTGCCATGGTAACGCAACTAACTTGCCTTGTTGGCCTAGTTTCTAGTTTGTTTTTTTTTGTAAACTTTAATAAAGAAATATAATAAGAGTTTATGGTAGAACCTGTCAAAGCTGCAATTTGACTTGAATCCATAAGATGCACAATGGAAACCAAATTCCTTTGCATGAAAAACCTTTTCCTAATATGAACTCGCAACGTATACCAGTTAACTGATGTTTAGCATTTGACATTTTAAGTAGTTGCTGTTGTTGTTGTTCTTGCTACTGCTATAAAATTGCATACTTTATGAGACATAATAAATATCAGTTTGAATTAAGCAATTCCTTCATTCCTTCAACCACAATTTCCAGCCGTCTGAATTCAGTTTAAGTTTTATTCGTAAAGAAACAAAAAACTGTTGTAGAAAGAAGTCTTTGTTTTCTTGTTGGTTTTTCATACTTTTATTCCGTTTTCCAAAGAAACATGGAAAACTCATAGAAGAAAAAAAATATGAAAACTTAAGCCACAATATTTTGTGTAGACGATTTTTTACAGTCTTGAGAACTCTAGAACTTTGTCTGACTTTTATGGTGCTTCAGTCATAAAGAAAAAAACCTTTAAATGTTAATGATGAGAAAACGCAAAAAAAAATAAAAGTCGAAAAACTGTAAAGAAACCAAACGAATTTACGCTTAAACTAGCAAAGTGTGGGTTGCAGTTAATCCGAACCATAAACAGATTTTTAATTTCTTCAGTAATACTCGTACTTGGAAACTATTCAAATCATAAGACCAGCAACATTTTTATGTGCAGAATTTTATTGTTAACTTAAACCCAATTCTATTTCATCATTTTAGTATTCTGTCTTTATAAATAAAACAAAAACTTACAATCCTTAAGCAACGAGGTCGTTTACAACACGCGCCGCCACCCATAATCGCAGCTGATCAACGGCTCATTAATCAGCCGATTACACTGTAAAACAATTTCAAACTTTTTCTAATATTACGGGGTTCCGACGATAGATTCTGATAGATGAGACCAAAAAAAAAATAAACATGTTTCGGAGTTTCGAAAGACATGTGATCGGATAACTTTTGTCTTTACAAGTTGCAACCATTGCTTTCATTATGTGTGTTCTGCTGGCATGATTTGTGAACCCATAAGATCCATGAAGATGATGAGGACATCTCGAATAGGCTCAACAAAGCAAGAACTGCATTTGGCAGATTGAAAAATATATGACGACGGGTACGAGAACATCAAAGAATTGTATTTTCAAAGCAAGTACCAAATCGACCCTTTTATACGGAAGTGAAACATGGTTGGCCAGTGAATCGATCACGCAGCGGCTTCAAGTTTTTATAAATAAAAGTCTTCGCATTATACATATGTGGCATAAATTGGCTCAATGCAATAACAAATGAAAATCTCTGGAGCTTGGCTAAAGACGAGCCCATACACATATAGCAGCTAAAACGCATTTCCATTTCCAGGACACACCTTAAGAAAGCCAGTACATAATGTAATGGGAGCCCCGTATAGCGTACTAGACTATTAGGTAGGGTGGGTCGCAGGTTCGATTCCTGCCTAGACCGTGGGTATTTCCGCAGACAAGCCCAAATGGCTTCGCGGTTTGTGATTGTTCATAAAAAAAAAAAAAAAAAAAAAAAAAAAAAACAATGAAAAAGTAAAAACATTGAATTGAAAAATGGCGCTGGAACGGAACCCACATGGAAGTAGACAAAGAGGAAGACCCAAAAATGTCAGGCGTAGGTCTGTAAGGCAAGAACTAGTAGACATCAATAAATCATAGAATGAGGCAAAAATGATTGCCAACAATAGATTAAGTAGGAAATCACCCTTATTAAAGTTGGCGAAATCGACATCAAATCAACACAATGCCAAAAAATTGGGGCTTGTATACTCGTTGTTGAAAACAACTGACTACTATTGACAGGTTCATGTTATTTTCTAGACCTTATGGAACAGAAGTACACTTTCATTACCACAAAATTTTTCTCAAGAGCGAGTAGACAAGCTCCAATTTTTTGGTATTGTGTTGACGTGACGTCGATGTCGCCAACTGAATAAGGGGGAATATCTTGTTGAAGTTCTATGCTCCATCGAGGAATAAATAAGTAAATAAAAAGATCCGTTCACCCGCCCATTTCATTTAAAAATTAAAATTTTTAATATTTTACTATTAAACGAAAATAACCTGTTCTATAAGATATTTTAACACACATGGATACTCGACTCGTATTGTGCTCCTCCTGTGTCTTCCATTGAAATGTTTAATTCTCTTCTTGCTGGACTGTGACATCAATAACATTTTCTTAATTAGTTTGTTTAACTCAAAGCATTTCATAATGCAGAGACGAGGAGGACGGTCTAGAAAAAAACCCCGAATAAAAACTCCAACCAAAAGCAAACTTAAAAACCAGTAGCTGCCAAAGATGCTGTTGAGATATTAACATAATTTTTTTCATATTATTTTTTGTTTTTCTTTATTAAAAACTTATAAGAGAGACATACAAAACAATAAAATGAATATCACAGGTAAAATGTCTAATGAAAGATACACAAAACAAACAAAATGTTGTTTTGTCAAGTCATTCTATTAGTTGGGAGTAACTGGGCGAGCGGTGTTTCTTACCTGAGATGCGATACGATGCGTTGGGACGCGCCACGCCGCTCACGGAAAAGTACAAGTTGTAACGTTCGTTGTCTTGGGTTCATTATCGGGTGATAAAGATTTGAATATCTGGTTGTTGTTGTTATATTTTTTTTTAACTGTTCCGCGCAGTGACTTGCATTATTAACATCTTTTATTTTTAACTCAACAGTTAGATAAAAATGCAATCATCAGTGGTGCTCCACTGGGTCATATTAAGACTTTTTCTTATTTCCTCTGGCAGTTGTTTTTGAGTCAAAATGTGCTGTGTGTCAGTCAGTCGGTGTGTTTGTTTGTTTTTTTTTTCTTCTTTGAAATGCATTTGAATATATTTATTTCTTTTAGTTATTTGAATTGTAAGCAAGTGCATGCATGTCAGACAAAAGTCGAGAACAAGTTAACAGCTTGATACTTTTTTGATTTGCATTTTTATTTTAATATATTTATTTTTTTTAATTTTAACTAAAATAATCTTCTTGCATAATAATAAGTTCAACAGGAAATCTTTGAAAGCTTAACAAATGTTTCTCAATTAGGGGAGATTTAAAACAAATGAAAATGCTGGATTAACTGAGAGTTTAATTACTTCAATATCCTCTTGAAAACAAGACTTTTAAAACGGTTTTTAAGCTCCAAATTTCAATGATAGTTTTTCTGAGACAAGATTGAAAGCCTTGACGTATACATACGTGTGTGTGTGTGTTTAGCCAAAAATACATTCATTGATTTCTTCGAACTTTTAGTAGTTGTTCTCTTTAAAACTGCAAAGAAAGCAATCACCCACTTTGTTTAATGCTGATTATGAGTACGACTTTGGTCGTGCAACAAATGGCTGGAGCTAAAGAAAACGGTGTGGGAATCGATTTATCGGAAGAGCTGAAGAGTTTTAATCTTTGAGTTAACTGCAGTTAGTGGATGAAGACGTAGATTCAATATTTTGTTCAACTCCAGTTAGTGAAGGACGAGCGAGATATAATCTTTGATTTAACTGCAAGTGAGATTTAATCTTGTATTTAACTGCAGCTGGTGAAAGACGAGCGAAATTTAATATTTTTTTAACTGCAGTTAGTGAATGATGAGTGAGATTTAATCTTTGAGTTAAATGCAGTTAGTGAATGACGAGCGAGATTTAATCTTGGAGTTAACTGCAGTTATTGAATGACATTCGAGATCACGACTTCGCAAGAAAGAGGACGCTTCTTAGTTTAGAGGCCTTGCATTTTCGGAGAGCCTTCACGTGGGGTTAGCCAATACATAATGACAGTTCCTGCGATGACGACCTCGAGTCAATAAAAATAATGCATAATCGTGAAGAGCTGAAACCATTTAGAAGCCTCAGAAGGCATAGTCTGTGAAATGAGAGAGATAGAGTGAGATGGACAGCGACGTCTAATACAGCACCAGGACACAGAAGTTAATCTCTTAACTACAGTCAAGAATGACTGTGGCGCCGACGACTCGGAGTTAATGAAGATGACGTGAATACACGAGGAACTGAAGCGAAAAAGAAAACCGGGATAAGAATTGTTTTTAAAGGAGAGAGATAGAAAACCATGGCGAACACAGCTTAGGGACGAAAAAGTGTAATCTTTTAGATCCAATCAGGAATGGTTAGCACCAACGCATCGGTATTGATATGTATCACGTGGATCCGGGGATGCTTGAGAAGCTGAAGCGAAAGAAGAACCGACATAAGAATCTTATGGCAGAGATGAATGTCAAAGAAGAGAGTAAAAGATGTTTACAAACTGTGACTTCAGTCCGAACTTGTTTATGATGAGAATGAATGTTAATGATGAGAATGGTAGCCGATAGTTATCAATCGGCTTGTCAGAAATGACTGAAATCTATAGAAAATGCTGGATATACCGCGCTACTCTTTGACGGAGGTGTAAGTTGACCCTCAATCACGAATATTGTCTTTGGCAATCTGTGGAAAAAGTGCTTAAGTCATATTTTACCGTTTTGCGGTAGAGCACTTTTTAACTTTCAATTTGATTTTAAGAACTTTGTACCCATTATAGTTAAAGTTGCCAAATTCATTTCTCATTTCTTCTAATTTATAAAGAGAGTGCTCCACACTTTTTAAATAATATATTCAATTTGAAACATATTAAATTATATGTCAAGTTAAGCTGTTACTACATGCAAAGATTATAAGTTGAAAGTATGTAAGAAGCAATTCGTTGAACGAAAACCTTCTGAAAAATCGTGCAAAATAGTTTAAACTTTGCCCAGAATTATTTCTGAATGTTGAGATTGCAAAGAAATTATTGACTCAATTTTAGTTTATGTCGACTTAAGCACTTATTCCTTTTTTGGGTACAGACATAAAGAGGATCGAAAAGAGATAAAGAGAGTGCTAAAATTTTAATCGTAGCTCTGTTTGCAATCACAATTTTAACACGCTGGTTTCCTTTCACTACGAATTCCAGCCTAAACACGTTGATTAGTTCGATTGCGAATCATTGGTCTGTTTTGACTTCCAGCTTCAATCCTGGTTTCTTCAGTCTCTGGTTTTCAAAGGATTTTTAATCTTTTTTTTATCTCTTAAAGCGTTAAGAGTTAGTCTAGTTGGCAGGCTGCCGGTGAAGTATACCAGCCCAGTTGGATCCAAAGACAATTATGATCCCTTTGTGCAAAACTGGGAAGAGAAGATGAAGGAGACAGTAAAGGGAGTTTGAAGTGATACCAGAAGAGTATAGAGCAGGAGAGTCCGAGATCATGTTGAAGAGAGCTAACAGCCTACGGGAGAAAGAGAAGTCTTTCGTGCAGGAGGGATTGTATATACTACAACAAGGCGGGAGTCTGCGAGAAAACCATTTACTGCTCCCGATGAAGAAACTAATATTCTTGAGTTAAACATGAGTTGCTTGTATCCTAATTACGATTGTTGAACTAACCGAACTTCCAAGTTTTATCCAAAGATTCCTCTGCTCTCCAAATTTCAGGCGGAGTTTTTCTTTTCATATAAATTTCAGTCGAAGAACTACAAGAGCTGCTTAGTCCAACATCTTCTTTGTGTATACCTGGCTCGGCAGGAATACACATTTGGAGATTTTACATCAGGATAACCGCCACGGATTGAGCTGTTAGTGAGTGTAAAAAGCTCTGGTTGGTTCTAGAGATCTGGACCATTCAACTTTCATAGACAAATATGTTGGGTGTAGACAGTCTTTTAGGCATCACAAGAAATCTAATGGCGGACTGTTTTATTAGTTTTAGTAGTTACTATATTTTCTTTTCCCCTTCCCACTCGACTGCGTGCCTATAATTATATAAAAGTGAATTCAAAATTAATTTTATAGACATGTTTTACTCCAGCAAAAATTTCCCACTTCTTTTTTTTTCATCACTAAAATATCATTGCAGAAAATTGCCATATTATTATTTAGCAGCACATTAAAAAAGATGACTGGCAACATCAGCTCCTCTACCAAGATCATCATTACATAACCTCTCATTATCTTGCACTTTTTTAATTTGTGTGAAATTGCATGAATGAAAACAAAACACAGCATTGTAATTTGTATTAAAAAAGAAAAACAAAGAAAAACAATTTGAGATTGCTAAAAAAACAACACACAAATACTAAATGGTAGAGATATGCCAGAAAAATCTTTAATTTAATTAAAATTTCTTACAATTGTAAATGATAAAATCGAAGATGGCACATGCACAATTCTTCTCTGGTACAAGTTTACAATAGTAACAAATTAAAAAAAAAACAGAAAAACACGATGAAATTGTCTATAAACAGCATCATCAGTATCAGCGTTTAAACGACAACAACAACAACATGCAATAAACATGGCCAGACAGACAAATAAACGGAGACCTATAAATACGAAACAATAATTACTTTGGCAACACGTACACGCATATTTGAACCAGCATAACTCACGTTTGTACAATGCCTTTTGCCTCCCTTCCCCGCACTCCTTAAATTTTTATTTAACTCATGTCAGCAGGCATGGAAAGTACACATATGAAAATGGTGCTGAGCTGGAATGTAAATAGAAAGATGCTTTGAATTAAAAGTGAACTTTGAGCCATGAGTCTTATATACAAATTAATTTAGAATGCGTTGACCAGGACTTTTTACTTTATCTTTTTATTTTTATTTTATTTAATTTATTTCTACACCAAATAATAAGTTTTCCGTTTCTTATTTGTTATTTTATTTGTTTAAATTTTTACTTTTAATTTTCTACTATGTAGAAGTTTCGAAGAACAAAGTTCGATATTTAAACAAAATCGTTTGCAATTAATTTCAAATTACAAAAATTCTTTTAAATTTTTTATCCTTTCAGGCTATAATATTTTATTTTTAATAAATTTTATAGAAACAATTTTAATGTGTTTTTCTAAACATCTTCGTTTCTTTAAAATTTTAATTTTCCATCTCATATGTAGAAATTTAATTTTTTAATTTTTCACACAAAAACCTTTTTATTTTATTTGAATTTACTTTAGAAAAATCCTTTTTAATTTTTTAAATTTAGATTACAAAAATCATTCACCCTTTTTATCCGCTGTCGAAAACAACTGACTACTACTGACAGGCTCTTGTTGTTTTCTAGACCTTATAGAACACTCTCATTAGCACAAAATTGTTGTCGAGATCGAGTAGACAAGCTTCAATTTTTTGGTATTGTGTTGACGTGACGCCGATGTCGCCAACTGGAATAAGGGTGCTTATTCATTTTTGATCCTTTCAGGATACAAAAATTTTTTTTGGTAAACTTTTATAAAAACTGATTTTATTTGTTTAAACTTTTACTTTTAATTTTCTACTATGTAGAAGTTTCAGGGAACAAAGTTCGATACTTAACAAAAACGTTTTCAATTAAATTTAATTTACAAAAAATCTTTTTTAATTTTTCTTTCCTTTCGAAATACAACATTTTATTTTTTAATAAAATTTTATAAAAACTTATTTGTTTTTTTTTTTGTAAAACTTCTTTGTTTTATTTTTAATTTTTCACTCAAAAACCTTTTTGTTTTACTTGAATTTAATTTACAAAAATCCTTTTTATTTTTGATTGTTTAGGAAACAATATTTTAATTTTCTATAATGTTTTATAAAAATAATTTTGGCAATTCCGTTAAGCTTACAAATTGATTAATGAATGAACAAAAAAACAACAAAAGAGTTAACACGAGCTTTTACTCTAAAACGCATTTCTTTACAGCTATTTTCCAAATTTTTAAGCAATTGCGATGCAAAATATTAATAAAAGAAAATCGTAAAATTAGTAAGAAGTAACAAATTGAATAAAAATTCCATACAAATACATTAAAAAATTATTCAACAAGTCTGTTTCGTTAACTTACACATTAAATCGAGGTTTCAATTGAACTCTACTGTTAACGAAACTATTAAGCCAAATATTGCCCATTAAATTCCCGCCAAGGACTCTGAATGTTGCTACAGAAAGCGAGCAGGTTTCTCAGTTTGTGTTTATTCAAATATAATAGTAGCAAATTATCCAGTCCTGACTCATCTAACTTTTTTGTTATTACTGGGGACTGCATTTACTTTTGGTTTTGCTACTGCTGCTGCTGTTGTTGCAGCAGCCATCTTAAGCCTATTTTATTGTCCAACCATTAAACAAAGTTAACCAACAACTAGTGTTCTTATAAAAAAAAACAAGAAAGCAAAAACTAAAAAAAACCTCGAAGCCATCAAAAGGGACGTCTTAAAAAAAGGGACAATAACAAATATCATAAACTTTTATTTTTCTTTTACGAAGCAGCAGAAGGAAAGAAAAAAAGAAAAATAAAGCTAAAGAACTGAGAGAAAACAAACTCAGTGATACGGCGGACATGGAGTATCACTCTGCGAATGAGGGGATTGTGTTGATTATCAACTTTGCACACATTTTTACTAAAGCAAAATACTTAAAAAAACTGATGACGTACAAGCCGACAGACAAGACAAACCAGCCAACTGACAGACTGATTGTTCATTCAGCCCAATAAAAAAAAAAAAAAAAACAAGAAGAACACAACAGGAAGAACTGTTCCAAGGAGAACCAACAAAACTCATTCAGCCGTTTTTAAACCAATATGCTAAATTGTTAAGTTGGCGATTTAACAAGTCAACATTGAAATATTTATTTTTAAATAAATAAAAGAAGGCACAAAAAAAAGAAATTTTAATAAAATGTTGCAAACGTGGACGCACAACTTGTGTATGAATTTGGAAAATCGAGGGATAGAAATGGCGGTGATAATTGGGTAAAAGAACCACCCTTCTGCCACCGTGCGTTGAGAAACATGTGCATAATATCTTTTAGAACTTTTCCTTCAGTTGCTGTCTTTAGGGGCGGTTTTAAGGTGGATATTCTCTGATGATATCATCCTTGGGGTTCCACTTAGTTTACCCAATAGCTGTGCGGTGCTCTAGGCGAGTATTTGACTAAGGAGAGCACGATGACGTTAGTGGAATGACCAGCAAAGAGATTTAAAAGACTCTGAACCAGCAAAGAAATTTGAAGAGTGATTTGAACCAGCTCGGATGCGAAACTGAGGGAGTCTTATATCGGACGCCGTGCAGTCTGGTAGAAAACTATTGCGGGTCACTGGCTAGGACGCAATGATAATGAAAAATGAAGAAATGTCCAAAGCAAGTACCTGCTTAGATGTTTCGTGGGCGAAAAGCAAGATTAACAGTTTAAAAAGTGGTTGATCTCCATGAACTTGGGTGGCTCGAGACAACTATTTGCAAGCCAACTAAAATGGCGATCCAGAAACTACTGGGCAGCACTTCCCAAATGGTAC
The DNA here is from genome assembly GCA_956483585.1 of Gymnocheta viridis. Lineage (NCBI taxonomy): Eukaryota > Metazoa > Arthropoda > Insecta > Diptera > Tachinidae > Gymnocheta > Gymnocheta viridis. Next base: position 81,478,026 of record OY101444.1, on the reverse strand, counting down.
TTGGATATAATCGCAGTGCTCGAAAGTCCTTTCAGAATTAAATTTAAGCTGTAAACTTTAATCTACTACAATTGTAATTGACGCATTGATCTAAGACTATTTGAATGATCTAAGACTACTTAATTAATCACATTAATTCCAGATCCCTATAAACTTAAGTTTAAGGGATTTTTTGAAAGTCTTTGTTCAAATGCAGCAAAATATTTCTTGTATTTGCAGAATCCTTTAACAACACAATATATCAGACCACTTCAATTAGATCACTTTTAATAAATGCCACACAATTGTAACTTCAGCTTAAAAGAAGCAATAAAAGCACAAGAAAACCAGCATGAAAAGGGCTTCCATGGCATGGGGAAAACTACAGCAAAGACACTGTTTGCAGTGTTAAAAAAAACACATCAGACCAGACCTCAAGCTGTGTGTATAAACATCAAGTTTCCTGCATTTCAGTTGACCACATTTCAAGACACATTGTAAAGTTTATTTTTAGAATTTTTATTTCTCTACAAAGTAACTTTTGTGTTGTATGTACAATACATTTTGTTGTTGTTGGTGTTGCTGTTGTGTTGCTACAATTTCATTTAAGTAAAGCTTCTGTTACGCTTGCGTTTAGTATGAATACACGCTTGGCAGAAAAACTATTTCCTTTTCTTTTAATGTCGAGTATTGGTAACGCCTTATTTGCTATAGATATCATGTTATTGCTTTTGTTAATATTAAACATGTGTATCTTAAATTAAATATAAAAATTGTAAACCAGCGAAATGTTGCGTAAGCCGAAGAGAGAGAAGGTTTGGAAAAGGGCAGCTTATTAATTTATCTTAGAGAAATATTGAATGTTATGCGGATCGTTAAAGGACTCCCTGGTAAACACCATTGGGAAGAGTTAAATTGCAGCTTGAGTGGGAGAACGAAAGCCAAATGGCGACAATAACGGAACAGCGATTTTGTTTAAGAATACAAATATTTCAATGTGATCATGTGCGAGTGTGAATGCAGGATTTAAACCAAATTGGAGCACTACCATTTTGGGTAAATTTTCAGATCTTTTTTCTTTTGGTTTCTTCCCGGTTGGTTTTTTTTGGTATGAAAATTTAAAGTTTCATTCATTGTGATTCTTCAAAATGGGTTTGGTGTCGGCTGCCGTAGCAGAGATTATTCTCTGCAAAACATGATTATCCTTGGAGATTACTTCTTTTTTGTGTTGTTTTGAAGTCATGTTTGTTTTTACATCTAATTTCTTCGTCAATACGTCTTCGTTGTACGGAGAGCCCCCGTAGACTAGTAGAAAGCTCACTAGTCTGGGGGTTGCAGGTTCGATTCGTGCCTCGACCCTGGGTGTTTCTGCAGACAAGCCAAAATGGCTTCGTGGTTTGTATTTGTTCTTAAAAAAAAGTAATTAGTGATGGGTTCAAAGAAAGCTTTCGCTGTACACTGCACCGGCTGCTATTCATAAGTAACCATACCAGCTGACTCATCTTCTGCATTCCCATGCTGCAGGAGAACTAGCTGCCATGCCCTCGTTGTGGATTGTTTTTAGCCTCGGTGCTTCTCTTCGATCTTACCTGTAGGGGAGGCCCTACCGGTATCGCTCTCAGGGTCCTTGAACGTGCTGGGTGCCCTCATTGCGACAAGCTGACAATCCGTTGAGGACATATAATCCAATGGGAGAGAAGGATGACAAGAAAAGAAGAAAGAGAAGTAACAACTCGGTCAATCAACTTCTACCAACCATTTTCATGTTGATGGGTGATGATGACAAGAATACATAAAACGGCTTCAAAAAAGTTCTTAAATGGCTTCAATGTTTTTTTTACAATATGGGATCATTGAAAGACTCTGACACTGGAATTGGGCAGGAGTACAAAACTTTAACAGCCAAACCAACTCGGTACACTGATCTAAACGTTCCACGTGGCCCGGTTGCAAACCTATCAGTGATGGGCTGGGGAAGCTACTAGACCCTGACTGAACTATGCCGATTTTTCTGCGAATCTCTGCTAACCTACAGATTTCCAGTTAAACATAGATTTCAATATTATGGGAACTAAAATGTCTTGCAAGCTCATTCTGCAGATTAGGAATCGTGAACAGATGAAGAAAATATGTTGCGCATCTCGGACAAAACAGAATTCTGTCATGTCCAAATAGTTTATCATGAGTGGCAGCGTTCCAAGCACAAAGGAGATCAGAGATGATACATACTAAATGGGATGCATTTAAAGTTGTAGTTTTTTGTTATTCTTTCTCTATCGCACGATAATCTGATATTACACAATACATGAAATTGCCATCTCTTTCCAATAATAATCTGATGGGGAAAAGGCTGATTGAAGCTAAAACATATCCGCTTTGTTTCATCTCTGATCTACCATGTGGTTTCAAGTTTTGCAGCCGTACAGAAGGGTGGATCTAACATTTTCATTGAAGATTGCAATTTTCGTATGATGCAGAGATAAAAAGGGCGATTTTCAAATAAGTTTTAGGAGGCCAAATGTTTGACGTGGCTTCTCCAATCAACTATCGATATCCTCAGCCGATCTTCCGTACGTAGATATAATACTTCCAAGAAAGCAGACTACTGATCTTCATTTAGTTCAATTAATTATCCGATTGATTGCAAGTTTATGGCAAGAACTTAACTGAAAAATAGAAAAATCTTTTAGCATTTTTGAGTAGTCAAACATGTCGCTGGGTTATACAATTCCATCATAAAGTACCCGAGCTTACTGGCTTATAAGAAAATCTATAGAGCAGACAATATAAGACTGTGCATTTCTTTGTCTTCGATTACATACGACAATATACACATGTAAGTGAATAAACTAACAAGTCATAATGCAACGACACATGTAGCGATGTCTGTACATCTGGTTGCTGCAACATCCCAAAGAAGAGGAAAAGTAAACATAAAAGCAAAGATTTCAATTTCATATGGATGTGTGCCTCAATCGAATAAAATATGAGCTAAATGTTACCTCTTGCCACGAAGCAATGTGGTGGCTAAAAAGAAATCTTTTGTCTTGATTGTGGCATTTAAGGTTTCACTTTAAATGCACGTTCGTTCGTTCGTTCAGCAGCAGTCGTTTATTTTTTTCAAACTGAGTGAGCGAACTAAGCTTGAATGGCAATCGTTCGATGTCTTTGAGTCTATTGTTCGATACTTTCTACATTGTTGCTGTGGCGGTGCGGCGGTATTGTACTCGTATTGCATCCACAAATAGATTATAGATATTTAACTAGTTACATGATGTATTAATTAATTTCATTGCTGATTTTAATGTGAAAATCAATTTAATATTCGTGAAATTTAATGGCGGACTAATAAAGAGACACACATCATTTCGCCAGATTAAATGTGTTTTTTGCTGTTGTCGCTGAAAGAAAAGGAATTTTTAATGAAAATTTCGCAGAACAACAATCGAGTGGTTTAGCAACATTTTAAATTTGGAAGTTAACTTTGGCTTGACAAACAGCGTGTATGTTAAAACATGTTTGCTTTTTTTTTTTTTTTTTTTTTTTTTTTTTTTTTTTTTGTTAACAATGAAGTTTCCCCTTCAGCAATTTTTTAAAACATTTGCTGTATTTTTTTTGAGTCCTGAAGGCTGGCTTTCAAAAGAAGGTAAAGAAGAAACTTTCCACATCTAAGGCACCAATTCATTATTTATATGTACATAAATAGACAAAGACTATATATTATTTAAATCGGTTCAGTTTTAAAGGAATAAAAGGTTCATAAAGTTGACCCCACTAATGCTAAAAATACACACGTATACGCATTCACTTATGTAAGTATTGGTTCAAGTAAAAACATATGCAAAGCAATGAGATTGTTTAAGAGTATATAAATACACATGTGTATGAGTAATAATTTTTTTTATGAATGTGCGTGTTTGTATGCAATTTTATTTCGTTTATTGTTTTTTCCATAGGGCAGTATGGCCTCCAGGCAGACAGGCTAAGAAGCCATACATCACCGAGCCGCTTGTTACAAGATCCAATGCCTGCTTCCAGCCACCTCTAAGAGGAGGAATAGTCGCTGGCAGTTGTTGGCTATTGGTTATTTAAAGGCCTCAATAACTCGCCTTGACGTTCCAAGTATCGTAGTTGCTTAGAACTTGTTAGGATTCCTGCGCCACCCGTGTAAACTCAGTGACTACTTGATTCTTCGGGGTTCTCCGGCCAAAGGTACCTCCGCTTACTGGGCATCAAAGCCGCTACCACAGTATTATAACGCGCAATGGCGAAGTTGTAAAAGAGTTATTAAGCTTCTTCGCTTTTCCTTTCTGCACTAATCCATTCCCAAAGAAGGTAACACATGCATCAACCCATTTGGACCCAAATATAAACCAATTTTTCAAATAACTTTATTTCAATAACTACGAGTATTAAAAGTTAATTAAATATTTTACGGTAAAAAATTAAAAAAAATAAATTCTTCGGTTTTGAAAAATATACCCGTTCTAAAAGAGGGCCTTCAAAAGATCCTTTTTCATTGTAGATTGTTGTGGAGCATTTCTTACATTGCGAACGGGCTTTGCTGTGGCATACGTTGCATCGTAGTTGTCTCACCAGCTTTTGGGGGAAGGGCCAACATTGTCTAAGTTCAAATTTGATATCCCTGCTGAAAGCTTTCACCGCCTTCCATTAGCTTTTTCACCGTCTAAATATCTCAAATAATTGCAACAGATCTTCTGTCAAAGGTTGACAACTCTTAACATGATTTTTTTGTACTAAATCGTGTTGGAAGTAAATAAAAAAAAAAACAAAATTAGTAGGAGAAGTAGGGAAGGAAATGTTTTAAAAATATAAATGAAACGTACTAACATGCAGAAGGACAAACACAGGCCTTTGGCATCAAAGACCCGATTTGATATTTTTGCGAGTTAAGAGTTGTTATCCTATGACCGACGATATACTTCCGCGTTATGGATTAATAGCCTGAGGAGTTGTTACTTCTCTTAAGAACAAAAAATGAAAAATGCTGAAGAAGTGCTGCCCCTTAACATCCTTTAAATGCGTTTATTGAATCTTCAAATGCTCTGGCATCTGTGCACGGAAGGTCCTTTTGCTGGGCTGTTTATCCTTCAAGTTAACTGTGTTTTAAAAAGGCTGTGAAAATTCCTACCATTTTGTACTTTAAAATAAAAATTAAATTTTAAATAACCATCCATCTTTGTTACCCACATGCTATCAATTGATATTATTTTTGTCACAGTTAAAAATATGTTTTCCATTTCCTTCAATTTCCACAACAATGATTTTTCCCGTAGTCCAGGCTGAGACAAACAATTCTTCTATTAAAATTAATGTTGAAGGAAAAATAGGACGATGAACAAGAAGAAAAAAAGAATACTCAGGATTTTTGCCACTTTTTTCATAAAATATTTTTTATATTTTATTTTTGTCTCTGCCTTCAACACAAAAGTGAGTTTGATTGTCGGCGGGTGGGGGTACTGATGCCTTAATTTCCATTTTTGGCAGTCAACTGTTTTGCAGTTTGTCGGCAGTTTGTGTATGTTTGCTCGTATTCAAATTTAGTTTCCAAAAAATTGTTGCCATCCGTGAAAATCAGAACATAAAATCTAATGGATTATTTTGTCGTCTAAGCTGTATATTCAAGCCATTGAACAACAAGCAAAAGGAAAAACAATCATTTTTTTGCGACAGAGAACAAAAAACAAAAAAGGAAAAAGATTTAATAAAACTGTTAACGAATTCAAGAATTTAAAATTTAGTTTTCTATGCAAAGAAATTAAGTATTTATTGCGCTGCTGAGCGTGGTTCCACGAGCCGGATTGCGACTTTGACCAAAAACCAAAAGCCTGGCATTGCAAAATGTGCTCCACTTAATCTTATTTCTTCCTGATTCTTTTCCAATGGTTTAATTGCCTTTTTTATTCTCTCTGCTTCTTCCTTTAAAAATAACTGATTATTTTAAATTTAAAAAATTTACATCATGTGTTAAGCCTTCCATCATTAACGGTGTTAGCAAATTTAACATTTCAGCAAAAATGTTTCTAGTAACCCGTTCAAATGCACCAACCAGAGGGATCATGTGCTCTTTAACTCTGCTCCAAGTGAAATGCATGAAGTAGTAAAATAGAAAAATCACCACATATTTATCTTCTGCTGGGCTTGGTGCAAGAGCAAAGCTATTCTTTTGGTTAAAACAAAAAAATAAAAAATAAAAACACATTACAATATTCAGTGAGTGTGTCTTTTTTCGCCAGGATTAAACGGCTCACGAAACAATGCTGATAACATGCTACAAGATGCAACAAAAAGCACTTAGTTTCTTTCATTTTTTCTAAGATAATTGTAAACTAGTTTTACAGTATTTTAAATCTATTCGAAAAAATATGTATTTTTTGCATAAAAAGTTCTGCTAAGTGTGGTAAAACTTTTAAAATTCATCGGTAAAAAACATATAAAAAGGACATTTTGGGTTTAGTGAACCTTTTTAAATAAAAAGCTTTAAATGGAAAATTTATTCTCCCACCACCGTCTGATTAGTCGGAAAGCCCATCTCATTGTTTTATAACTTTGTATGTCTTTTTGAATATATATTTGTTGACTTGTATCTTAAATTTGTTTACACTGAACTCAAAAAAAAAAATAAAAATATTAAACATTTATTTTTCTTTTTCATTTCAGGTATGTTTATATGTTTGATAAGCTTTAAAAAAAATAATATATTTAGCGGTAAGTTAACTAACAGACTAACAGACAAACTTTTATCGAACCGAATATAACAATATTTACCAAATTAAATAGGATTTGGATCACAAAATATCCAAGATCGCACAAGATTTTCTTCGATCCGAGGTCGGTCCCTCCGTTTGATAAATATTTTAACAAAACATGTTCGAAAATAATATATTTACTCCGAAAGAAATCTGTTTCGAGAAATCTTTTGCCGACATTTTTCTTATAATTTATTCAATAATTTGAAATTTTTACCAATATTTAATAATTTTTTCAAACATTTTTGTTCCAAAAAAATTCACTTTTATTCAGTTTTTCATCATCATCAAAAACTGTTCACCAAAATTAGCATTTTTTTTTGCATAAAAATAGTTCCACTAAATATATTTAAAAAAAAATAATTTCATAAAAACATTTCATTGTAAAATTCAAATAAGAATTAAACGATCATTAAATAAAATAAAAATGTTTAGTGATTATTATTGGGCTAAAGTTCGTAACGTTTTAAGTCCAATATTCAAGGGGAACAGGGGAAAAGACAACATTAATTAATTTCAATCTATTGTTCTGCCAAGAACAGCAATAACGATGTTTTTCGGACTGCGCTGCACCCCCATCATGTTTATATGTATTCAGTACTTTTCAGCTGAATTTTTATTAAGAGAAATTTTTTAATAAAAAAACTATTTCAAAGAAAAAAATTTTCCCAAAAATTTTTTAATAAAAAAAAGATTTTAATAAAAAATTGTTATGAAAAAAACATTTCCCAGATTTTTTAATAAAAAACGAATTAATAAACAAAATTTTTTGCTACGTTTTTTTTAATAAAAAAACTATTTTAATGAAAACAATTTTTTTTAATAAAGTAAAAACAATGTTAATGAAAAAAATGTTTGCCAAATTTTTTAATAAAAAAACCATTTTAAATAAAAATTTTCTTTTGCTAAATTTTTTAATAAAAAAAATATTTTAATGAAATTTTTTTGCAAAATTTTTTAATGAAAAAAAATGTTTGTAATATTTTTTAATAAGAAAGATTTCGTAATAAAAAAACTATTTCAATTAAAACAATTTTTTGGAAATATTTTTATTTTAATAAAAAAATAACAATTTTAATGAAAAAATGTTTGCATATAAAAAAAATAAAGATACTATTTTAATTAAAAAATTTCTTTTGCAGAATTTTTTAATAAAAAAAAATATTTTCATGAAAATAATTTTTTAATAAAAAAAATGTTTGCAAAATTTTTTAATGAATAAGTTTATTATTCTTAGCAACAATTTCTTAGATTTCTACTGAACAAATTTCCACAAAATTTCTTCTAACTGCATAAATATTTATTAATTTTGTATGAAAATATTTTTTGAATAAACAAGTTTATTCTTCAAATTTAACATAAATTAAAATTTAATTTAAGGAAAATTTTTTTTTCAAACACTAGTTTGTGTTTTTTAGTCGTTTTGGTTTGTCTATGGAAAAATTTAGGATCTTAGCAGGAATCGAAGCTGCAGCACCCCGGGCTAGTACACTATCCGCCCACAATATAAGGACAATTTTCATTTCATGTTTCAAAATTATTGTTCAAAATTTAAAAGTTTTTGTTTAATTTCTTGAATATTTTTTTAAGAAAAAAATTTTTTTTCTTTTTTATAATTTTTTTTTTATTTTAAAGAAAAATTTGTTAAAGACCTTTTTTTATTTTATACAAACTCTCGGTCTAAAAAACACCCGCTAAATTGTCTGTCTTCGGTAAAATATCTTTGCTGCTACCAGCTGATGATATTAAATATGCTGTTGCCACATACAAGAGTTAAATACAGCGATAAATGTTGCAACAAAAAAGACGCAGGAAAACGAAACCCAAAAAGCATGGATGCATTCAACCATGTTAAGCAGCAAAAAACAAATCAAACAAACAAACGCACAAAAAGCTTTTGCTATGAAATTTACAAATGATTTTGCATTTATTACAGCAGAAAAAAAAACACTGAAAAAGAAATTGTTAAAATACAAATAAATATAAATAAATTGTGTGGCACACACAAGGAAGAAGGGTTTTTGTTGCACAAGAAGAGGAAAACAAATGTTTGCAAAATAAAACTACTGATAATTGCGCCAAATGTGTTTGTGTGTGTGTGTGTGTGTGTAGAGTCAGTGTCTGGCTGCAGACTTTTAGTTTTAGTGTTTTATAATTTCATTTTTATTATTTTTTCCCAAACACAGATAAGCTTTTTTTAGTTTTCCGCTGCCTTTACGGCAAAAGAACAATATAAATAAGGTCATTATTTTAAGTTTTTTTTACAAATTACAATATGTTCCTTTTAATCTTTTGTTTCCACAAGTCATTTGGAAAAAAATATGGCTGATAAATGATTCTTTGTTTTTTTTTTTAGTTGAAAACTTATCGCAGATTAATGTTTTAAATTTAATGATGTTTTTCTTTTTTCATTTTTCGTTTTTTTTAATACGTATAAATAAAATTAAATGTTGCTTATTTGTTTTGAGATTTATTTTAAGACTCAAGTCCTTATTAGTCGTATTTTGTTTAAGAAGTTTTCTTCAACTCTTGTTAAATATGAGAAGTGGCCATGCCATGCTGACTTACGAGTATTGTGTCTGTCTATTTTAAATGTTTTCTCTTTGACCGATTATTAGTTATTAAATGTATCATTAATATTGATTTAATGTGATGGGTTTACAAGTCAAAAAAAGAGGCTAAAGATCTTGTCATTTATATTGATATAAAAATTAAATGAAGTTTAAATTAATCAGCTTGCTGGAATTTCAAATATTATACAGGTAGACCTCGCTAAACACGTGCTTCATTGAACGCGGCCTCGCTAACAAACGGTGCATAATTTGTGACAACTTCTTCACAACTCTATTTAAATTTGCGAAAGAGGTTGCGCAACATTAATTGTTTCGTTTTAAAATTTTTACAATTAGCCAGTGGTGGGTGACAATACAACGTTTTGAAGTATTCATAACAAAAGTAAATTTAATTTGAATCTGCTGGTGTCTTCTTGCGGTCCACAAACGCGGATGGGCTTCGAAATTTTGTTTTTTTTTTTAAGACAAAAGATGTAATTTCAGATTGTTTAGGGTTCTTCCAACCGAATTGCCTCAGCTCCATTAGCGCTGAAGTTAAATTTGAGAGTGCCGACGTTGTTGCCACAAATGCCACAATCCGGCTCGAGCAAAGCTGGAGGAAAAGGACGACATTCAATATCGATCAAATATGAATTCCTTTAAAATTTCCATCGATATCGAATGCTGCAATTTTAGCTCTTGCTGGAGCATATAATTAATTTTCTTTGCCACTATCTCTTCCTCAGCATTCATTTATTTTAGCTTAAAGAAAAAACTTTAAGCCCGCCTTAAGGCACTAGCTTATTTTAGAGTGTTGGACCCCCGAAGAACCATAAACAAATATCAAATCTTCTTATCTCTGTTTGCTGCTGGCGAGTCACACAGGTGCCTTTGCCGGTGCGCATAAGGGCGGTTGTGAACGCAGAACTTCAGACGTTGCGTGCTAAAGTTAGACCGTTAGTCCCGGCTAACACACGTCAGATTTGACTCGTCAAGTCTCAAGACTTTTTTTAGCAGAGATTGGAAAAGAGAATGCAGAGGGGTACAGACTTGACGGTACCTGTTCATTTTTACCTTTTTCCTTTTCGTTTCTCATCCGTATTATTATACGAAGTAGACTCAATTTGATATTTTTTTGAAATAGATTTCTCTGTGTGAACATTGAGGTAAATTTAAAAGAAAATTTAGCAAAACCTGGTAAGCTGAACCGGTACTAATGCAGGTCCCCCGCACATTAATCTTAAACACGGGCTGTCTCTGTTTGGTTGGTCGGTCTAATTTAAACTAAATTTAAAAAATCTGTATTTTCTGTGCTCCAGCATGTGTTTCGTTATTCTTTTTTTTTGCTTTCCTTAAAATGTTAACTTTTATTAAATTTATTAATCGAAATTGCCACGATATCTTTTTTCAAAGATTTTCAAAAACTTTTGTTATCACCTTTAATTTTATGATTTACAAATAAAACCTTTTTTTAAATATATTTATCGCATCCATAAGCTGCTTTAACTGTATCGAAAGTCATTCTTCAATATTCTTGCAAATCGTTAAAAGCCTTCAACTGAAGTCTTACAAAATTTTGAAATTTAGATTTGCAAAATATACATAAAGAAATCTGTGTAATTTATACGTTTGTGGCTTTAAACAAATAGATAATTCTACTTACTAACTTGTCGTCCCCCCATACAGCAATTTTTTAAATACTCTTTGTTAAATGAAATAAAATATTTTTAAACTGTTTACAACGTAAAGAGCTTTGTGGTTTGTTTTCTGTTTTTATCACAGAGATTTATTATTTAAAAGTTCAAAGGTTTAATATGGTTACAAATGGAAAAAAATTTAAAACTTTAAAAATTAGAGGCACCACGTTAAGTGATAAATGCATAATTTATTAATTTTGTAATAAAATTATGCTTAAAGTCATTAATTGCCTGAACGTTACTTCTCTTAAAAAATAAATTGAAATTTTGTGTTTTCGAGGAACTGAAATTTAATCGAAGCTTGTTGGTTTGTTTAGCCTGGCGAAAAAGCTTGCAGTTGATACAGCTGTTGCTGAGCTAACCATCCCTTCGGGGCGAAGAGCCAATTATCTGTTGTGGCTGTCACTGAAACCGAGACAAAGACCTCTTTTATTTAATTAAATATGAACTCCCACTAAGTCCGATTGAAGTCAGCTTTTTTGTAATTTATAAAATATATACAGATATTTTTTAAATTTATTAATCGAGATTGCCTCGATATCTTCTTTCAAAGTTTTTAAAAAACCCTCAACAAACAAAATTTTTTGAAAATATATAGAGATATTTTAAATGTTATTATATCTACTAGGATGATCGATTATTCGACATTTTCCAAAAACTGGTTTTCGAATATTTGAAATTCTGAAAAACCCGGTTACGGTTCTTAAAATTCAGGAAAAACCGGTCAACCCGTTTTTTTTTTCTTAAGAAAAGTTTTGATTTTTATTTGCTTTATTAAAAAAAAGAGAGCAGTTCATGTAAATACTATAAAATAATATAAAAGCTAAAGATTAAGCATAAAAAGCATATCGTTCATATCGTAGAGTTTTTCATTGATTATGGTTCGTCAAACTACATGTTCACGGAAAATTTTAGACTCTTTCGATCAAAAACAGACACTCTGCTACAGAAACTCAAACGGGAATAAAGACAAGTGCATGTATTTTTTACACTCATGTAAAAAAAGTGTTGCGTTATCTTGTTTAATAGTAAATAAGTCTTTATATTACAAAAAAAAAACTAAAGAATTGCAAGGAATACTCTATTATTAATGACTTTATAATGTGTTTAGCTTCTCCTTTAAATTAAATAGAAGTGTAGTTATGTCGTTACTCGGCGGTTTCCTTTGTTTCATTTATGAAAGAGTAGTTAATAAAATTCTCGCTTTTGGAGATTTTTCCTGTTCTGGGTTATAGTATTAAAGTATTCAAACCTTTTAGACGACGTTCATTTATTTGTTTTTTGGTCTGCAATGGATGTCTAATACGATATAAAATATGAAACAAAATGTCAACAAAACTAAATAACGATTTTCAAATATGCAGTTTGATATCCATTGCAGGCAACCAGGTCAATTTAATTTGCGCCTGCTACCACCGCATAAGATTATTTCGCCATAGTCAAAAAAAAAACCTAGAACTTTTACATTAAAAAAAATACTTGGATAATCTAGAGAAAACGTTCGGCTCAGTTTTAATATAGAAAAAAGTAATTTTATTTGAAAAATATACAAAACGAAAAGTATTCGACTGAGCCCGTTTTTCAATTGTAAAAAAACCGGACTATTCGACATTCGCAAAATCATGATTTTGAAAAAACCGACAACCGTATTGTAGATAATCCGGTTTTAAAAACCGGTTAAAAAACCGAGTTGATCACCCTGATATCTACCCGATTTGGAAAAGACCATAAGCTGCTTTTCGTTATGTAACAATAAAATAATTTTAACGAAAAAAAGAATAAAAAACCTCTTGGTGGTCACTTTAATTTATAATTTGATGCATTTGAAATACACGGAAGTGTATCATAATTTTACTTAACAACCTTTTTTCTTATATATTTTTTTTAAACCAAAAGTCATATTTATGACCAAATATCTTAGCCATGGACAATGGACACACAAATATTCTTAAAAAAAAGAACGAATAATAATGCTGGTTATGTCTGCTTTGACCAGTTAGAAAAAAATCTAATACGATTACACAAACAAGTTCTAATACAGGGGAGAAAAAAGTCTAAATTACTAGCAAAATGTGTGTTCCAAACACATGTCCCCGACTCTTGGCAATTGTATAAGTTTCGTGGTGTATTTGCGCTGGAGTATTTAAACTGTATCTGCAAACATCTCCTAGAGATATATATTTGTCTTTGAAGTATTTTTCTTGTTTGTGTTTATTTACCCAGCAAGAGGTATTTATTATTATTTTTATTTATTTAGTATTGTATTTTTTTTTTTTTTTCATTTATTTATAGACAAGTTGTGTGTGTTTAGTTGCAGAGATAAAGACAAGAAAATGTTAATAAAAAAACTTGTGCATGAAATGCAACAACAATAATTTCTGACAGACCAACATGAGATCACTATAATTATTTATTTAAGAATTAGAAGACTGTTTTTAAATGAGCACAAGCATGGCTGAAAGAAAAGTTTAGTGAAAAGAATTTTCGAAGAGAAATATTTACAGAGTTCGTGTTCACTTGGTGAAGTTTCTTTGCAGCATCTGTTGGGTGTTTCACTGCAACCTAAACATGGAACTTGTCTTTTGTTATGTCCAGTTGGAGTATTCAAAACAAACTTTGTAAAGAAGAATATGGATTTTGCATTCTAAAATTTCCCTAAAATTAAAAATAAATAAATAAAAATATTTGAAAATATATTTTGCAAAAATTTTTTTTTTTAATTTTCTTATATATTTCATCGACCTTCTGTTTTTTTTAAATTAATCTAATTAATTTTGAGCACTAGGTAATTTTTTAAAAATCGTTAACAAAATTTTTATTATACATCCCTGAAGAAGCCACACAAAGAAGTGCCGAAATATCGGTGTTTTTAATAAAAACTTTGTTAATGTTTTTTTTTAAAAATTGTCCTAGTGCTCAAAATAAGTTAGATTAATTTTTTTTTTAATTATGAAACCGTGTTTCACTTAGACGCACAGATATCTATGACATACACAACGGACAAACCTGAATGCTGTGTTGTTGTACTTCTGCTATGTTTTGATTTTTTAAAATTTTTTCAAAACAAAAATACAAAATTGTTTATCTTTCATGCATAAACAAAATGTATAAAATTGTTTTAAAAACAATTGCGGTGGAAATTTTCACTAGATATTTTAAAAATGATCAAGATCGTCGTCGTTTATAAAATATACGCCTTATACCATAGGATATGTGTGATCAAGCAACAAAATATCAATAATTTTTTATATTTTTTCAACATGTGCGATCAGTGATCACACAAAAAAAATTAAACTTGCACAGTCAAGTGAACTATCTAATATGAGCGTGATCACGCATGATGATGTTTCAATCATGTGAGCGTTCATGAAAGTGAATATAAAAAAACTTGCACATGAGTGAGCGCGCGTGAGTGGTTTTTAGCGTGATTTTCTTTTCGCTTTATTGTAATTTTTTATATAATTTTTTTTTTATTTATTTCAAATTATTTTATACATATTTGTTTTTTGTTGTAAGTATTTCGTGAGCCTGAGTTTTCATAATTGTGGTTTACTTTATTTAAACTCACGTAATCTTGCGTGAACGAGAGGAAAAAATATATGATCGTGCCTGAGTAAATTTGTTTTTATCGTGAGCATGCATGAGCGTGAGTGAAAAGTCACTTGCGAACCTATCTCTAGTCAAAGGTACCCTTAACAAACAACTTTAAATTGACATACAAATAATGTGATAAGTTAATTGAATTCTAATTAATTATTATTTTGAATGTTTATTTTAGGTAGTTATTTTCTATTAAGATAAGCAGAGCAGAATACCTTTTCTCCTAACTTTTACTAGCACTTTTTTTGAGTGTTTTGTCCACTACTTAATTGATCTGGGAACACACAAACAAATACATACAAGCAGGTGCCAAAAAGCGTTATCTTTACAAGCTGTTTGTGTTTTCCAATAAATATTAATCGACCAGTTTTCTTTATTATTTATTTGAATTTGTACGTTTTTTTTCCTTAAGAGAGTGTGTGTTTATGGGAGCATCGATAATTTAAAGATGCATAATTGTTACAAATCGATTGATAGTCTAAGATCGCTTTAAAGACACTCACACATGGCAGATTTTTTAAAATAAAAATTTCTTATAGTTTTTAGAATACCACAACTCTCTCTCCCTCTTTCTTGAATCTGGTTTTGGCATTTTAACCATTTAAAATGGCTTACGAATTAATTTTGTATTTAACATCCTGTGTTCTCTTTATGCCAGCATACATTCCTTGTTGCTGTTTGATTAATCATTTAAGTTTTCCTTTAAGAAAGCAAGAAAAAAAACGCCACAATTTTATCTGGTTAATGGCAAAATATCTACTTTATTTACTAACGTGCTCTGCAATTTTATTGTTAAATATTGCGGCAATAAAATTGTTCATACAATGGCAGCTCTATAATTTCTTAATTTTTTATTTCTTTTTTTCTTTTCTTTCAAATTGCTTTTATGCGTTTTGTAGCTTAAATACATGTTTGTGATGAATAAAAACTACAGCTAAAAACGTTTATAAAGTGTTGACAGTTTCTTAGCGAATGCTGGGAGGAAATGTTTTAACAGAAGGCGTTTAATTTAGTGTTCCATAAATTTTTGTTAGAGATTTGGCAAGCAAAAGGAAAGAAAGTAGTGCAAAGACATGAAATACAACTTTCGTATTGTTTAAGGAAAGCATAAACAATAAAACAACAACAACAATATAATGAGTTTAGGGTTTTTAAAACCAAAACAATAAATTAAAATTTTTGTTGAAATTTATATCGAAGTGAGATATATTTAAATTTTTTAGTATCTCTGAAAAATAAATTTTTTCTCCCTACATTTTAACATTTTCGAAGTTCGAAAATCGAAAAATTGCAAGAGGAATCAAATTTTTTATTCTATTGTTTTCAATTTCAATAAGTCTTATGATTTATTTTTTACTTTTTGTAAACTTCGAAAATTCGAACTCGATTTCAAAATTCAAATTTTTTGTTCGGCTCCCAGTAGTACAAAAAACTAAAAATTTGAGGGTTTTCTAAAAAATTTAGGCTTTTTGGTTTTCGAATATCTTAAAATCAGTAGGAAATTAAAAAAAATGTTTTGTTTTCTATTACATTTTAATGGACTATAAAAAAAGTACTTAAAGCTATTTTCGAAAATTCGAACTTATTTTCGAAGTTATAAATTTTTAGTTAAAATAATTCAAAACTTTTGTTTAATACAAAACTAGAAAAAATTAGTTATTTCCATGCCGACGGGAACTTAACTTCGAAAAATCGTATTTCTGCTTGCTTTTGCTTGTTCTGGTTTTGCTGTGAAGCTCCTTTAAGCCATAAAACTATTTTGAGCACTTTGTTGTTGTTGTTTTTATAGCAAAATTTTATCTCATCTTTTGTTTTTTTAGATCTTTAAACATGCTTCATTATTTAATCATTTCATAATTTAAGTACAACCATTAATTTCAGTGCTGTAGTGTAAGTCATGAAGGCCAGTAAAGTCCAACCTCCCATCATCATCATTTGTCGAAAGGGCTCACGAAAAAGCCAGAAAATGCAATAATGTTTAAGAAAACCAGACCTCTGCCAGGTTATTGAAGTGCGTTACAAGCTGCATCTGCTTTGCGAGTGCGCCTGTCTATGTGTTTGTAAGTTGGACCAACCCTAAAGGCAAACAACAAAATTTAGTAGAAGAAAAAAAAACGAAATTTCATGGCTAAAACAACAACCCCTGAGAGATATTGCAACATGTCTGTGCTGTAAAGGATGTGCAAATGAGATTAAGCAAAAAAAAAGTTAACTTTCGATTGTGTCTGTCTGCTGGATATTCGTAGTTGTATGTAGTTGCCTTAACTTGCTTAAGATGATGATAATGATGTAGAGCAACTCCCCCAAGAGAGATAAAACGAAGAAACATTAAAATCTAAAGCCATTTACAGCACAAAAGGATCCTGGACAACACTAAAGTTTTATCTTTATGATGTTATACTGCTGATGTTGCTGGCAACAAAAGGCATCATTGTGTTGTTGTTGCCCTTTGCAATAGAGTTTGAAGGTTGGCAGTTTTTATGTTTAATAAATTAAATCAGTTTAAAAATCATAAATAAATTCTGTTGCTTGCTGTCCCACAAGGAGGAACTGCCGAAATGATTTGAAAAGCAAAATTATCATTAAAGCTGAATTTGTTAGCAGGATGCCACACGTTGTCGTAACAACACAACTATGAGACTGTCTGTTGGTTTGACTAAACTAAACGTACAGCAATCAATGTACCAAGTATAAAATCTATCTTAGCTCCTCGCTTAAGTGTTGGCCTTTCTCTCTATTAAAAATCAGTTTTGAAGTCAATATTTTTTAGAGAAGGATGCCTCCCTGCCCGTCCATCAGTTATTCATTCATTAATTTAACATTTTGTAGCTGCCACAAAACGAAAAACAGAAGAAAAAATCACTCTTTTTATGTTGTCGGCCTTTGGGCACAATTATTTATCGTTTGGTTTTCATTTTATTTTATTATTGTTGTATTTTTTTTAATTCATTCTTCTTGTGGCAACAGAAACAATGGATGTTTATCTTCCATTGATGTGGTTGAAAATGGTCTGCTGTCTGTTTGTTCTTGTTGTTAAACTAAAACTCTATTGTTTTGTATTCTGAAACTGAAACCAAAAATTCTTGTGCTTCAAACAGAAAAACCCGCAAAAATCTTTTTATACACAACAAAACAACTACAATATCAGAAAATGATTTAAATGCATTTTTTTAAAGGCAAAAAATTTGTTTACAAATTTGTTGTAGTTTTCAGACTTCTAAGATGTCTTAAATAAATCGTAATAAAAATGAAAGCAACAAGCCTTAAATGGTTTCGTTGTGGCAAAACCAACAAAATATTTGTCTTATCAATATGATTTATTTAAAAGGAGAATGAAGATTTGCTTATGAATTTAAAGGAAATACCACAAACATTACACAAATGTACAAACAGTAAAACCTAAGAAACCACAACAAAGCTCAATGGCTTGCAAAGGGGCTTTATCATTATATTAAGCAAACAAATTTGAGCTGTAAAAGCTTTAGTTTTTCAAACATAACTTAATGTAGTGATAAATAGAAATTTTATGTCTTGAGCTTATTGTGTTGATTCAAATTTAATTTCGAAAGTTCGAACTTAATTTCGAAAATTCGAACATAGTTTAAATTTGCATACTTTTACATTAAATAAAATTAAATGAAATTATTTTTGAATAAGCACAAAATTTTAAGATTTTTTTTGCACAATTTGGCTCAGTTTGAAAAGCTAGAAAATTTATCTATCGGTTTTGTGATGTTTTTAAGCATTAAGTTAAGTTTTAAAACTTATTTTATAAGAGCACATTTATTACGAGAGTTCGAACTTAATTTTTAAAGTCCGAACTTGATTCCGAAAGCTGTAAATTTATTTCGAAAGTTCCATTTGAACACGAAATACATTTTGAAGAGTTCTATATTGAGTTCGTTCAGCTTTTTTTTGCTAATTGTTCACATTTTTTTAAGTTTGAAATCTAAAAGTTTGCTCAAAATTATGGATCTGTTTTATTTGTTGCAAATAATTGGTCAACTCAAAAACATGGACAATGGAATTTTTTTTTTGTTTCTAAAAAATTTATTGAATAATTCTTGCATAAAACTCAGTGTGGAATATAGTCTGGCTCAAGATCGTTCTTTAATTGTGTAAAAAGAAATCAGAAAAAGTAAAAGTAATAAGAATTAATTTAGACCTTCTGGGGGAATGCAATTTTTTTGTCACTTATTTATTGTTTTTTCAACTTATTTCTCATCCTCAATCTCATGTTTGGTTGGAACGAAGTTCGCTTACTTTCATACAGCTTTTCTACTTATTGTCCTTGTTGTTTTTTTTTTCTTTGTTATAAAATGTCACAAGTTTTTTTCGTTCGCCATCGGCAAATGCAAACAAGTAAGTTTTATTATTTAATGTTTTAATTAATGTTGATTTGGCTGATGATGTAATAGCTCAACCCACAACAAATAAAAACTTTTTCATTTGCTTTATTTTTAGTTTTTATGTACATATATACAAAGCCACTACTATATTACGCCGTACCCCGAGAAATATTTATGTGATCTTAATTTTTTGTTTATTATGCCACCGTAAACTTAAAAGTTCTTTTACAGTTTTATTGTAATTTGAATTCCTGAAATTGACAATAAACTTTCATTCCATGGTTGTCTTGAACTTTTGCTTATAATAATTTAAAAAAAAATTATTTAATCCCAAATAATCTCTTCCTGTTTAGTATTCTTCCGTCTGCCATATTTTAATTTTCATTGACCTAAATATCAACAGCCCAAAGTGGTGTCATTACAGATTTTTACATGTACATCAGATGCAAAATAAAAAAAAAATTAAAAATCTCTAAATGAAAAGTATTAACAGCAGCCACAAGAAGAACACAATAAATCGAAAAAATCCTAATTAAAAGTTAATGATTAAAATATAACTAAAAATATATGTATAAAGAATAAAAAGAATAAACCAGAGACAAAACACAATACAGAAAATTAAAAATAATTTATAAATACTTGACACTGCGCATACAATTCTTTGAAACAAAGAGAAGAACGAACCATGGCCTATCGCCGGAAAAGCCAAAGTAATGGGCGCAAAATATTTTTAATTAATTTTTTTTTTAATCTTTAAAATAAAATGGGAAGCCTACGGACAGTAAAATTGCCATGAAAAATGTTGACTAAAGATTTGCTTTCGCAATTGTTTATTTTGTTTTTTTTTCTTTGATTAAATGTGACTCTGGTAGGATTTTTCAAACACATGCCTGTCCAACTGAATTTCGCAAACAACATTTTAATTTAAAGTTTTAAGAAGTAAATTGTCCAAACAAAAAATCACTGTCTACTAAATTTAGCTAAAACAGAAGTTTGCTATTTTTTACTCTTTGATTCGCTAGACAGAAAATAAGGAAAAACTGTTAAAGTTTAAGCCACAACTAGTTGTAACGGCTTTTAGATTACAGCCATAATATGGGTTGGCTACTAGAGAATCTCAAAGATTTCTTAACAGGAAAATAAAAAGAAAATGAAAATAAAAAGAAAAAACTTTAATAAGCTTTGAACATAGAAAGAAGAAGCCTGGCCAGGCCACAATTTCGGGGTGTATTCATATGCAAAATCAAGCGTGCTTGTATGGCTTACAGAATGTAACTTTGCTATTGTGTGTCTGTCTGTC
This sequence comes from Gymnocheta viridis, assembly GCA_956483585.1. Lineage (NCBI taxonomy): Eukaryota > Metazoa > Arthropoda > Insecta > Diptera > Tachinidae > Gymnocheta > Gymnocheta viridis. The sequence goes on along the minus strand of OY101444.1, from coordinate 81,457,779 downwards.
GTCTGCCTTGATGTTCAAGTAGATAATGAGGTTGATGAAGATGATGATGATGACGATGATGATGATGCTGATGTTTGTTCGTTCGCTTATTGTTTGTAACTTGATTATGAATGCGGAAACTTTGCGTGTGTTGAAATTAAACAATTTATCATTTGTTAACTTTAGAAAACAATTTGACATAATAATTTTGTATAATGTTATTCAAGTTGTAGTTATGCAGCAAATAGAAAATGCAAACAAATCATAATTTATTTTATTTAAAGGAATTTTTTTTCTCTTATTAACAATTTGAACATGAGACAATGTGAACACAAATTAAAAAAATTAATAAATAACGAAATATGCCTACACAAATAATTATGATAACGAAGAGAAAGTTTAAAGAGAATAACTTGCATAAATATTGAAACAAAAAAAAAACACCGGAAACATAATAATATTTAAATAAAAAATGTCATCATTTACATGTGCATACATAATTATTTTAAATTTATTTCCAAAAATTTTTATAAAAAATGTTGATGCAAATATTTGATAATCTACAAAATCTTCGCTTAGCGTAGATTTGTTACATTTTCATGGATAATTTGTGGATTTTCATAACTTGAGTTTATGATCGAAAACTTTAAATTGGCCAAGAATTATCAGAACGTACATAATTTATGCTAACTTAACTCCGGAAATTCAAATATAAGTTTGAAAATTGAACAAAAAATATCAAAAATTATCCGAATTCGTTATATGTAGTTCGAAAATTTCAAATTGACCTTAAAATAATCAGAGGGTATCGAATTTAAGCTAATTTTCTTATAAAAAGCAATTTTTTTATTCATTCTAAAATTTAAAAATTCAGAATTTGCTTCGAAACCAAAAATTAAAAATTTAACAATAATCTTGATTTGTTTATATTAATTTTCGCATAAAATAATTTTTTTTTTTTAATTTTTAGCTTGATTTTAAAACTTTGAAATTAGATTCGAACATCCGAAATGAAGCTCGAAGGCTTACAATTCAGTTTAATTTGCTAAGAACTCTCTTAATTTGCTCTAGTTTTGCTAAATTTTATTCGCAGGTTCCGTTTTTTACACATCTGGCTCATGTTCGAAAACTCAAAATTGCCTAAAAATTATGAAATGTGATTTTTTCATACCAATTTTTGCACAAGAATTTAATTTGCTAATTTTTAGGCTATAGTTTAAACTTCGAAACTTTGTTCGAAATTTCGAAGTTAAGCTTTGAAAACACTAAAATGAAAACTGAAAACTTTTTAATTTGCTTTTTTGATTCGCAAATATGATCTTTAATGGTTGCAGTTTATGTTCGAAATCGCTTCAAAAGTATGAAAAACGTGCTTTATTTATACTAATTTTTACCAAAAAATAAAATTTTTTTTTTAGCCTTAAATTCAAATTTCGAAATAAGTTTGGAAATCAGAAGCTTAAGTGTATTTAAAGAATATTTGCCTAGTTGTTACAAAAATGCAATATTTTTATGTCGTTCATTAAGAACAGCTTTGTTTTACTTATTATTCATTCTTCCTTTTAAAGCTTGCTATTATCCACTATAAAAAAAGCCTGATCACTTAATTATTTTCATTTTTTTTATATTTCTCTTACTAATGAAAACCCTTATTTATTGACACTTGTTAATAAAATGTGCCGAAAGACACATTTCGCACACTGAAACCAAAACAAAAAAACAAACCTTATTGTTTTGTTATAAATTTGCCAGTAATTTCCTTTTGTCACAAAATCTGTTATTCATAACAAAACCAGAAATTTGGCAACATTGCGGCTTGCAACAAGAGCATAAAGTTGACCTGTGTGTGTGTGTGTGTGTGTGCCGCAGCAAACAACAAGAATCAACCCTGCTTTAAGGCTTTGAATGTGGCAGCAACAAATTTTTCTTATGCAGCACGCACGTTTAACATTCTACACATCACAATCGACAGTCTTCAAATAAAAAACAAAAACAAAAAACAACAAGTCCCTTTGGGGACTTGAATTCCTCTTCTAGTTGTGCGTTTAAATTTTTTTTATGATTTTATTTTTACTTTAAGAGCAACGAAAACAACAACAATGTTGAGGCAAAAGTAAAAACAAGGAGCAAAAACACTAAAAACAACTTGTCAAATGAAATATACAAGCATTCACTTGTACTCGGCACATAAAACCGACACCACTACTACCAATACAAATGTAAACACACACACACACACATACACAGATAGATATGAAAGCTTAAAAGGAGGAACAGCAAAAGCTGAAGAAGAACACAATCCAACTTCGGGGGCTAAGCACAGAATGAGACCCAAAGTGATTGTTTTAGTGAAAAAATAGCAACAACAAAAACAGCAATAACAATAATAAAGAAAACATATTCAGGCAACATTTAAGTTTCATCACACATCAACTAACTTGCAAAAAAGTATGGTGTTTGTATTCGTAAGTGCTTTCGTTTGTATATACGAAGCCGGTGGCAGATTTGATGGGGCTGACCTGAAATTCAGATCCGGATTAAAGTTTTCGGAGGGGAAATAAAATTCATTAAATTCTTTTAGCAATCCTTTAGAAATTAAGGACATTAATAATAGTTTGAGGAGAAATCTAGTTTTGTATCCTCATCTGGATTCGCGCCAGACAACAAAAGAAGTGTTAACAAAATTCAACTCGTACTAGAGTACAGGAAAAAATTTTAAACATTCATATCGACTTTAACGGAAATATGGCGCATCAGAGAAAATTTAAATTTGAATATTTCAGGTACATGATAATTATTGAAAATCCATAGACAAATAATAATCAATAAATAAATAAATAAATAAACAAATGCGATATGTATACATATGTATATGTAATTTCAGACAAACGAGTGTTTGAAAAATATATTCTTTAAGTGTGAGTTGCTGGTGATTTTCTACCACAGTTGACTGACACAGTACAACACATCGCACTTGATCAACAAGAGGGTATTAACTCGAAATTTTAAAATTTTCAACAGAAGCAAAATACTTTTTGATTTCACATGAGAGGTAAATATATGAAAAATAGATTTTAAATCATCCGTTTCATTAGCGAAACATAGACAAAACAATGTGAAATTTTTACAGCAGCTAAATATGAATATTAGAATGCAAGTTTTGGAGAAAAGTGAAAAAATTAAAATTTCGAGTTAATACCCTCTTGTTGATCAAGTGCGACATGATTATGGGGCTCAATTCTGAAAATTCCACGTGAAAGTAGCACCAAAAATAAGAACTTTTGCTTCATTCGTTTTCTAAAGTTGGCTGCATTAATAATTTATATTTACACGTTTATCTATATTTTAACACGTTTATATCTCGGTATACCGTACGTATACTTGTTATTTTCCATATTGAAATATTCAATGTTCTTCTGCTCATAAAATGTAATAATTATTTATTAATGCAGCCAACTCGACAAAACGAATGATGCTGAAGTTCTTATTTTTTAGGCTATTTTCATGTACAATTTTTAAAATTGAGTCTCAAATCAATAAGCTGAAAGATGTTGTACCGTGTAATTCTCGAACTGCCTTCGTATTTAGCACTTTGTTTATTTGTGTGCTCTAGAACACTTATTCCTTCACATTTTGCTTTTATTTTTATTCATGTCCTCTTGTTGCTTTTTGTTTGATAGTCGAATGAATGACAACAAAAACAACAACAACAGCACGCTTAAATGCATTCATGACACTTTTAGGGTCATTATGCACTCTTGTGAAAAGAAAGTGAAAAAAGTAACAACTGCTGGAGAAAAAAAATAACAAAAATCATTAATTTACACTGGCAAAGTATACAAAAAACAGATAAACAATTTTATTTTTTGTGGTGTCATAGTTTCAGCAACTTGTAGCAGTTTTTTTTAATGCATTTAAAAAATTTGTGCATTTTTTTACTTCAGTAATTTGTCATCTATGCCCCACTAATTGCTGGCGGAATTTCAACTCAAAGAAGCAATTACAAAATTAGAGTCCCAGATACTTTTCGGAAGAATATTTTTCTTAATGGTAACCAGAGCTGTAAATGAATCATTCATTTTTGATTTTAATACGTTACGAATTAGCTAAATTTTGAATTAATTCTTTTCATTAGAAAGAATTAATTGATTGAAATGTGAGTCAATTCAAATGAATTTGGTAAAAATTAATTGCAATTCATTTCCAATTTAAATGAATTTGTCAAAGTGAATTGCAATTCATTTCCAGTTCAAATGAATTTGTCAAAGTGAATTGTAATTAATTTCCAGTTCAAATGAATTTATCAAAGTGAATTCCAATTCATTTCCAATTAATTTGAATTGAATTGATTTTGAAGTAATTCATTACCAAATCATTTGAATAAAATTAATTAAAATTTGAATTGATTTTGTAATTTTTTATGTAAAAGACAGCAAGCATTACTCTCGTTTAGTATATCATCCAAAGACAAAAAAGTCAACCGAGCCACCTAAACAATGGCGGATACATGGAAACACACATGAATATACTGATGATGGGAGTGTAGCGGCTCCCGAAAAACAACATTGATTCTGTTCTGCCGTGTAAGTTGAAATTAATTAGTGTTAAAATTTTCCCTTGTTCCTTTGGAATATCTATCAAGTCCAATTCTTTCTGACTAGAAAACATTACGAACTTTAGCCAAAATAGTAATCACTTTGGATTAAAAAACCATAAAAAGAAAATTCTTAGATTTGAAATTCCCATGATATACTGGACAAGGCTTTTCAATTTTCGTACTGAATATTTTCATTTTGGTAGGAGAAATATCCAATTTTCATTCCAACTAGATCTGCTCTTGAATTTGATTGATTTTGCAACTCATTTTTGATTTCATTCATTTGAATTGCAATTCATTGTTCTCATTCATTTGAATGAATTGCAATTCACTTTAATAAATTCAATCGAATTGAAAACGAATTGCAAATCATTCTACAAATTCATTTGAATAGGAAACAAATTGAAATTCATTTCTGGCTAATTCATTTGAATTGATTCAAATTTCATTAAATTCTTTTTTGTTGTGAAAAGAATTAATTCAAAATTTAGCTAATTCGTAACAAATTAAAATCAAAAATGAATGAATGATTCATTTATAGCTCTGATGGTAACATTGAAATGCCACAGAAAATTTATTTTGTGTTAATGCTAAATTAGCTAAATTTTGAATTGATTCTTTTCACAACAAAAAATAATTGAATGAAATTTGAATCAACTCAAATGAAATGAAATGAAATGAAATGTGTTAAAAAATATATTTACAATCATTTGAACCGGCGAATTTGATCTGACAACGTTGTCAGAAAAAACATCGTCAGTCCATTGTAACACAGCGAGCTACCAACATTATTGTCAGCCATCTGACAATCGTGTGAACACCCTGCCTTGCCATTGTCACACGTTGTAAGATTATTTTTTATTTTCAAATGTGTGACATTTATGCATCTGACAATGGCCTCGTTGTCAAACACTTCTCTCTTTTTAATTTTTTTGGTAATTATTTTATAAGAAATATTAACGTACATAATAGAGAGTGTCTAGAGATTTATAAATATTTCTTTAAAAATATGTTTAGTAAATATTATTCTTCATCATTCTGCGATTGCCCAATAACATTTCAATGTATTTTATTGACTATTTCTGGTGAGGCAACCTGTATGTTTGATTGATATCTTTTGTGCTGGTACGACCACAACGAAACCAATTTTTAATCATTTCAATTGGTGCTGACAAGTCCCCACATATTAATTTTTAAATCTTTCTTTGGTTTCAGTGGTGATTTTTTTTACTTAAAAATTAATGTTTAATCTGCCCAGGAAATTCACTCTTTGTTCACTTTAAATGGCCGTCAAAAGTAAACTATAGACGCAGCTTCCTCAAAATTCGACAATAGTCTAGTAATAGATAACCGTTAATGGGACCATTGTGGGGTTTAAAATTGGTTCTTTGGAAATATAAAAAGTCACGAGGTCTTCAAACTGCCCTTGTACATAAATAAAATCCTTTTACGTTTTCTCTTCCTTTAAGGAAATATTTGTATTTAGCTTTTATTTGTATCTTTATTTTATTTTTTTGAAAGAAATTGAATACTTAAAAAATTACTTTCAACCTTCATTTCCAATATTTAGCAGACAATTTGAATAACATTCAGCCCCCAAAAAAATTGTTGGGCTGCTGGCAGCTCTTTTTTGTCCCCTAAATCGAAGAAAAGAAACCATTATCTGTCAAATGCTTACACATCATTACAGAGTTATGAGAGTAAATATGTATGTTTGTGTGTATAAACATATGTGTTTTAAAAAGGAAATATGTGTTTTATAGACTCATACTCTCAATACCCCATCCCACGTAATACTTTTCCTTTCTTTTTATCGCTTCTCTTTTGCATTATCGTACTTGTTATTTTGCGTAAAACATCTTCTTTTATTCTTTTGATTTAAATATTAATGCGAAAATATTTAAATTTTAATGAGCTTTCTTTGCTTTCCAATACTGAGTGGTCTTGTATTTTATTTTGTATATTTAGTCTCTTTGAGGGAGACTAAAATGTACTGAGAGAGCGAGTCGTTGTGTGGGTGGGGGGGGGGGATTAAGTTATAAAGGACTTGTTTACCTAAGATACTCCTTTACCTACATACTCACACACACGCACAAATTCATGCCGTTAAAACTATAACAATTGTAGCATACATTAAGGCGGATGTATAGAATTCCATTGCAGGACTTGAAGAGTTGGCAGGTGAATGTTTGTTTGTGTTAAAAATAATACCTGCATGAATGTGAGGGTTGATTTTTTTTAATAGCGTCTCACTTTATTAGTGGAGAAGAATTCGAATTCACAAAAGAGAAGAAGTAATCAAAATTTAGGGGAGTTTTTTTTTGTCATTTTCTAACTGAAGTGTTCTTCTCAACTTCTTCTTTTACTGTAGTTAAACATTATTGCTCAGTATAGGAATTTTTCATTTGTGCGTGTGGCAAAGGCCATTACATGACGCTCATTTATTGCAACATCATCATAACTCAAAAAAAGAAAAAAATAACTTGTTTCACAGAAAACGAGTTTAAAGTTTCAATCAACTGAATAAAAAAATAAAATAGTATATCGTCGGTCACAGGTTCACAACTCTTAACATATTTTTTTGTATTTTTCAGGAGTTAAAAAAAAAATTATCACTCCGTTACTAAATCGTGTTGGAAGTAAATAAAAAAAAAACAAAATTAGTAGAGGAAATTTATTAAAAATATAAATGAAACGTACTTAACATGCAGAAGCACAAACACAGTCTTTTGGCATCAAAAACCCGATTCGATTTTTTGCGACTTAAGATTTGTCAACCTGGGACCGATGATATACTTCTCTCAGGATTTGAGTATACAAGATGTATGTTTGATTCGTTTATGCCAAATAAATTACGATATGACAATTAACGAAAATCGCGTTTTATGAGTAATGATAATGTGACAGCAAATGAGCGATAGGAATGTTTATAAAGACATTTATCCCTAGAAGACGACAAACATATTGTGTTACTTTGAAATTTTTTTTTTAAATTTTATTTGCAATTCGCTCCCAAAAAGCTTTAATGGGATTTGCACCTGATGTATACAAACGTACTCGTATGTTGAAATGGTTTATTAACTACTCAAGAATTGCTCTGAAGTTATTGTGTTTTATTCTTAATACTGAACTCGTGTTTTACTTTAATACTATAATGTCTAATGTAATAATGTGCATATTTTAAGTTTAGTGTTATTTGTGTATCTGTATATTCTAAACATCTTTGTGGTTTTTTTTTCTTCTAGGATAAACGTGATTGTGGAGCACCTTGTCATGCCATGTTTTTTCCTGAAAAAGAACGTACCGTTCTTAGATACTGGGTGGGCTCTTGGGCCGCCGTTTGTGTGGCCAGTTGTTTATTTACGGTAAGTTTCTTTAATTTTTAAGAGTAATTTTAACAAAAAAAATTAATAATATAAGCTTTTAATATATGTATCTCGCTTGAGTCAACATGAAATAGTATGTAGTATCCTAACTATGGAAAACAAATATTAATTTAAAACATTATTTTGTATGTAAAAATAATTTGGCTACAAAAAGTTTTTATGATTTTTGGAAAGAATTCAAAAGCTTTCTTGAAAAGCTTATTTTCCATATAAAAAATATTTCTCAAGTTTTTCACACATTTTTTTTAATCTATTATATAAATAGACAAAGCCAGATTTTTAGATCCTTTTTTTAGTCTCCTTTGTTTGCCAACCGATTTTCTTCATTCTTTTACCAAATGATAGACATTGTTGAGCTTTAGTAACCTGACTTTATATTGTTTAAATCGGTTCAGTATTAAAGGAATAAAAGGCTCCTGAAGTTAACACCACTACAAATGCTAAAAATGTACTACTACATTCACTTATGCACATAAGTATTGGTACAAGTAAAAGCAGAAGCAAAGCAATGAGAGTGCTTAAGAATACCTAAATGTTTATATGAGTTAAAAGATTTCTTTTCTTAAAATTAGTTTAAAAAAAGAGAGATCAGAATTGAAAGAAATGGGAATTAAATATGGATGTGCATGTTCATTACGTATGGATGTGTTAGCTTGAAGCAAAAACTTAACAAAATAAATGTGCGTCTTTGTAAGCAATTTTATTTTGTTTATTGATTTTCCCATGAGAAAGGGAATGAGCAATTAGGTAGTTTTGTTCTCTTTAAATGAATGCATCTAAAATAGGTACTATACATTTAAACTAGCGGTCGAATTTCGACCACTAGGCGTACTCTAGTTTAAATTGATAGCCGTGACGTAGACTATAACCGATTTTAAAGCAAACGAAAAAGTCGACATAAGAATTGTAATCAGGTATTTTCTTGACTGTAAAATTTACACTGTATATCGAAACACTCGACGGAAAGAGAAGGCAAGTTCGTATCAAGTTCTAAAATTATGTGCGTATTACTACAAAAGTGTGAGTGTTTTAAATTTGATCGTGTAACCTCTACTTAATCTGGTTAAATAAATATACATTTTCAAAAGCTTTCTTTAATATATTGAGGTATATTGAGTCACTTAACATATTTTGAGCAGCAATGATAGTTAACTTCTGCAATTCAAAAAGTCTCGTCTTTTTCTTAAAACCTCTTACATTCAGCAAGCTATTGTAGTTTTTCAATCTTTGAAAGATTATTTTCCTCTTAGAGGCTTCAACACATTCCAAAAGCTTTCAAAGTTTTTTTTGTTGTTAAAGGCTTTGATCACAACAGACAAGCTTTCTAAGCTTTTGAAAACTTATGAATGCTTTATTATTTCTATAAAGACTTTTTCTATAGAAACGATCTTAATGACTTTTTAACAAAAACGCTCCAAAAATGTGTTTTATAAAAAGCTTTTAATTGACAAATGCCATATAAATATCATTCTTTGCAAAAAAAAAATGTTTTAAAAGATGTTCACATTAGAAAAGCTTTTAATATATTTTAATTTTTTCACTAATTAAGTTTTGATGATTGATTATTGAATGTATGTATGTACATATTATTTTTATGAAAAAAAACATATTTCAAATACTTTTTTATATCTGAAAAACTAATTTGATGTGTTAAATATTGTTTGTGATTTTTTCTGGTTGAGCTGGCATTTTTTTTAGCCAATTTATGTTTTGACTTTGGCAAAATTTTATTTTTCATTTTATTTAAGTATTGTTAAGACTAACTTTTTACGAATTTCAAAATCGTAAACTAAAAACATTTATTGCTTTCGAAAATGTATATTACATTTAAGAAGTGAATACTCCAATGAGTGGACACCGGCTGTAAATAAAATATTTTTGCGTTACCTAAACATGGTTCTTAACAATAATGAAGGACAATATATCCTTCAATAATTTGTTCTGGGGAAAGAAACTTTGTTCGCTTATAGGAAGGAGCTTGTATTTCTTTTCATCATTTTTTTGTAAATGTAAAATACAAAAAATATTTAAACCACAACATTTCATATTTTGTTTGTGGTATTCTTGTATTAAAAACACAAAATGTCAAATATTTTGCAAATATTAAAATTTATTATAAATTTATCATGTCTAATTTTTCTACAAACTCTTGCAAATGACAACCACTTCAAGCTTAAATTATTTTTTATTATGTAAACATTTTTGTCATATGAGAAAAATTACATATTTTAATATTTATATACGAGTAACTACATACATGCACATAAAATTCAAATGTTACTCTCTGATTCAGTTCACAAGCAAATGCCATTCAAAACTTGGAGCATGAATAAGAAAGAAAAAAAAAATAATTCATAAAAAAACAACTAAAAACTCAAATGAAAAAATCATGTCACAGAAATGATCACAATGATTACAATGAAGTACAACTAAACTAAAATATGAACAAGTATTATGGCCACTTAAAGAACCATTTAAGGGAGGTGGCCTGTAAATGAAATGCTTAAAAGCTTTTAGATTATAAAGGCAAACAAGTATGTATGATGACTACATACTTCGTCATCGTCATGAGAATGCTAATTAATGTAAATGAAAGAAAACGTGATATGAATTGTAGTCTGTATTATTCTTCATGTAATTTATGATGCGAGTAAATTACATTTCATCATCTATTTTTAAGGTCTGTAAATAATATTTTTTCCTTTTAATTCCTGCAACAAACTAGTTCATAAAAAAAAATGCATGAAATTTCTTTAGAAATATTAATTATGTCAAACACTAAAACAAAAAAAAACGTTCTATTTGAATTTATTTTTATTTTATCCTGAAAAATGTCATGCAAAGTTTATTTGACAGCTGTTGTGAGCAAATATTTATTTAAAATTTTTCGAATTACGAAGAGTTTTATCATTTCACACCAGCAAAACCCACAACAGCTCAACAAACACATCACATCATTAAAAGTTCATTTGTCAACAGCATCAATTGTTTTTTACACCCAAAAGTCAAACAACAGCTTTTACAGGGCAAAAACAAAAGTTCATGTTCAGTTAACTACTACAGTTGTAGGGGCAAATAAAGAGGTTATGTGGATAGTTGAGCCCAGCAAAATGTAGTCAAAACAATATGCCTCAGAGCAAATTCTATCTTAAGGGTTTGAAAACGCTTTTAAGTTATTGAGTTTTTCGCGTTAAAAAGCTTTTTCTAACTCCTAATATTTTTAAGCTTTCACAAAAATTAAAAAAAAAGAAAACATCTAAAAATTGTTTCGCAAAAAAAAACATTTAATAAAAAATGTGCCAAGCTTATTACACCATAAAAGCTTTATTGCAAAAATAACATATCGTAAAACTATTCATTTGCTAAATTTATTATTCGAGATATTCTCCGAACTTTATTTCAAACCGTTTTATTTGTTGTGGGTTGTACATGCATTCTCAAAGACTATCTCAACCCACAACAAAAAAAAAATTTTTAAATATTTGTGTAAAAAAGTTGAATAAATCTTTACAAATGAAAATAATTTTCAAAGCTTTTTTATGTTAGAACTTTTTAAAGATTTTATTTAATAAAACTATAAAGTTTTTGGTATAAGAAAAACGTTTGTTATGCACAAAAAAAAAGCTTTTCAATGTTTTGATATAAAACAATTTATTAATGCCAAAGATGTTCCCATAGACTAGTGGATACTGCTTTAGACTATTTTTTTTTTATCTTGGACCAGCACTCAGGGGGTGACCCCTACACATGCAATGCATTGTGCTGGAACTAGTGGAAAGGGATAGTGATAGATATGAAGCTTCATTATTTTAAAGTTGCAAAAACACATGGTATCCCAGAAAGCTTCGCAGCTTATGTTTGCCGTTAGAAATAAGCAAAAATCATATAAAAAATTTCAAGTTTTTTAAACTATTCTTTATTATTATTTTATTTAAGCAAATTGGTAAACATATGATCCTCTAAACTATTAAGCTTGTCCGCAGGTTTAGCAAGTTTCAATAGCTTTTTGATAAAAAAAACTTGGAAAGCTTTTTAATATTTAGTTGTCTAGATGTTAATGCCAAAGAAGCTGTTAAGGATTTTAGTACGACAAATTCATAAATTGCAAGTAAAAGCTGCCTTGTTTTGAATTTTTTGTTTTGGTAAAGATTTTTAAAGTTTTCTATTCGAGGCATCTGTGCTTCTTAGGAACATTTTTATTAACAAGAAGAATTTGTTATTACTTAAAGATAAATGTAATGCTTTGAAAACTTGTTGTTATACAAAATCTTTGAAAGCTTTTTTAAAAATTTTTATAGTTTTTTTGTATGACAGAAAGCCATTTATGGAATTTAAGATGGCATAACAAAAATGCTTATCAAGCTGATCGTGTGCAAAGTAAAATACAGCTGAAGCTTCTTTCAAAGCAAGCTTTTACATACGAAGAAGCTTTTCAACTTTCTGCATAGACTTAAAAATATTTTTTTAAGCGAAAGCTTTGAGCTACGATAGGATGCACTTTTAATGATTTTGCATAAATATAGTTTTAAAGAATTTTTATCGAAAAAATATCTAGAGAATTCTGTATTTTATAAGCCTAAAAAGAGCTTGAAAATGCTTTATTTTCGAGGAAATCAAAATTATGCGAAAAGGCTAAAAGAATTTTTGTTTGAAAAGCTTTGAAGCTTTGTTTATATTATGCAGAAATTGAGGGAAAAAAACTGTATATATTTAAAAAGCTCAAACACTTGACGTTTGGTTGTTAAAAGCCTAGCCAACATATAAACTTTATGATGTTCTATGTATTTTTCTATCTTAATTTATATATGAAATATTGAGTGAAAGCTTTTTTATAGTTTTTTCCCATTTCAATCCTACTAGCAACACATTATGCTGGTTTACTCTGCATAAATTTGTTTATTTAACTTATGATGATGAATTTATAATCTTGATGTCAGTGATTATGATGTTGGTGTTTTTGTCTCTGTCGGCATTTTCACATCTGCAAATTCTAGGCTTGCAAAATGATTAAGTTGTCTAAGCATCATGAATCAATTTCATTTCATGGAAAATACAAGGAAATAAAACGAAATCAAAAATGTCAACATTTTTGGTTGAAATTAGAAACCTAAATTTAATAGAAGCGAAAGAAAATTGCTAAGGAAGTTGCTTTAAGGTAATTGTATAAAGCTTTAGTATTGATAAGCTAAAGTGTGTACATTAATAAAGAGCATAGATTTAAGAACGCTTTAACAAATGTTTATTATTAAGCTTTTCGGTTCGTTCAAATAAAAACTGAATTGTAACAACATTTTTAGAATTTGTATGCAAGAATAAATGAAAATTGCAGCATTTCATTTAAAATGGAATGAAGCCTTTAACTTCCCACTTAAAAAAAACTCAGCTTGAGCTTTTGCTAATATTGCAATATTTTGTAATTTGAATAATTTATTATTTCATTTCTTAGTAAAACTATTTCAATGCAAATTTTATTCTGCAATATTTTTTCGTTACTCTTGCAGTAGTTGTCAAAGCGTAGGTGTTGTTTCCTTGTTACTTTATGGTTTAATGATAATTAAATCTCAAACTGTGACAGCTGTCATAACATCTCTTGAAAGCTCATTTATTTTAGCTAAACTTTTAGTGTCTGTTCACAAGGACGTCGTACCTCTGTTCTGCTTATGCGAATATTTTTCGTTTTAAAAACTTTTGCGTTGTGCATAATTTATTTAAACTACGCATTTATGCTAATTCTGTTTAAAAATAAAAAAAAACAAAGAGAATAAATAAAAAACATATTCAACAGAAAACTACACCCACTTAGAAGAGCAAAAAGCATTAAATTTGCATAAAAGCAATATGAATCTCGAAAACAAAACGAAAAAAGAGTTAAGAAAAATTTTTTAACGAAAAATAGTCGATGTTTTTTTTTTTGTCAAAATATATAATTTATAATGCATTAAAGTTAGAACTGCGCTGGTGAGCTTTAATGGTTTTTAAGCGTTCGATTGAAAAAAAATAAAAAAAAAACAATGAAAAGCACCAGCCCAAAAAATTACTTTGAAGTTAAAGGCCAAAAGAAAAAAAACTTAAAATGCCTAAAGCCGCAGAATGTTTTGTAAACGCATTTATTTTAATGTGCCAAATAGAAACTTGTGGTCCAACAAATTAACCCTTTAAGGGGCTAAACAAAATTTAACAATTGTTTGGAAACTGTTTATTATTTTTACAACAAGCGGAAAAGCTTTTTTCTTTTAGTGGGTTAACTTTATCTTATTGTAAATGGAAAAACTGTTTGCATGCAAATTAATTTTGTAATAAATAATTTGTTGTATTTTTGGTTAAATTTATTCTATTGTTTGTTTGTCTAATTGTTGTTTGCATACGTGTGCGTGCGTGTGTTTGTTTTTAGAAATTTATTTTAAATTTGTTTTTGACCACCTCTTTTTAGCGTTTCCATTCATTGCAATACGCCTTTAACAGCATTTACACATATTTTTTATTCATTCTATTATTCTCTCCGTCTGTCTGTCTGTCCGTTTTTCCATCTACTTGTCTGGTTCTCCTCGAATAAAGTTTTAAAATCATTTTTGTATATTTTTTTTGTGGGAGTTTTTCCCTTGCAAACAATATGTGTGTTGTAAAATTATTATTTTTGTTGTTTGGTGTGTGTCTGTAAAAAAAACATTTTAACAATTTGTCAAAATTATACTTATTGCTATTTTATTTGATGGTTGATGCATTTAATGTGCTTCGAGAAACAGCAAAAACAGCGCCTTAACAATCTACTTTAGACAACATCATTTGTCATTGGCAGAAGATTAATGTGAGTGAAATCATTTGAAATTGTAAGATGAAATAATAACAAATGCAAGAAGTCCCTCAAGCAGGAAACAAAATTATTTCCTTAAATGACCTTGTGGAAGTAAATTTACTTGTTACTAAGAGAATTAGTTATAAGAAAATTACTTTAAGTTTTGACGACCGGCAAAGAAATATCAATTAGAAGAAATTCTATGAACGAATTGAGGAAAACTTGGGCGATTTCCAAAGTAGATTTAGAAACACTTTTAAACTCTTTTTGTAGACTTATTTTTTATTTTTTATAAAAAATTATTATTAAATTATAATTAAACAATGATCATCAGCTAGTAGCCGCTTGCGTCCACTGTTCGTCATAGGCCTCTTCTGTTGTTTCCATTTTGTTCTGTCTTGTGCTAAATTCATCCAATTTGTCGCTCCATCTCGTCGGTGTTTCGCCTCTGTTCCTCTTGTCTTCTATAGGTGCCCATTCTAGTAAAACGTTTTGTCCACCTGTTATCATTCATTCGAGCTACGTGTTCTGCCCAGGGCCATTTTGGTTCTGTAACTCGTTGTACTATGTCAATCACTTTTGTTCTCTCTCTCTCTTATCGAGTTGTTTGTTAAGCAATCTTTGTGCAACTTGTAGTTTATTTATTGTATTTTTGGTAACCTTATGTTATAACAGGCAACACACACTGATCGTACCATCTGTTCTACGTCAGCAAACCATAGATGCTTAAGATTGGTTAGGAGGGCCCAGTACCAAAACCACTTCGAAATCCTACTTGTTTTCGAGGCAAAGAGAAGTCCAGTTTGTTTTCCAAGCGTCCTTGTTAAAATTGTTTGTTCAATAATTTGTAGCGGTGAGATGGCAGGCTTATTGGTCTATAATTCTCTATATTAGTTATAGAATTATAGACCAATAAGTCTCATGTCTCATCGCTACAAATAAACTGCAATAACTGATACAAAAGAATGAGTACTAGCCTGAGGCCTTCCACTGTATTTTAGCTACATATCGCTCCTTTATTGCAAGGTAGACATATCTAAAAAAAACTCATTCGTCAGAAAACGAGTTTAAAGTTTTCAATTTACACACGAATCAGTGCAAAAATAATGAAGTATTCTCCACTCAAGAGGTGAGTAAACAAGATATTTGTATAAATTTACGACGATTATTTCTAAATTTTTAACTCAAAAATCACGATTTTTGAGATATGACTACGTTGCAATAAAGGAGCAATATGTATGTACATTTTATATGAGATTTTGGAAACAATTTGTAGCTAAAAATTTGTAGATAAATTTAATATTTTTATCAAACGTGTGTCTAAAGAGATCAGTTGGTGTATTCGTTTCGAAAATGCGTGTTCTGCATGAATTGCAATTAGAGTTCTCACCAAGAATATGAGTTACATTTAGGAGGTGGTTGTTACAGGTGGAAAAAACTAATGCTAGAGTTCTATTGAAAAGATTGTAATTGGATAGTTTGCAGTGGCCGATTCTACACTCAAAAGAAAAATCAATCCATTCGTACTTACATCAATTCCAAGCGTTGTTAAAAGTACGGTAATCCCAGATTTACTAAAATCAGGTAGAGAAAGATTAATTTAAGTACGGACGGATTCAAATGCTCAATTTAATTTAGGAACTTTTGTGTTGATTCAAAATTTTTCACGTAATTAAAGAATTTTGTACTCATTTTAAGAAACTCCAGGATTGGTTAACTAAAGTAATTCCGTTTTCGGCTGGATTAAAGTACATTTAATTGTTATTTGTGCTCAAAATTTTTAGTACGACTCGTACTCAAAGTAGGAAATTATTTGAATTTAGTACGGAGTTTTTGTTTCTGTGTAAGGCGAACAAATATGGCAGTTTTACTTCTGCAGAAGTTTTTAGGTTGATGCGTCTGCAATTGTGCTGGTAATCGGACCGTTTTTGGGAGAAAGATATTGGTGATATTCAAAATATCAGGAGCTTCTCTAGTCGAATATTTTATTAAAGGTCGCCGTTTAGCTTCGTCAGCTGAGTATTCGTTACCTATAATGCCAATGTAGGAAGGTACCCACTTAACTTTGGTTACATATATTTCTTATTTTATTAATTATCGGTGATTCGTACTGTGAATTTTTGACGGCAATAATAGATGATAGATCAGAGTCTGTTGGTGCAGATTACAAACTTGGAACTACGCTCTATCGCGTATTGTGCTGCAATGAGGATGGCCGGCCACTGCTTCAGCTGTGCAATTGGATCAGTAACCGTCAATAAAACCGCTGTTATTGAGTTTGCCATCTTGAGTAATAACAGCAAAAGTAGTACAGTCGGTGGTTTTGGATCCATCGGTCTAGAGAAATTTCCAGCTATTTGCAATAAAATTCTCGAACATAGTTTTGTATATATGTGAAAGAGGTAGTGTAGCAATCTTAAGCAAGTCTTCCAACGATAAAATAAATGAATGTTCTTTTGTCAGCCATGTTGGTTCTATCTGTAGGGTCGTAAGTGTAGAACGAAGCTGTAAATTAAGTATTTTGGACACATCTTTCCACCTCCTGATGGGATATTGTAGTCAGGGTATTCTATTACCATTTATAGATTTTTTAAGCTCTACAACTTAATATTTTATTGACGCAAATGTAAATTTTGGGAATGAGTTTATACATTAGATAGATAGTTCCATCCATGATAGCAGGCATACCTACGGACTTCTACAAAATGATTTTTTGTGGGGTTGTTTGGAAAGGCTTCAATGCCTCGGCGTACTGCAGCATGGTACGGTGCTTGTATTACATTAATATGCGAGCGGGCGCACCATCCATATTTAGGAATAGTATAAACCATTTTTAAGAGCACAATTGATCGCGTTATGTTTATCATACTGAAAATGTGGATTCCAAGGTTTTTTTTTGTAGTCAAGTAAATAAAAACAATTATTGATTTTTGTGCGTAATTAATTGAACTATTTTAGGTTTATACAGGGTGGCCCAAAATGAACGAAGGGGCTTGAATTGCTTATAACTTTTTTATTTAAGACATAATTATAAAAAAAAATTTTTATACAGAACATAAATGGGGAATATTTATGAAAGTTAAGTTTAGTTATGAAAAATAATATCTCGCAAGTGGTGGCCATTTGCTGCTTCGCATATTCGTGCTCTTTCCAACACATTTTCCATCACCTTTCGCAAAACTTCAGGTGTTATATTGTTTATTTCGTCGCGTATATTGCTTTTTAATTGCTGGATGGTTCTGGGCTTATTAATGTAGACTATTCCTTTCAAATAACCGCAAAGAAAATAGTCTGAAGCGGTTAAATCCGGTGAACGCGGAGGCCAATTAAAATCATTTGTACGCGAAATAATTCATTCACCAAAGATGTCTCGTAAAAGAGCCATTGTGTCCCTTGCAGTTTGGGCACGTTGTTCAATTGAGTGCTGCCGCATTTTAAATTCCCCAAGTCTTCTTTACAAAATACTGAAAAAAAAATTATAATAAAAAAGTTATAAGCAATTCAAACCCCTTCGTTAATTTTGGGCCACCCTGTATTAAAGGGAATTGTTTGGCTTGAGTTTAATTGTTTCATTGTTCATTGAAAAAATACTTTTGTTTAATTATTTTTAGGTGCTCACCTTTCTTATTGATTCCTCACGTTTTCGCTATCCCGAAAGAGCCATAGTATTTTTGGCCGTCTGCTATTTGGTGGTGGGCTGTGCTTATGTAGCCGGCTTGGGTGCTGGCGACTCAGTATCCTGTCGCGAACCTTTCTCACCACCCGTCCGATTGGGCAGATTGCAAATGATGTCGACTATAACTCAGGTAAGTTGTGATGCCAACAAAAAAAACAAACAACAACAAAAACAAAATAAAAAATAAATAAATTTCCTCATAATTTTTCATTAAATCTAATTTATTTATTATTACTTTTTATTTTTATTATTCTTTTTGTATTTCTATTATTTTAGGGTCATCGCCAGTCAACAGCTTGTACTGTTCTTTTCATGGCGTTATATTTTTGTTGTATGGCTGCATTTGCCTGGTGGTCATGTTTGGCATTTGCTTGGTTTTTGGCTGCCGGACTTAAATGGGGTCACGAAGCCATTGAAAATAAATCACATCTATTTCATCTTGTTGCCTGGGCAATACCAGCTCTACAAACCATATCGGTGCTGGCATTAGCTAAAGTTGAAGGTGAGTGGCAAATAATAGTAAAACAAAAACTCATAATTAAACATCTTTTAAATAGTAAATAAAAAACCATAAATTTAAACTGACATTTAAGCCACACAGGGTTACAGAAAAGCGAAAAACTTTTAATTTAACACTTTGTTTTCGCGTCGAAAGACTACAAACTACAGCGTTGCTTAAACAGACAACTAAAACTAAGAACACGGTTCAACTATAAACATTTGAAAAACTACAGAAAACGTGACAAGAATTTTGAAACTCTCACGTTTATTTCTTGATTGTATAATTTTTTTTTTGTTTTTATTTAAATCAAATGGTTGAATTGGTGTTTTAGCAAGCAACTACAGGAAATTATTTAAAATAATGAAGAGAGGGAAGTAGGTAGGAAAGGAATGAAAGAACAAATTTAACTATTTTTTAAATGACTCAGTTTGTAAATGTTTTTTATTTAGTTTATTAAAAACAAGGGTAATCGCGATTGGGCCAAGGAAAAGATTTTTTTTACTTTTGTTTTCAACAAAGTCCTCCTTAAGACTCATTGTAAACGATGTCGCACTTAGTGACAGAAAGAGGGAGAGAGAGGGAGGGGTAGGTAGTAAAAGGTGTCGCAAGATTTTATTTTTTCCGCTATTTGTGCGATAAAGTGTTCTCAAAAAACAATTTAACAGCTGACAGTTTAGGAATTGGAAAAATGAAGCGTTACACGGGAAAGCAACGTGCTTTCATTTCGTTTCATATCTCAAAAAAAAATTAAAAAAATAAAAACTTTGTTTTCTATATAATTCAAATCTTTCGTTAACTTTGAGACACCCTTTAGTTCGGTTTAACGTGGTCTATTTGTACACCTTTTCCTCTAGAAGCTGAGCTAGATTTTCTGATTTGGAACAGAAGTCAAAAATCGAGAGTAACTCTTGCTAGAAAATAAAATAACTACAACTAAAGCAACTCTAAAATGGGATAAGAACTGGGTTTAAAAAAGTTCAAAGTGAAGAAGATAGAAAAAAGTGACAACTTAAATAAATCGCTTAAAGAAATAAATCTTAAATGCTTGGAAAAAAGTGCCCACTTAAAGGAAGAAAATGCTAAAAATTCCGGATATTGTTGGCTTGAATCTAATCGATAAAAGAAGTCGCAGGGTACAAAGCGGCAGTCACTATGACTTATGGTAACATTTCTATAGCTCAAACTATTAGAGCTTTTGGAATAACAGAGCATCGCTTGCAGTGCACACTCTGCTGACATCAACTTCCAAAAATAAAAATAATAATAAAATATTTCTTTTTTTTCTTATTTTATTTGCTTCGACAACAAATCATTATTCATTCATTCATTACTAATTCCCAATATTTCGTCTGTGAAAGCGTGACGAATTTTTAATATTTATTCTTCAATCGTTACAACATTTGTTTTCTCTTGTTTATTTTCTTTTAAAGACAATATAATTTTCGTTACTTCTTTGACAACAATGAAAAAATATTAAAGGAAAGAAAAAGAACACAACACATTTTTGCATATTTTATCACTTTTTCGTGAAAACGACTTCTCTGCTCCCTCCCAAAATAAACTTTACAGTGGGTGTCTTACAGCATTTTTTGCCGGTTCAATACAATGCCTCAAGAAAGTAATCTTTTTTTATTCTTTCTCACAGCAGGCATTTACCATATTGCGATTCTTTGTTATTTACTTTATGAATGTTGCAAAAAGAGAAGAACAAAAAAAATTAACAAGAATTTTGACGTTGTCAGAATATGTGATTTGAATACAAAATTTTATAAATGAAGTCTTTAAGTAGAAAAATGTAATACAAATAATATTTTAACGCAAAAATTAAAAAATGTCTTGTGAATTTTTTACAATAATCATTGACAAAAGAATTTTTAGAGCTTCGCGAAATTAAAAAAAATCATTGTCCCAAAATTTTTGGGACACTTAAATTGTTTAAATTATGAAAAGTTTACTCTTTTTAACATTGAGTAGATTCTAAAAGCATGAAATTAGCTTTCAAAAGACAAAAGATGTTGTCCCAAAAATTTTGGGACAGCAACACAAGTTTATTTTTTATCAGCTGTTGGCTGCATTATTGAGCGCATTGACCGTAAAGCCAGTGATGACTGAAAACGTAGGTTCGGTACGAGTTTCAGGCAAGTCATAACTTCTAACGTCTTTTAGATGTTCATTAGTGCGCCATTGTATTTGTTGTTGTTGGACTAATTAAGTGACGAAATGATTGGTAGATATAATTTGCCTTTTTTCTCTTTATTAAAAAAATCGTATTATTTATTTTGCAATAATCGAATCTATTTTTCACACAAAATTTATTTGATTCCAAAGGAAT
This sequence comes from Gymnocheta viridis, assembly GCA_956483585.1. NCBI lineage: Eukaryota > Metazoa > Arthropoda > Insecta > Diptera > Tachinidae > Gymnocheta > Gymnocheta viridis. The sequence continues at coordinate 81,436,514 of OY101444.1, read as the reverse complement.
CATGATTCTTCTCTTCTATTCAAGGCGATTTAGTCCATATGAATTTGCTTTAAAATTAAAATTGTTTAAATATACATAATTCAACTTTTTAAGGGCAATAAATTGTACATCCCATTATTTGTGCATGTTACTCCATGTAATTTAATTTTCCAGGACAAATCAAAATTTCAAAAAAAAAAAAAAAAAATTTTTCAAGAAGTATTTTATTTAAGGGAGAAAGAAATTCTGTCAATATGGGGGTTAATATTGAAAAAATCTGTATATTTCCATTTCCCCCCTTCCGTAAATAATTTATATTATTTTTCTACAGTTGTAGTTTATTGCATTCCATTTAATAAAATTTTATTTTATTAATTTTAAGATCATGATTGAAAAAATGTTTCGCTTTTTGTAGCTTTCAACCCTCAAATTTTTAGACAATTGAAATCTTAGAATGTGTGTCTATAAAACAGCCCCAAAATTTTACAACTTATATTTTTGCCGATTAAAGTAAAATTTTTCTGTAACTTCATTTGCGAATCATTTAAGAAAAATAAAAGAAAAGTATTTCAATAAAATTTCTTCAGGAAGAATCTTGTCAGAAGTCCTTTATTAATAAAGTTGATTGAGCCAAGAAGATTATTAGATAAATTTTAGTGCTTATGTGGAAATCAGTTGTGTTGAGTGGGGGAAAAGAGGAGGTAACAACTATAATAAAAAGTTATAAGTCTTGAGTTAAAGCTTTTAAAAATAAACAGCGCACTAGAGGCTTTTGTGCCGCATAAACTGAATTCGCTTGAAGGGGGAAAGAGACTGCTAAAGAAAGAAACATTTCTTACAATTGATTTTACAGGAAATAAGGGCATTGTAAGTTTTCTGTAGAATAAAGAGGTATAAAGACACAAATATTAAGTGGTTTTTATCAATAAATAAAAAACACTTCAAGTTTAATAACCCCAGCTCGTAAATGAAAGAGGGGAGACAAATAAAAAAGAATAATGTTGTTCGCAAACTGTTTAAAATACAAATTGCTTTTCACAGTTTCATGTATTTGCTAAGTAATTTATCCCGAAGCTTAATGAGCTTTTGAGACCAAATGTTGCGAAAATAAGCGTAGAAGTTGTTAAACTGTGAATTTTTTCTTTTCAAAATAATATGTTTCCCAAAACTATGAAAATTGTCATAAGTCTTTAATATTTTTCAAAATACAGTGGTAGACAATAGTTAATAGACCTGAAAATATTTGTTGCAAAATAGAAATTTATCTCAAATAAAAAATAGAAAGTTGAACAAATCCAGTTTCCTGATTTATTTTTTTAAATTTTGTTTTGGACTTTTTTTTTGTGAGATATCACTTCTTGATTTATGTCACCTACTGTTCTGCTTTCTAACATCGTGCATGCGTGAGTTTTCCTCACTATACACATCTTTAATCAATTTTATTTCTTCTTTCATCGTAGGCGTTACTTAAATAAGAAGTGTATAAAATATGATAAATATTACTTTTCAAAGCTGTTTCTTTTGCATGGCGCACATTTTGCCAAAGTTAATAAAATTTACTGTTTGGAAAAAAGCCATAATTTTCAAGGAGTAGATGTTTTATAATCGTCTCATGTGTGCAGGTTTTTTATATGGTTCCTTTGAGGTTTTTGGCTTTTCCTTAATATTTTCTTTGAGGTAATTTTGTTTGGCATGAGGGTGAGTTTAATATAAGATGTTTCTTGCAACATGTGGCAGGCTAATGCGTGTTATTTTATTTAAGAAAAGCATCGCAACAGTATTTAAAGGAACTTAATTTAACGATAACAACAGCACAACAACAGCAGCAGCAGCAATAAAGGAACAAAGAAAGAGGAAATTAAAAGCAAATATAAAAGAAAAGTATGCAAATATAATAAAGTAAAGAAAATACAGATGTTTATTTTACAGACCAGAAAGATGAGGCGTATTATAATAGCTTTAAATAAACTTAAAGTGCTTCTGACAGTTAAGAAGAATAGCTAAGAATTAGTTTCTTTTGATAATTAAAAAAAATTTTGTCCCAAAATTTTTGGGACACACTTTTTGAGCGCAAAACAGTCTGAAAAAATCTGTACAACGCATAACTCTTCAAACAATTGCATTGCCATTAATATATATAAATTTTAATTGAAATGAAGAGAAAAATATTGTTCCAAAAATTTTGGGATAAATTAAAACAAGACAAAAATTACCTTACTTAAATATAAACTTACTGAACAATATCAAAATGTTTACTTACAAGAAATTTAGCTGTCGTCGCAAAATTGGACCTGAATTAGACAAAAGTATACCAAAATTTTTGGCACAAACTCAAAGCGAGTTGAGAACCAGGCGTTTTTAAGCTACATGATTACATTTTCTTGTTTGCGTTGGTTCTACTACATAAATGCACATTTGCTTAAATATTAAGGTGCTCTTGAATATTTGCATTACGAATATACCACGGATGGATGAACAGTAATTATTCGCAATCAGTGATGTTAAATATTAACTTTTCAAGTAATTTGAAAGCACTTGTGTGTGTTGAATTAATAATAATTCTCGTATTCTATTTTCTCAAAGAAATTGTAAAATAGCAGCTTGAATTTACTTGTGATCAGGACCAGCTGGAGATTGCTGAAAAACATTAAGCACACATGACCACTAAGCGAAGAGGTTGGGGCGCCCTCAAAAAACAATGTCATTCTGTTCTGCCTGGTTCTGTTTCTTTGTTCATTGTTCAGTTTTTGCTGAATAAAAATATTAAGAAGTTTAGCATAATATCAATTACTTTGGACTAAAACAGAAACAGATTGCGAAAAAACAGATTGTTTTAAACCACCAATTGATATGAGTTTTTAACAATTTAATTGCAGTTAAAATAAGTTAACTAAATGTATATATAAAAAATCGTGTCTTAAATTGCTTCAGACAAAATACAACTTTTCATAATGTCCCAACAAGTATATTTTTAATAGCATTTATTATTTTAGAAGGCACAATTTTTTATCTTATAAAGATATACTCGTATATGTTTCTAAACGGATTTTTACATAGATGTTTGCAATCTTAATTTTATTTCAATCGGTTCCATATTTAGGGAGCAATAATCGTTTGAAGTTGCTACTAACACATGCACACTCATTACATAATGCTTGTATCTATCAGCTTCAATTTGAAAAATAAACAAAGTGTGCATGTGTGTTTGTCCAATTTGCTTTTTCATAGAAATGATACAGAATTTTAAGTTGTTTATTTAGAATGTTTTTTGTTTTTGTAGTTTATTGTATGTATTTATGTAAATGTTTAATATTAACTTCTAGAATGCGGTCGATAGAGTTGACAGCTGGATACATTAGTTTAAATAAAACAAAGTTGTTTTTTTTTGCCAAAAAATACAAAATTTTTGTTAAAAAAATAATTTACTTAAACCGAAAAGAGTTTTGGATTTAAGTTTTTGCTAAAATTTTCTTTAGATATAAAAATATATAAGTTCCAAAATGTTGAGGACACACTTTTAATTAAAATTAACTGAATTGTTTTTCTGAATATATATTTTTAACTTGAATATGATATTTAAAATAAATTTGTTTTTTGTTTATCTTAAAAATATTTTACATAAATTCTTTAAGAAAATTGTGATTTAAGCTTTATGATCTGAAAAATGCACATCTTTGTGTAGAAATCGTGTTCAGGTGTCCCTAAAAGATGGTGTTTTTTTTTTTATTTTTAAAAAATAAATTCTTGATGTGATTCACAGTACTCGATAAAAGTAAGTTAACAATATTTTTATTGTTAACGAAAATGTTTAACTATCAGCTAAAAATTAAGTTTAGACTGACTGAAAGTTAGTGAATTTACAAATAAAATAAACATAACTGAGCTTTATGTTAATGGGCATTAAAAATATTTCAATTTTATAATTGTTGTTCAAATACTACAATTTCCAAGCCCACTTGATTTTATTGGCTTTATTTTTAAATTTTAAAATTATCATTTACCAATTAATTAATTTTTTTTCGTAATACAATTCTGATCTCTGAATTTTTCGTTTAATTACAGCACTCATTTATAGATCTGCTCAAATACTTCTGGTATTATTAAGTTCATAAATAATATTTTTACTTAAAGTTTTCAAAACATTTTAAAATAGCAATATTTTGTGCAAAACACTAAATAATATATAATTTTTTTCTACCCAAAACCACCACAATTATTTATGAATATAAAGAAAAATATTTTATTGACTTGAAACGGACAATTAATGTCTTAATAAAGTCTTTATATGGGTGTTGATTTAATGTTGTTTGTTTTCAAATATTTCTTTCGTTTCATTTTCCAACACTTTTGTGTTGCTTTTAGTTAAATTGTTGAGTATTTTACACATTTTATGACTTCAAGTCATAATTTTGTCACAAAGTTGTTATTTGTTAATTTTTTTTTCTTTTAATAATTTGCAAAGTTTTTCGTTTAGACATTTAATTGAGCATGAAAATAAAATCTTTTGGTGCTATTGTATTGTAAAAATAACAAGAAAAAAATTAATTACTGTTAAGCCAACTTGGCTCAAAATTGTTTAAGGTTTTGCTTGAAAGCTTTTTGTATTTATTTAATTCCATGTCTGCAAAAAAAATATTCATAACTTATTTTTTAATTACTGAAAAAAAATACTTCTGTTGATAATAATCAGTAGTTTGAAAAATGCAGCAACGAAAATCAATTATTTTGTAGAGTGAGAAAAACAATAATAAGTGTTCAGTTTTGAAAATTAAAAAGTTTGATTGCGATAAATGATTATAGTTAAACGATATAATGAGAATTGTAAATAAAATAAAACTGGTATAAATAAAGAATTTAATGTGCCAAAAATTTTGGTACAAAATATTTTTGCGTTATGAAAAAGAATTATAAGTAAAATTTCGTGAATTTCAATTTTTTTCTAAAAAATATTAAGGCGAACTATTTTTTTTAAATAAATCCTTAATTTGCCTCAAAGTTTTAGTTTTTTTTTGAGTTATGATGTTGTTTAACTAAATGCACGATATGTCTATTGTTTTCTTATAACAAATTGCTGTTATTAGTCTCAAATTATGGTTTCAATTTAATCCCTGAGTAGTCGTTCTGAAATATTCATTTATCATAAACAATAATGCCAATCAGTTTTATTTATTATTTATTTTTTCTTGCACAATGGGGTGGCTTATAACAAATAATTATAGATTAAAATTGAGAGTGTGTGTGTCTGAAATCGATACGTATGATAAATCAAATAATCATGATGATGAAAATAAAAACCCTCCCCTGATGGTTGAAGAATTTAATAATTATAGAAGATTTATGGCATTTAATGGAACGATATGAAATGGTTGCAATTTGATTGTCAAGAAATCCAAATATTTTTGTTCGTAATTGTTGAAAACTGTTACGTGTAATCCAGGGGTTGTTCTGCAGACAATAAAATTTGTTTATTCTTTGGCTTAAGTTAAGATTTCTTTTTAAATGCAATTAAAGTCTGCTGGAAGAACTCTAAGCCGCGGGAATTCACCGAAGGCGGTGGTTGTTATGGAGCAGCGCTCGTTAAATATCTTCGCAGCAGAGGTTCCGGGTTGAGCAAAAGAAATGAAGAAATTAATTACAAACTGAATTTATTAGAGTTATTATGAGTCCAAGACTTTTTCATTAAAAAATATAAACAAATAGTTTATACTTCCAACAACTGACATCTATCTAAAAAGTGCGAAAAAATAGACTTGCTCGTTTGAACTAAGACTCCTCTTCAACATGCAAAGTTTGCTTTGCAAAGTCTTGAGTTTGATGTTGAGAAGGGAAAGAATAATGGGGATGAGTACAGACTTTGATGTCGTCGTTTACACATACTTGTATTCGCTTGCACGCGTGTGTATTTGATTGACATGTTCATCTAACAAAAGAACACAAAAGTTTTGTCAAAGTAAACTTTGCATTCGCAGAAAGTGAAAGAAACTTTAAAGGAAAAATTAAAAGACTTTGTAAAAGTAGACTTTGCGTGTGGCAAAGTCGTGTAAGGGAACTGTTGCACACAAGTCAATGTAAATTAAATGTGTATGAAAGAAGGTTTAGTTCGAACGTGAGCGCAACAAGTTCGAACAGAGTTGTGCGACTTAAATCTACAATAACGCAGATGAAGCGGTCTATCGACCTTCGAAAACATTACGTTCTTTCATTCTAATTAAATGTTAAGAGAATCAATCAATTATAATTTCTCTATTCCATATTTAATTTCCAGACTCAAACCTCGTTTAATAATTTTCAAATAAAAAATACTATTTTACTGAAGTAGCAAAAAAAATTATTGGAATTTCAAGTCTACTTTGAAAAAAACGTTCATATCCAAATTAATTTTCTTTTCCTAAAAATTTAAATGAGTTTAAAAACTTTCTGAAAATAAATTTCAAATTCATTTTATATTTTTTTATGAATATAAAATTTTGTTTTTGTTTTAAATGTAATTGTACGAAAGAACGAATAAATGTGACATCCTGGGACTGACTGGCAGATAAACTTAATGCTTTTAAATATTTTCAACTTTTTAAAAAACCTGTAAAGCCAAAAAGTGTCTGTTGCCGTTGGCTTTTCAACATTTGTCAGCGGCTTGGCGACTCCGTCGTTTATATTTCCTTTTTTTCTTCTACATGATTTCTGTCTTCCACTCAAAATTTGAAAAGTGGTTGCAACACAACCTCCCTTGAAATATTCTCCTTGAAATCACGTAAATCTAAAAACTTTATTCTATTGTCAACAATATTAGCTGGAAAAATTGTTTGCCAAAGTTTTCGTTTTTTTTTTGTTTTTTTTTATTTCAATATTCCCAATTGAGGCAACATTTATAGTGTACACAGACATAACCAGGATATTTGCCTTAAGGATGATGCATTTTTCTCCTCATTTCCTGCAACTTGTTCACGAGCATCATCTTGTAAGAAAACCCTTTTTTTGCTCTTCTAAGTGACAAAATTGTTTTCTGAAGAAATCTTTTTGGCGTCAGACGTCTGCCAGACATAAAATTTAACAGACCATCAAGGATGGCTAAAGGATATTTATTGTTTGTTTTTCTATGAAATTGTCATGATTCACAAACAAACAAAAAAAGTACAAAAAAAAGAAGAATAAAAATTTGAAAATAAGTGGAAAAATTTATATCACGGAGTGATGAAAAACAGGCAAGATAAATTCGTGCATACTTTAAGTTAATCATATGTGCAAAGATGTGTGTATGCTGTGTTTGGCTGTGTGTGCGTGTGTGTACTTGTGTTTTTGAGCGTTAGCAGCAAACCCGGCTGCCCTGAAAACGTCTACTAACTTTTCTAAATTAATTATATTTCTGAGACAAGAGAAAACCTATTTTCGTTATCAAGAATGTGCAAACAAGGGAATCGATTTTTGAACTGGCAACTGGACTATAACTTTGTGGTCTATAGGTGGTCAGTGGACAGTGTCTTTGTATTCCGTGAAGAGGAGATACATATTCTTTTTTTTTCAGAACATTTATGTGTTGACAGTCATACCAAAAACTTTTACATTTATTTGTCAAAACATAACTTGAATACTGTCTCCCAGTAAACAAAAAAGTATCAATCGAAATTTCAATTTTACATATAAAATTTATTTAAATTATCTACTTCAACTTGTTTCGAATTAAACCACAAATACAAATTTTTCTATCCATTAGTAGCTGAAATTTTTCGAAGAAGCCGGTACATTTGCTTACAGCAACTACTTCACTATTCCCCGGTAATCTATGGAGGGCCAGTTAGCTTTTCTTTAACATATTAAAATTTTTTTTTATTATCTTAAAATTAAATTAGCTCAGAAAATGACAACTTCTTTAATTTAATGGACTTTTCGTAATCGACTACGTCAATGGAGGGTCACATGATTTTTATATATAAGATCTTACTAAATTTTATGACTTTGTCTACGTGTTTTAACTAGAGAAATATATTATCCAGAACGACTACTGGACTGTCTACCGGTAGTGTGTTAAGTATCAATTATTTTTCTACAGCAAACTGGAAATTTTAAACTTAAATATATTTATATATGTTCCCATTGATCCCATAAGGAGCATATAGCCTCAATAAATTGTTTGAACATATTCCTGTCTCGTGCCAACGCTCTCACTTTGCCCCGGGTTTTATCCATTCCGGCCACTTCGACATCGATTAGCCTTCTCCATGTAAAAGCTAGGCGTCCTCTGCTTAGACTTTCTAGCGGGTTCCAGTCTATGGCATTTATTGTGTTGTCGTTCCTTGATATTCTTAAAGTGTGGCCAATCCATCGCCATTTATGAATATTTATTTCTGTGGCCATGAGTTGTTGATTAGATTGTTCCAAAAGCCTGCTGTGGGACACCACTCTAGACCAGAACATTTGCAATATCCTGCAAAGATATTGATTCACAAAAATCAGGATATTCTGCATATCTCGAGATGAAGCGTTCCATGTCTCGAGGGGCAGCCTTCCATGGCCCGCAACCATAGAGAAGGGTGGACTTGACATTTTTGCGCAGAAATTGTAAACTTAGTTGTACTTTTATTTCTGCCTGTTCTTTGCAGAAAAATTTAATTTGCGCTTCTGTGTACATTATCAGACCCACCATTTAACTGTCCCTTAGTAATCTATAAAGGGACTAAAGTTTTTTTTAATAAAACTTCAAGTTTTACTCTCATATCTACTTAAACTAGAGTTTTTCGATAATTTAGTGTACGATCAATGTTTTTCATATGGTTAGTCTGGCTGCTTGTTTATAAATTACTTCAAGCCATTTTAAACCCTCTTCAGAACTATAGGGCTGCTCCATATACACTTGTATGAGTTTGTGTATGTATGTGAGTGAGTGAGTACGTGTTTTTGTTTTCGTGTTAAAGCTAAAATAACAAGATTAAATTGATGACAATTGTTTTATGTGTCATGTCGTCTTAAGAACTATTTATTCATTTATAAAACTTATCTCTCAAAAACATTAAGATAGAAGTTTTAGTGGTCTAAATTATGTTGGTATTCAATTAGATAAAATAGTTTTACTTAAATTTAATAGAAACGAAACTATATATGTATTTGTTATACCCCTCACAGGAGATAGTGGCGGTAACTATAAGTTGTCATGATGCAAATATGACGCAAAGAGTGACGACACAGAAAGAGTAATTTATTCTGTTGTGAACTATTTATGGTCCATTAACTCTGGTTCTGCCAGACCGCACGTAATAGAAATAGTATTTGCAAATAACATTTGCAATAAAACTGCTAGGTTTTTGCTGCAAAAGGCAGCACTTCAAAAGCCCCCTTAATTTTTTAAACAAATATTAGAATTTTCCCCCTTAAATATATTTGCACTCCAGCTTTTCATTTAATTTTGACAACTGACGTTCTTCTTTTCTCCAAAATTACTTTCCCTCTTCCTTAACTTTTCATTGGCTTTAAGTTCATTTAACTTTAAATACACAAGTAAAGTTTTTCATTTAAATTTAAATACACAAGTAAAGTTTGCCTACAGAGTGTACCTGTGCTTTCAGTACAAAAGTTTAAATACCAACAACCCCTCCAGTTTAGGAAGATAATGACAAGAAACCAAAAAGTTTTGAAATTTTTAAAACAAAAAAAGTCTTGTCAATAAAGTACGTTATTAGAAACTGTCTTAAGTTTTCAGAGTCTATTAAGATAAAATTAAAATCTATTTTTTATGGAACAGCAATCTCTTCCATGTGGTATTAAAAGCGTGTAATAATAATGTTGATAAGGAAGACGTTGATGATGATGTTGATGATGTTGTTGATGATGTTGTTGATGATGATGATGATAATGATAATGATGGGCAATAACATTTAGACTCCTCAGGGCATTAAGGTGTGTTTGTGTAACACATGCCAGGGGCACAATTTAAAAATAAAAATTTAAGCTGAAAGAAATTGACTTCATGAAGAACATTTTCTTAATGATCTCAATAAAAATTAGCACTCAAAATTGATCATTCAAAAAGTTCATTAAAGCAAAACGTTTAAAGTTTAATGGGGTAAACACAGTTTAAGTACTTTTCAACAACACTTTTTTAATGCTGTTAAAAAAAAAAGACAAACGCCTTCAAAACCTGTTAACAATTTTTCGAAAGTGTTCTGTTTTCTGTCTTATCTATCGCTCAGTGCTGTTGTCATTTGTCAAAAAATTTGATATTTAGTTTGCTAAAAAATAGAAAATAATTATTGACTTATAACAACCAGTCAGTCAGCTGTTTGTCTGCAGGTTTTTTTCTTCAATAAAGAAACATTTTCTTGAGGTGTCATTTAATTATGTTGTCTTACAAGAGTTGTATTACACAAGCAATCCCCACACCCCCCTTCTCTTTTATGTACTTTCCTGTTCTCTCAAGTGCTTAAAAAGTGTAGACTAATTAAATAAATTATGTCTGTTTTGATAGAAAAACACACTTATTTGAATTAACTGGCGAAAATTTGGCTTAATAAAAATGTTTAGTTGAATATATAAAATTACTTGTTAAAAAAAATAATTTTACAAAAGTGGATTTCTCTGGTAGGCTGGTGGTTAAATATGCTCTCCTCTCAATCTGGGGGTTGCGAGTTCTATTCACACCAACGATTTAATAATTATTCGCAAAATATTAATTCGTGTCGAATTCTTCAAATGAAACGGTTGGAAGAAATTGTTCGAACCAAAAGTGTTGGAATTAAAATTTGTTTGAATAAAAATTATTATTATAATAAAAAATTATTCTCATATAAATAATTCGAATAAAAGTAATTCGATTAAAGTTATTTATTTACTTAAACATTTCTCGAGTAAATTTTTTCTAAAAGAAAATAATATTCAAATAAAAATTATTCGTGCAATAATTACTCGGATAAAAAAAAATCGGAAAAATTATACAAATAATATTATTGGAATGAAATTATTTAAAAGTAGAAAATTATTCGAATAAAGAGCTAATCGAATAAAAAGTATTATAATAAAATTGTTCTATTAATCATTATAAAATTTAATTGATTCAAAATTTTAATAAACATTTTCAAAAATAATTTCCCGAAAAAAATATTTGTAATTAAATTCTAATAAAACTTATACGATTAAAATTATTTGTATAGTAAGTAATCGATTAAAATAATTTAAAAATTATTCGAACAAAATTATTCGTTATAAAATTACGACGATAAAAATTATTCGAATAAAGAGTTAATCAAATAAAAAGTATGATCATAAAAATTTTATTGCAAATAATAAAATTAAATTGATTCAAAACTGGGGACAAATTACGGCATTCGATAGTAAACGAAATTTCCAAACAAATTAAAAAAAATTTTTATGTTTTAGTGAAAACTTGAAATATGTTCAAATAAAATTATTCTATTACAATTATTTTTATAATAAATATTTTATTAAATTTATTTTAAAAGTTAATCGGATTAAATTCACTAAGTTAATCTAAAAATTAAGACAATTAAAACTTTTCGAATAGAGGGTTAATCTAATGAAAAATACTTTATGAAATTATTTTAATAAATGTTATAGAATTAAATTGATTCAACGATATTTAAAGAAATTTTTTTTAATACAATTATTCGAAGAAATCATATGAATTAAGTTGAAACGAATTGTATTCTCTTAAAATTTTTTGTATAATAAATATTCAATTACAAATAATGTAAAAATTAATCGAACAAAGTTATTCGTCTAAAAATTAAGACAATAAAAAGTTTTCAAATGAAAAAGTTTTCAAATCGAATTAAAAGTAGTAAAATAAAATTTTTCTAAATCATAAAACCATATACAATTTTTTGAATTTGTATGGAAATTTCGTTCGATATCGAATGCCGTAATTTGTCCCCAGTTTGAACACTATTTGTACAATAAATATTCGCTAAAATTAAATTAAAATTCAATCTAACCAAATTATTCGTCTAAAATTGAAGGCAATGAAAACTATTCGAAGAAAGAGTTAATCGAATAAAAAGTATTATAATAAAATTATTCTATCAAATGTTAATTTAATGAACATATTCGAAAATAATTATTTAAAAAAAATCATTTGAATTACATTCGAATAAAAATAAATAAATAAAATAATTGAAAAATTATTAGAACGAAATGAAGACAAATTATTCCAATAAATCCTTCTTGCGAAGCTATTCGTATGAAATTATTCAAATTTATTTTTATTGAATAAAGAATATTAAAAGATGTTATAATAGTATTTTGCTAGTGAAAGTTGAATCGAATAGATTTAGTTTAATAGCTGTTCAATTGAAAATTCCCCAGAAAAAATTATGCCAATAAACTTATTCGAATAAAAATATGTAATCGGAATGTAATTATTAGTTTAATAATTGTTCAGTTAAAATTAGTTCGCATAAAAAGTATCCAAATAAAACTATTCGGAAGATAAAAAAAATCATAATGAATCGAGTAAAAATGATTATACTAAATTTACTTAAATAAAACATATTCCAATCCAAACAATCGTATAAAATTTAAATAAATAAAAAATACGCGAGTAAAATTGTTGCAATAAAACTATTCGTATGCAATTATTTATTCTGAATTTCGAATAAACTTGAATAAAGAAAAATCTGAATAAAAATATTTAAGTATTTTCAGTCGAATAAAAGTCGTTAAAGCAATCGAACAGCGATTCGAATAAATACTCGAATAAATATTATTCGAATAATATTTTTGGAATAAAAATTTTTGATTGAAAAGTTTTAAATAAAAATTTGAGAACAAAAATCATGAAACTTCGTGTGAGAAATCAGCCTGAGCATTTGTTTTTTATGTGCTCTTCATAGAATCCAAGCAATCGAATTGAGTTAACAATTTTTATAAAAACCACTGAGTTATTCGATTGGGTTCCATACATATTTTCTACTCAAGTCGATTGCTTGGATTCTATAAACAGCACATAAGAATTTAATTCAAATTTATTATTTGAGAATATTTTTTTTTCAAAAAAATATGGTTTAAGGGATAATTTGTCATACTCACTCGCGACATGCAAATATATAGACCATCAACCCACAGTAAATAAACTTTTTGAAAGGTGTTTATAAGTGCTTTGGGATCGTTGGAAAAAAATTATTTGAAGTCGAACAGTGACAATCAGACAGCCTCAAGCCATCATTTATAAGTCGCAAAAACATTTTGATAATTTTATTAAAGAGGGTTTTCAAATTTACGCATTTCTTATTTCTTATTCCTAAATAAAGACAGCTTTTTAATTAAAAGTGTGTGTTTAGATTTAGTTTGAATTCTTTGAAGATTTTCTTTAAATCACTTGAAATTCTTTCTTTAAAACATTTATTTTCCTTCTCTTAAACCATTTGCCATTTAACACTTATGACAACAAGCAAGAAATGTTGGCATTAAGTTGCTTTAAGCCTTAAAATGTTTTGTTGCTTGTAAAAGAGCCCCACAGACAGACAACAACTCGAAAAAAAATAGAAAGAAAAAAATCCAATTATTTTTTTTTTTTCTAACAAATTTAAACATTTTTGTTTGAGTGGATTTTGTTGTTACTTGAAAAGACTAAAACAATATACAAAATATAATTAAATAATTTGAGAGGGAAAAAAAGGAAGCCGTATTAGCAAGAAATTAAAAGAAAAAGAATTAATTTGTAAAGTTTCCGAAAGCAGATTTTAGAAAGTTACAATAAAGTATTAAACAATAAGCGAACATTTTTTGTGAAATTTTTTCCATTTAATTAATTTTTGAAAAGGATTTTTCCAAGTTTTTGTTTGGGCAATGACCGACCGACCGCCTGTCATCCCAACTTACAGAATTAGCTTAAATTTATCAGCCCATTTTCGTCTTGAGTAGTTAAGGCCAATTAAAATAATACAAATGTCCTTGACAACTCGAGCGCTTACTGCCGCTTGTTACAAAGTTTTCAATTTCATATTGTTCGTTAATTTATGAGGCAATTATGTACAATTGAAAAAAAAATTATGTAAAGTTTGCTTGAATTTATATTTACTGCCAGGCCCACGATGTCACACATATTCGTTCTTTCGTACAATTACATTTAAAACAAAAACAAAATTTAGAATTTCGAACGCACCTAATAATTGAACTTTCTAAACACACTCGTTCCTTTTACCCACAACACACATACTTACAAACTTAATTTCCTCTACATTTCTGTCATTTGAAGCAACTTTTGGCATTTAAATACAAACAATTTATGATGGCAACATTTTGTCGTGTCTATTGTTAGAAATAAAGAATTGTGTATGTAAATATTTTATAGATTTTATTTAAGTTTTATTATAATAGACATTAGTGTTTTCAATTTGTTTTTGATTAAAAGTTTCAAACTATTTTAAAAAAATAATTGGGGTATTCACACTGTAGTCATAAGTCATATGTCATAAAATAATAGCACACCAAAATATGACAAGTGTGAACAACCCCGTCATAATTTAGTGTGCTATGTCATAATTGTGCCAGCTGATACAAAAAAAACATTTAAAAATACAATTTCATATCAAAATGCCGAAATCAAGTGAAAAAAGTAAAATAATAGCTGGTTTGTGCGAAAATTACATGTTAAACGTGATAATGGCTACCTCAAGTAAATATGAACAAAAAAAATTCATGTATGTATGTATTCAAATTTAAATGCACCCTTTTCTAGGTGATGAAGAGGAGGAAGAACAAACTAATGAGCCGAAATATTTTTTCTTACGGCGGCAAGTAGAAAAACATCCATAAGCTGCCAGGCAGATAGCTTACACAAACGCATAATTTTCATTCAAGGCGAATTAATTATAAGGTGGTTGCAGTGGCGAATTCACGTGAATTTATACATTACCTGCCCTTTCAAATTTGTTAAATATTTTCCGGCGCCATTTTAATGTAATTTTTTATGCATGGAGAATTTTGACAGCGAATATAATGAATTCACCGTTTACACAAACAAAATGCCTGTTGTTTGCTTTGTTGTTGATTTATTGTAATCGTAATAAATTTGCCTTTTGCACGAAAATTACATTAAAATGGCGCCGGAAAATATCATGGTGTAATAATATCAGGTGTGCGCAACAAGGAATATGGTTTTTTGTAGGGTTGTGTTTTGACCGTTAAATAATCTGCAAAAAAAAATGGTAAGTTTCACGGTCTTGTCAAAAGTTGTTTACATTTTTGGCCGCCATTATGAATATTTTTGTTTACGTTATGCTTTTTGTTTTTGCATAACCACTAAATACATACAAACCACATTTTGTTATGTTTTGTATACAGCTTTTTTTGACAATATTGTGATAATTTTACACAAACAAAATGCATGTTGTTTTTTATTGTTGTTTGATAAGAGCACCTTATATTATTACACCATGTAAAATATGTAACAAATTTGACAGGACAGTTAATGTATAAATTCACGTGAATTAACCACTGCAACCACCTTCTAATTAATTCGCCTCCTGGTAATGAATTTGCCTTGTTTTCATTTTTTGTTATTTGTAGCGGCGGCTTGTTAATATTATTGCCGGCTCGAATAAGGAGTTACAGCTGCTCGACTAAGATTTCTACTGTTATTTTATGACAAACCAAAAACATACCTTAAAAAGTCTTATTATTTTATGACTTTTTTGCTTGAAGCACAACAACAACTTTTTTAAACCATTGTAAAATAATAAGACATTATGACAATATGACTGATATGACCACAGTGTGAACACCCCAAATAAATAAATGGCCACAACAAACAGCCAAAGCCATATCAATAAATAGTTTCATGGTTGTTTGCACTAAAAATCATATTGAAGAATGAAGAGATGAAAAAAAACCAACATTCTTCTAGAAAAACAACAATAAAAATAAATTACAGAAATTTGCATGGCAATCTTTCAGACAACAGCAAAACTCTATGAATTATTCAAAATTGTTTAAACAAAAAAAAAAGAAAAAAAAAACAAGATCGAAAAAGTTTTATTCAATAACTAAAAGAGAACTGCAGTGCCCAGCAGTTTCGAAAGTTGGATTAGTATTCATAAGTGGAAGAAGTGTTTATATAAGAGTATTTGGCGCCTATGGTATGCTTGACATCAGAGGCGCTGCAACACTGATCTAAAAACTAACAAAGGTTGCAATATCAGAGTTGTAAAAATTAAGCTTTCTCACTTTCACCATCTGGCCTCTCTCACTATTCTTTTTCCAAAGAAAGTAACACACCTACTGCTTGGTAGGCATACCAATTGCCTGAGTGTTACTTCTCTTTAAAAATAAAAAAAACCTCGAGATTCCTTTGCGATTCCAGCTCCAGGACTGCCACTACTGAAGAAGCTGTGAAAAACTGTAGAAAAGTTTTATTCCCAAATTTTCTATAAAATAGATTTTTGTTTGTTTTTAATGTTTCTAAGAACAACGACAAGACGGACCCTCGCAGCCCTATTTCTTGCAGTTTATTGCCTGTGATTAAAATTGTTTGCTTCATTAGCAGTTCCAATTCCAAGCTACTTGCTTGTTACTAGTTAGTCAACTGCTCTCCGAACTGCAGGGTATATGGCTAAGAGTGGTTTTGATTATTTTAAAGAAATTTATTTTTGTTTCTTTTTATGCGGGTGTTATTAATACCGTAGTTGTTGTTGTTGTTGTTGTTGTTGTTGTTTTTGTTGTTGGCACTGTTGTGACACACACACACACAAATAATCTTTTATTTTTATGATGATAAAAACCCATAAAATAGACATCAGAAAACTTATTCCAAAACTCACTGGGGATTTCAAATCCAAAGAAGACTCCATCCAGCGTGATAAAAAAAACTCTTTTATGGTTTTTAATTTTCTTATTTTTATATATAATGATTTTAGAGTATTTAGTTTGGCTGATTTTACATAAAGAAAATTCATAATAGTTCCCACAGTATTTAGACTTTCTAAACAAAATAGTTGTGGGTTTTATAAATAAAATTTGTGATATCGATAATATTTGATAGATTAAATATTTTTGAGTAACCAATAGATAAATATTTTTGGAATATTTCTGTCTAAAATTATTTCTGTTCTGTCGTGTTAATTTAAATTAATTAGTGTTAAAATTTTCCGTTGTACCTTTGGAATATTGTCTCATGTCCAATTCTTTTTGACTAAAAATGTTACGAACTTTAACGAAAATAATAATCACTTTGGATTAAAAACTACAAAATTATTGTTATCAACAATTTTTTGCTCAAAATTTTCCTAAGAAATATGTTGTTATTGATTAGTTTTGTTGGAAAATTTCTTAAATCGATAATTTTTAATATTCTTGAGATAAATTTTTTTTGAACTAAATTATTATTGTTATTGTTAATTTTTTAGCCAAGCGTTTTTTGATAAATTTTTGATGCCAATAAAAGAATTAATTTTTACGTTGCTATCGGTTTAGTTTTACAAAAGTTACAAATCGATAAATTTATCCAAAAAAAATTTCTAATAAAAATGAAAATAAAAAAATTTGAAAAAATAAATGGGTTAACTCGGATTTGAACTTGAGCCAAATTATTCGTTTCAATATAATTATATAAAATATTAATAATATTTTAAAATATAAAACTTTTCTTAACGATCTAATGATCTGGGGGCAAATCACGGCATTCGATATCGAGTAAAATCCCATATAAAATTTTTTAAATTTGTATGGAGATTTCGCCTCTTTTTGTTTCGATAACTTTTTTTATGTTTTGATTACTTGATGTAATTCTTATTCAAGCTATTTTGCTCTAACTGAAAGTTATTAAATCTGATGACGCTGGTTTAGCGGCCGTCGAAAACAATACTGTTTCGTAATGCTAACGTACTTAACTTATATTGATTCCTTTTTTTTTTCAAAAAATACATATCTTGAAAATTTATTGAACTGAATTAACAAATTTAGGGCTTAATAACTTTAAATTAAAATAGTTTTTATATTTTTTAAGTGATTATTTTTTTGCAACAAATTGGTTGTTAGTAGTTTTTAATCCAAAGTGATTATTATTTTTTGGCTAATGTTCGTAACATTTTTAGTCAGAAAGAATTGGACATGAGGACAATATTCCAAAGAAACAAGTGAAAATTAATTGATGTTAAAATTTTCCTTTGTTCCTTTGGAATATTGTCTCAGTCCAATTCTTTCTGACTAAAAATGTTACGAACATTAGCCAAAAAATAATAATCACTTTGGATTAGAAACTATTAAAATAGTTTAATTTTAAAATTAAAAACTTTCTTGCTCCATGATTTTTTCGAAATATTAGACATCGAAATTTTTTTTGAAAACATTTTTATTTTGAGAAAAATTTCATTATCGATATTTCTTTGAGTAAATTGATCTTGTCCATGAGTTTTTTTTAAACACAAAGTTTGCCTTCCATAATTTTTATTTAAATAGTTTTTGCTTTATTTTCATTTTCTTTATTTTAAAATACATTTTAAATATAAATTCGTCCGTTGTTCTTTTTTAATTAAGTTTTTGTTCATGCGGGTGAAGTTTACATTGTGTTTTTTTTTCTATGTTTTACTATTTTTCTCTCGTTTTCTGTTTAGATCCCCTCTGTGTCGTTTTTATTTGCTTTCGTTCTAATGCCGGTTAATTTGAGGTTAATGGATGGATGCTGGCTGAGTGTGTTAAATAAAATTGCGACCAAGAGCGCCAGAGTTGTAAAACGTAGAACATTAAAATGCTATAAAAAAAGAATCAAATAAAAATTTTTAACTTGAACGATTTAAATATGAAAATATTTAATGGATCTTAGAATAGTATTTTACGAGGGTAATTTATGTTTAAAATGGGTTTCTTTGAAAGGAAACTTTGTGAAAAAAAAGTTTCATATGATCGGATTTTGTTTAAGTGTATAAAATTTTGGTTTCATAATTTTCTTTCTACACATTTTTTCGTACTGTTTTCATTTTAGTTCAATTTGATTTGTTAATTTTGTGTGTAAACAAAATGTGTATTTTGTTTTTTTTTTTTTGATAATTTTCTGTTAACTAGAAAACTGAAACCCCTCGTTATTGTTGGCGGTATTGCCTCAAAGCAATTTCATTAGTCTTTTTTTCACAACATTATAATAAATTTTCTTTAGTTTTTGTGTTGTTCTTTATTGATTGGCTATTTAACTTTATTTTGTGTAGAGTTTTTTGTTGTTGATCTTGTTTGATCATTTTTTTGTTCTTTGTTTTTTTTTTGCTTGTTTTGTTTTATTTATTTTTCCTCTGCTCAATCCATTAAATATTTTTTTATTATGTAAACACGAAAATTTCGTGTAAAAAGTTGCGTGTTGGGGCATTTTTCTTAATTAATGACCGTTTCTGCTTGATCTGCTGTATTCACAAGATCAAATAAGTCTAAAAGACTACTTGTATTGAGTTTCTATATACAATTTGTTATTGGCTTGTGAAATAAAAAAGTTTTCTTTTCATTAAAAACTCATTAATTTGTTTAGTTACGCTTTATGAAGTGGTTTTGTCTGCAAGTGAAATTTGAAAAAAAAAACCTGAACTTAAGCTGCTGTAACATGTGTTGGCACATTTAAACAATTTCATTTAAACATATAAAAAAAATCTTTTTTTTATTTTCAAAACATTAATTTGATTTCTTTTTAATTGCAGGTACGTACTTTTTTACACTCATGAAAATAAGGTCATAGAAAATTTCCTATAAAAAGGACGGTGAGTCAAAAGTGCCAAATATACTTGAATAGTTTTTATCTTTTTTTTTATTATTTTTGGGTTTATATAATAATATTATTTTGGATAATTTTGGATTTCTTTTTTATTTAACACTAAAATTTCTAAAAGACAGAAATCAGCGATAACTGAAAGCTCGCGAGCATTTGCTTAAGTACTGTTGATGTTTTTAATTTAAAACTTCAAGATAATTTTTATTGTTTTGGCTTTCAATTACTGCTGTTCCATATAATCTTTCAACAGTTTTGATTCTTTTTCACTTCTAATGATGTTCGTATAGCGTGTTTGTTGAAACAATAAAGTCATAAATCTTAAACAGATTTTTTATCTAACAACAACTGGCCTTTATGCACAAATGCAAAGTTTTTCTTAATGTAGAATATCAAAAAAAAAATAAAAAATAAAGCACAAAACCCCAATTTAAATCTCTATAAACCAAAAAAAATAAATAAGAAAATTTCCACACATTATTTACGTTTCGCGCTTTGACTTCTACTTCTACTTATTTTTATTTTTTATTTTTTTCAATAACATACAATTTTTACTTCGCTCTAACATCGTTAAAATTCCTCAACAAACAAAAATAAAAAACTCTCGAAAGAACAATACCCATTTAAATGCTTTGTTTCCCGAAGAAAACGGCCTGTTTTCAGGATGACATTTGAGCTCCTGTAAGTGTGTGTGTGTGTGTCTTTGGCTTAACAATACTTGGAAATTTAGAGGCACAGCAAAGAAAACAAATACTAAAAATAATAGTGAAAGACATTATGAAAATATGCAAAATTCTATTCAACAAGGAAAAAAATTTTGTTTCGTTGGCTTTTTTATTCATCGGAAAAACAAACACACGTTGTCGACACAAAAAAAAGAGATTTATTTAATAGTTTATAGTTACATATACTAAATAATGAATTAATAAAAAATTTTTTAATGAAACTTTTCCTACTATCTTTGTGCCCTCTCCCTGGTTCCACGGCTGACTTGTACTGAAAAATTTTTAAATTTTCCGGCGAGAAATATAAGCAGAGTATTCGAAATTCTTTACAAATTTGAATTTTCCCGAAATTTTTCTTTGTCTTAAGATCATTATTTATATTTTTAACACTCATTTAAAGGAAACCGAAGGACTTTTTCCACAAATTTTATGCAAACAATGGAACTTGCAAAGACGATGAATTGTGCTTTCTGCTTAAATTTAAATTTGGCTCAACTACGAGTCGCTGCAGCAGCAGCAACACTCGTTCAAAATGCAACTTGCCTCATGCAAATTTAATGATTTCATTTTTGCTTTTCTTCTATTCTTTTCTTATTATTCGAGCTTTAAAGAGTTTGCCAGGAATGAAATAAAGCAGTTTTGTTTTTTGTTATTTTTTTGTTGTTGCTTTCTTGGACACGGGAACGCAATGCGACATTATTTTTGCTGCAACAAAACAAAAGTACAATAAAATGTAAATGGAACTGCTTGTTGTCGTGTATTTAACAACAAAATATTTAAGTGCAGCAGCATAAGAGTCTAAGAGGCATGCAGGCAGGCAGGCAGGTCGACTGGCTCTAGTGTTTCAAATAATTTTGGTAAAGTGTTGAGAAACCGTTTAAAAAGCTTTTAACGCTTGAGAGGACTTAAGAGGCAGGCATATTTTTTGCTGACTTCCAAGAGATTTTTTTGTTGAAAAAAAAAACACATTTTTAAAGGGCATAATAGAGTTTTTAGTTTAGAAATTAATTTCACAAAATAATAATTAAATTTATGAATTTGTAAGTAGTGGTTAAAATTGTTCTTTTAGTTACTCATTACCTGAGACAAACTTTTTGTAATTGAGCATGATTATTTGGTTCGTAATTTAGTATTTTTTGATTTTTTTTTTATTGATTGGTTTGTGGAAAGTTTTCCATTCATGGCTACCAGTAATATTTTCAAAAAAATCGTCAAATTTTGTAAATAAAATCGTCAAAATTGTCAGTATTTAAAAAAAATCATAAAAAAAAATCTTCTATTTTATACAGCAATCTTTCATTTAAAAATTAACAATTTAACAGATTTTTTACAAACAACAAAAAGTTTAAACATTTTATTCAATTCAAAGCAACATTTGCAGAGATTTTGTGTAGAAAATAAACGTTAATTTTTTACATGATATGTTTTATATTTTAATTTAAATAGAAATTCATAGAATATACTATTATACAGTTTTTCATAAACTTGCAATTCATGTGTAGAGTCGAATTAATTTTTTCATTTATTCGATTTTATACGTGTACAAACATATGTACATATAAAGTAAGAAAGAAGGACATTTGATATTGACTTAAATTGGGAAATTACAAAATTAAAAATACTATACATACATATCATAGTTATGTTTTTTATATTTTTTGGAATGCTAACAATGTAACATTCAGAGGAATTATTTTTTAAATAATCTTTTGAAAAAAGAATACCCTCAAGGGTTTCCTTTTTCCAATGATAAATATTCTTTCAATATTAGCTGAAGAGTCTGGCAAAGTCTTGAAGTTATTTACAAATTCACATAAATTAAGAAAAACAGGTTCATGGTTTAGTAGATTAATTGACTTTCCTCTTTTCTAAAATATATCTAAATTAAATACGTTGTCTCTAAAATTCAAAAATCTTAGATCTCTTATTTCATCCTCAGAATTTCAGTTTTTTTTCAAAATCACAGATGGAGTAATTAAATTTAATATTTTTATAATTTTGTCATCGAAATCAAATATTTTTGTTTTATTTGGTACCACAATTCAACGTAAAATGATACACAATTATCAATAAATTGATTGAAAGTTTCAACATCAATTGTATATTGTCTTAACATTTCTTTTGCATACACACCAATATAAACTTCTTCCTTTTTAAAAAAATTTTTACGGTTATGGAAATCAATTTGATTTTGAGGCGTATTTTTAATACAATCGTCTACTAAAAAAATTATTAAAATATTTTAAAAAAGTTTAGTGCAAGTTGTGAATTTGAATTCCTTTAATTTTGTTTAGATTATTCATCAGAGCTCGTTAATGTCATTAAAATTTTTAACATTTTTTTTTACATTTTGCCATCCGTAAAGTAGCGAAGTCAAAAAATGGTCAAAGTATAAGAATACTAACAAAAATCGTCAAACGTCATTTTGTGAAATTCGCTATAAAAAATCGTCAAAATGACGTAAAGTCGTCACGTTTGACACCCCTGGTTCCATTGTCAGCATCTTGCTTAAGGTAATAAGGCAGCATTACCTGGTAAAGGTGGAGCTATTCTCTTTCTCTCTATCTCTCTCTCTTTCCGATTTTAATTACAAAGCTTTGTATAATTGATGATAATGACCCACCCAGCCTTCGTTACCTGTTAGAGGTGAAAGTAATAAATGTTTTTCTCTGCGTTTCCATTTTCAATTTAATTAAAGTTCAGTGGCCTTTGGATTACATCTTAATTAAAATAAACTTTCATTTTCCTTTTTTTTTGTTTTCTCTTGTTGCGAGCAATTTTCTTGTTTTCTTTTTGCAACATTTCCTTTATTATTTCCTTTCTTTGTAGCGATTTCCATTTCATTAACAGTTTTACTGCAGCACCTACACACAGTTTTCGCAGAGATACAAATAGATTTCTTTTTCTTTTTTCTTCTTTCTCTTGCAAAGCATTTTTTTCAGTTGATTGTTTTTATTGAAATCGCATTAAATGACTGAGTCACTGATTGACTGACTGGCTGACTGACGACTGCTGTAGCCAGTCACTCACTCATTTATAGTCTAAAGTTCAACACAGTGTCTCTCTCCTCAATTATCCACATAAATATGAATACAATAAATAAAATCATACTTGATATAATTTCTCTTTTTTTTTCATTGTGGCAATGTGTTGCAATGTATATGTGCTTCATGCAGCCAGGCCAGTGATCAATTTCTTTTTTTCACTTCATTTGGAAATAAAAGAATTTTTTTTTGTTTTCCATTAAATTATTTTTCACTGATTGTGTTCCATATTTCATTTTATTTCCATTCCCATTAATTATTGTATATTGTACAATAATTTGACATGCTACCGTGAATGAATGTATGAAAGTTCACTGGTTGATTGCTGGAGTTCAAAGCAGCTGGAAAAAATATATAAATAATTTGTGATTTATATAAAAAGTTTTATTTGAACGTTTTTATTAAAAAAAAATATATATACATGTATTTATCAACAAGCAAAACGAAGGTTGCTTATCAAATTTATTTCATAAATCAACTTATTGTTTTCTTTTATTAATATTAATCAAATAATGAAAGAGAACATTAAAGTAGTTCGCAGCAACATGATGTTTTCCGTGGCCGCTACACCATCTCATCGGTAATTTTGGGATTTTTTTAGTCCCTGTTTTTACCAAAAAGTAGTCAAATAACAAATAACTGGTTTCAGATAATAAATAGAAATACAGTGAAAGCTCGGTATTCGCGACCACCCATTATCGCGACGGCCCACTTATCGAGGCGGCTTGATTTTTATAATTTCAGCTTCTACAATCGCGATAGTTTGAGAAAAAAGTGTTCTATTTTTACGACTTTCATTTGTTTTTCTAAATTTGATTACAATGTCTAAACCAAAAAAGGAAAATTCCGTCTTTAATCTTCAATTTTGTCAGTTTATTCATGTCATTTGTTATGTAAAGACATCTCCTAAAATGGTAAAATTTCCACATATTTTAAAGCCAACGACTTCTCAAAAATTAGAGAAAAATCTGCCAATCCAATTAAACAAAATTAAAGTGGACGATTCTATGCTTTGGAAAATGATGAGCCGCCGACAACAGCACTATATAAACGACGTGATTCAGCTGCTGTTTTAAAAAAGCAACTCAAAATATCCAATTTCTTTAAAAATTTGTAAAATGTAAATGTATCAATAATAACATTTCTAGTTTTAAAATATTTTTCAATAAAATTTTAGGTTCTGTTATCGCGAAAATTCAGTTTTCGCGACAGGTCTGGTTTTCAATTAGTCGCGAAAATCGAGCTTGCACTGTATATAAATACCCAGCAAAAAATTCAAAATATTATTGTAGCGGCATGAGTCTTTCACTGATAAATTTGTCAAACAATACTGAATCACGCGTGATCTGTAAAAAAAAAAGAAATAGCTCACCCTTTAGATACTTATTCATAAGCTTTGCATGTCAAGAAAAAGATCTTAAAGGCGCCACCTTAAAATATTTTTAAGACAATAATTTCCTTGTGAAGCAAAATAAAATTTGAAATTATAACCACGAAATGAAAACCATTCCGAACGGATTCCATAAAATAGTTCATATTAAAAAACTAATTTATTTTTTAAAATAAATTTATATTATTTATTTATATTAGAGCCATAGAAATTCCAACAATCATCTCAAATGGAATAAAAACTAATGGCCCGGCCCGCCTGCCCATTAGTTGGCATAATAATTTTTTAATGTTAGAAAAATTTCTTTAAACCGATTTTTAAATTTTTTTTGTTTTCCAAATCAAATTTAATTAAAGAAAATATTTTTTCCTATTCGTGCAGTTAATTTCATAGAATTTATTTCTTTCGCTTTCAAAACATAAAAACAATAATGAAACAATTTTCAAAGATCAAAGCGCATTTCATGTTTCGTTATGTGTCATTAAAACTCTGCAACTGGCGGCATGCAGCTCCCTCCCCGTTGCATTGTCTGGCACAAAAGATTTCCAATAAATTTGTGAAACTACCAGAATTTGTTCGTTTTAGTATTTGAAGCATCTGCTCTACAATAACTAAAACTCATATCTGTTTAAAATTTGATTTCAAATGGAGGAACGCAGACAGAGCCAACGCATAAATGCAGCAATTAAATTTAATTAGTTTTTAAAAAGTGTTTCCTTGGCTTCTTCTTTTAAATAATTGTTTATTAAAAACTGAAATAGTTTTATTGTTCAACAGCGAAAACGAAGAGGAAAACGAAAACATCAAAGAGAACAAAAATAATTAGTGGTAAAATGTTTTTCCTTTATAACTTTAGAGGATGTCGTCAAGGGTGGTGGACTTTGTTCTATTTTAATATGATGGACAGGGGCTGCAAAGTGCTCTCTGCACTTTTTTTTTAATGAGATTCTACGAGGAGTGACCGAGCACAAGTTTGTTCTGAAATTATGCAAATGTGCCAATAAAGTTACTAAGGATTTTTATGTGTAGACTTTCAATCACATTGGAGCATTATGATGAGAAAAGTGGTCAATGCCACGCCCACTAGAAAATACAATAACTGATACTTAACCGAACCTTATTAAACTTTATATGCACATTTTATTTCCATGGAAATGCCACCATATTATAGTAAAAAAGGGGCAGTGCCACGCCCACTTAAGATAATATTATTTGTTAACTATTTTAATTGATCTATTCTTTTGAAACTTTGGGTACATATTGATTTTCTATAGCAATACATGGCTGTGTTTGTAAAAATGGGCAGTGCCACGCCCATTTAAACTATTACTAGATTTCAATTATTTCACTTAATTAATTCCTTTGAAACTTTGCGTACATATTGATTTTCTGTAGCAATACATGGCTGTGTTTAAAAAAGTGGGCAGTGTCACGCCCATTTAAATTAATAATATTTTTCAGTTATTTTACTTAAACGATTCCTTTGAAAATTTGCATACTTATTGATTTTCTATAGCAATACATGGATGTGATTGAAAAAGTGGGCGCCACGCCACGCCCATTTAAATTAATAATAATTTTTCAACTATTTCACTAAAACGATTTCTTTGAAACTTCGCACATACATTGAGTTTCCCCGGCAGATACAATTTAATGTTAGGATAAGTGGGCAGTGCCACACCCACTTTAAGGAAATATTATTTTACAACTACTTTCACTTCTTTCGATTCATGTGAATCTTTGCAAATACATACTATATATTAAGTTTCCTCGAAATATACAATTTAATGTCAAGATGAAGGGGCAGTTCCACATCCATTTTAAGGAAATATTTTTATTTTCCTTCTTTTGGCTCATTTCTAGTATTTCTGTTATTAAGTTTTGGGCTTTGGTGTGTTCTGGCATGTGTAGCAAAATTTGATGGCCAACATTTATGTGGAACATTTGATCCTCGCCCTGCACCTTTATTGGAGGTGTTTTGACAATTTACTAGAATATAGCCAAACATCACTGTTATGTGGAAGAGTTAAAGGATTAATAAATTCCACCCTGCATCTGCAGATGTAAAGAACGTACTCGTAGGTGACGGTTTAAGATAATTAAAATCTTAAACAAACTACTTCTTCGTTTGCGATCAGTTTTATTCTATATTATTTTAGTTAATAAAATTCTTAATCTGTGTAAAAATAATAAAAGACAAAAGAAAATAATAAAGAAGTCAAATTAAATAAATAAAAGTCATGATGCTGCAAAAGCACTGAACGAAGTATTTTGTTACGTCTGAGAAGCAACTCAATAAATTATGAATTTCCTACCAGCATTTTCTAGATGTCACCCAATTTGGACTTTAGTTATATTCTATATTTTATATTTTGGAACAAGCTTGACTTTAGGGGAATAAGCTTTCTACGCCACTCACATAGTTCCATAGATTGATGAGCTGCGTGAACAAGCCAAAGGGGCGATACTTTAACACCCCCTAAAATAAAACTCCCTTGTGATCTTTCAAAACGCAGACACATTAATATATTTTTATATTTTTGGTCTCCTCTACCAGAATCTATTGTCAGCAAACCATATTTTATTTTTTCTTTTTATATTAAGTAATCAGAATAATAAAAAGCATTTTCTTTTTTCATCACAATTTTAAAGTTTATTTTTACAACAATTAGCATCCATGTGTTTGCACTTCACTTCATTGAATATTCTCTTGTACAGCAAAAAGATGAAAAAGAAAAAAATCCCTTCACCACATATTGTTCATAAATTTATGGTTTTCGCTCTTCACTTCACTAAAACAATATACGAATGTGCATATATAATGACAATACTTTCATAAAAAGCTGATGATTTGCAATTGTAAATTGCAGCAGTTTTTACGAATTACAAATTTTACAATCTGCAATTCATCAGGAACACAGTGGTGTGGACGGAGGGGTTGAGGTGGTTGCTGAATTCAACAGACATTCGCTTTCAATGAATATATGATTTAATTGAAAGATTGAATTTCGGGCTGTTGATGCAACAAACCCAGCATGTTTTTCAATTGCAGTCATGCATAACTATCAATACAATTCTTTTTATTTTATTTTTATTCGAATAACAATTGCTTTGTTCGCCAGACACAGAATGCTTGATTTGTAGCAGATTTTCTTTAAATTTATTTACAATTTTTGTTTATCATATTCTTATTTTTTATTTCATATTTTTTCCTACAAACTATTAAATAATAAATCATCATCATAAATTTTTATGTGTGAATATGGCAGTTGTGCGCCAAAAAAATTTATATACGAGTATATTTATATTATTATTATTATTTAGTATTTTACTCTCGTTTCCATTATTTTTATAATCTATTGTACAAGTATTGTGTTGCATTGCATTGCATTTTATTTCATTTATTTCAGATTATTTTTCATTTTCAATTGTTTAGTTTTATTTTCGCAAATCGAGTAAAACTATACAATCATACTTCTGCCGGATCATGGATACGTATCATATCGATACCATCGAATTCTATTATAACAGATCTTGTTTTCATTTTCGTGTCTAGAATAAAAGTATTTATGACGAACATTTATAAACGATTTCGATATGATGAGAATTTTAAATTAACGTTAAAATTAAACCATTAAACGTTAAAAAAAAATAAATAAAAAGTTTTATGTGAAAAATCACTTAACTAATGGAACAATAAAATTTCAAATTTGTGTTTAAATTAGAAACGATTAATTGTCGAAAAATAAAACTTTTTTTTGTGATTGAAATCAAACTAAATGAATGTGTGTGAAGATAAATTTTAATTTAACTAGCAGGTATTATTCTTTAAATAAAAAAAAGGTCGAAAAATTATATATTAATTTAACTAACACGGACATGAACCAAAATTTTTCGCGTGCTATTTTTGCAGTTAGCAGTTCACTTTTATACACTTAACAGAGCACTGTTAAGCATTTTACAGCCATAGCGAAATTGATTAACTTTATTTAGGACACCAATTCTAGGAACAGGGCCCAGTTCCATACTAAGCAATGAACGGAAAATGGTGTCCACGATATTACTTAAGATAATTATAATTATATGAATTCTACAAACAATAAATATAACATAAAAAAGTAATTTTTAAAAAAATTATTTTTTCGGAGACATAATTAGCCATTATGGAAAAATGGAGACTTGTACAGATATCCCAGTATATAAAGGGTCCGCCAGATAACTTTTTTTTGAAAATGCTATAAAAAAAACTACTGAATATTTTCTCAAATTTCTTTTTTTATTTGAAAGTACAATCCTTCCGGTTAATAATGAAAAATAATTTCATTCAAATGGCTGCCTCGGCTGGCCATGCAGTAGCCTACACGATCGGTCCTATTTTTAAGCACATTATCGATTGTGTGCAGCTGTATTTCACCAATGGCTTCACGAATATTGTCCTTTAAAGCGTCAATTGTCTCTGCCTTGTCGGCGTAACACTTATCTTTGACGGCACCCCACAAATAAGAGTCCAACGGTGTCAAATCGCAGCTCCGAGGTGGCCAAACGACATCAGCTCTGGGGCTGATAATGCGATCTTCAAAAACAGGGCGCAAAACATCGAGTGTAGCTTCGGCTGTGTGGCACGTAGCGCCGTCCTATTGAAACCAAATGATGCCAATATGCTCCTCTTCAATTTTTGTGAACAAAAATTCGCTCAACATGGCCCGATAACGATCGCCCTTGACTGTAACGGCCATTCCTTGCTCATTTTCGAAGAAAAATTTCCCAATTATGCCTCTGGACCAAAATCCGGTGCGTCGGCTTTTCAATGTATGCGTGCGGGTTTTCTGTGCCCCAAATGCGACAAATTTGCTTGTTTACATACCCGCCAAGATCAAAATGAGCTTCATCTGAAAATATGATTTTTTTTAGAAATCGGCATCTTCTGTAAGTCGATCGCAGGCCCACTTAGCGAAGCGAAAACGCATTGGATGGTCAGTTAACTTCAACTCCTGAACCAATTGGACTTTGTATGGCGTCATACCAAGGTCTTTATGCAAAATTCGTCTCAATGATGTCTCCAAAATGTTCAATTGTTGAGAACGACGGTGAATTGATGTTGATGGCGCTTCACGCACACTTTCTACCACAGCAGCAATATTATCAGAGGTACGCACTGTTTTTGGCTTTTCACGCTTTAGTTTATCGATGAGGATGCCAGTTTCTTTCACTTTTTTCACGATATAACGAACATACGGAGCTGACGGCGCTTCTCTTCTTCCAAAATCCGTACGCAATTTTCGCACACATTCTGCAACATTACCATGATTTTCAAAGTAATGTCGCAATATATCCCAGCGTTGTTCAAGCGTATACACAACCATATTCGTTCAGCGGAAGAATAAAACTAATTATCTGTCAAATCAGACATGAGCTAAGTGTTACCATTCACGAAATATGCACTAGTTGAAAGAAAAAACGTTAGATGGCGCACCCTTTAGAAATGGTGCTCTCGATAGGCCTTTAAAGAACACAATTAGTGGTATTTCTGAAATAGTTTTGGAACTTTAGAAAATCGTACTTAGTACTTATATATATTATGTAAACAAAGTTAAGGATTACACAAAAGACTATCAGTTGTTGAGATCTGAATATAAAATTATACTTTATGATATACTTCTTGCCAACAAACTCTTAGTCATTTCTAAATTGTAGCAGCACGAATTCCTCTAGCAATTCTTGAAATATCAGTAAACATCAATTCATTTTTCACATCTGATAACTTCGCCCAAAACAAGGCGTATTTAAACAGGTGTTCTACTTTTTTCCACAAATTAAAGGCTCGTATGTCAAAATTTGTAGATGTTAACATAGAAGTTGAGATGTCAGTTGTTATTATAATGTACCTGTTGTAGAATCGCCACCATCTGTATAATTCCGCCTTGGTTATAAAACAATTCACAACGAATGGTTAACATGGAGTTGTCATATAAAAAATGGGTTATTGATTTAAAATACTTTTGTGTAATAAAATAAAATTAGGAAAATTATGAAATGGTACTAGATTAGGCATGGGGCTGCCGTTATACTTTTTACTTTCAAATAGTGCTAAAAAAATTACAATTGTACCAACTTTTGCAGCCCTGTTGTGATCCCTTTGTGTTAAGTATTAAATAATATAAAATATATAAAAATGAATCTGTATTTTTTAAATTTATTAATCGAGATTGCCTCGTAATTTTTTTTTAAGGATTAAAAAAACATTGTTTTAAAAACAATGCTATTTTTTTTTATCAAATTACACCTAAAACTATGAAAAAGCTCAAACTTTTAATAAAAAAAAAAAAACAAGTTAAATAATTTTGGCCAGGTTTTCGGCCCAAATGCTCTGCTCTTCTGTGCAGCCGTTTAATTATTTTTGAATTATATTCAACAAACTGATTTCCCATGTGAACAGAACTCGATTATCCGGTGATTATTTTTAACTTATATTCGGTTTCTTAATTTTCCATGTGAGCAAATAGCGATTATTCGCAAATTATTTTCAATTTATATTCGATTAACTGATTTTCCATGTGAGCTAAAAACGATTAATCGTTTTTATAATTCCGCATACAAACTGCTACAAACTACTGCCATTGTTTTCGCTAGCATGTCTGTTCATGCGTTTATCTGTCACTTGTATTCAGAAACGTCATTCATTGCTGTGATTTTATTTTATGAATTTTTATTTTTATTTTTTTGTTGCTTTAGCTTGAGTTATTTCAATTTATTTTTCCCTTAGAGGGTTAATTGTGTTGTTATTTTATATTTTCGATTATATTGTTCCGCAAGCGGTGCTTTTTATTTAATCTTTTCATTTTGTATTCTTTCAAGCTCTTCTCGTTCAGAAGTTCAAATTTGTGTTTTTTTTTGTTTAAGCTGAATTCATTCATTGATAATAAAGTGAAGGATGATGGTGATTTACGATTGTCATGCAATTTAAACATTATAAATAAGATTGAAATTGCTTGTTTCTTTTTAAGACATTAAGGCGTTTTTTTTGCACAAAAAATGTTTGCCAAATAAAGGCTAAAAGGTTTTTCTGATTATTTGCTGTTTGTGAAAAAAACAACAAAAACAACAACAATTAAGTTTTGAAAAATTATGATTTATTTTTCATTTTCATGGTTTAATTTAAATGTGTGTTGCTGCTCTTGAAAGATGACCAAAACGTCATGTAAAACAGAAAACACATAAAAATCAAACATTTAAGCCATAAATAATTTGAAATCTTGTCTTCTGTATTTCAATATTAAGAACTTGTTTACTTCAACTCTCCCTACAACGGCCAGTTTCCCGAAAAGTTTTATGGCCCTCAACATTTCACATTAAGAGATACAAATGAAATGTACAAAAATAAAACGAAAATAAATGTAACAAAAACCAGCAAAAGGGCCTTTGTCCCTCTTCCACCTCTTCAAATATATTCACTCATTCATTCACTCATTTATTCATTCCAGCCA
Organism: Gymnocheta viridis; assembly: GCA_956483585.1. Classification (NCBI taxonomy): domain Eukaryota; kingdom Metazoa; phylum Arthropoda; class Insecta; order Diptera; family Tachinidae; genus Gymnocheta; species Gymnocheta viridis. The sequence continues at coordinate 81,404,208 of OY101444.1, read as the reverse complement.
GCAGACATTTATGCCAATAAACCATAAAATATTAAATGCACTTCTCCTGTTTTTCTTTTTCATCATCAGTTTTTCCCATTTGTATTTTTAATTCACAAATAAAAGAAACAGAAGAAAAAAATAGTGAATTACACTCCAGCCAGTGGAAGATGATATCGGGCCATGAATTATAAAAAAAATAAAATCCTATTCAGAAAAAAATCAAATCGAAGCAGGGAAATAATAAAAATCCATAACATCTGCAATAAAATCATAAATCTGTAAGGAAATAGTTAAAAAAAGCAAAAATAAAAGTGAAGACATAACCATACATCATTATTTTATGAGATACAATATCAATGAACAACAAATTGTTAACGAATGAGTATGAAACGGGCAACCCAGCAAACAATTTTTTTGATAAAATACAAAATACATAAAATATATAAACAAACATGTTTGTATGTAAAATAATATCTAATAAAGAATATAAGAAAAATTAAATAAGAGATGATAAGGGAATTCTCCGCCCCTCATTCACTTGGTTGGAACGAAGTTCTAATTACTCAAAGTAAGCTTTTCAAGTTTGTTTGTCTCGCTCTCTTTATTTGTATTTTTACATTTGCTTGATTATTGCTTTATTCAATTTATTTTACCTTCGGCATAATCAAACCATGTGTTGCATTGTAAACCAATTGCGCTGTACCTTGCGGTTTTAATATTAATATTTAATATTATTATTAATATATGTTTGTAAATAATTATCAATTATATTATTATTATTACAAGCAAACAATTTCTAATCCTGATTTTACGAATAATCTTCAAGTTGCTTTTCCATGAAGCGGGTTTTTTTTGGCGCCCACTGTTGCTGGCTTATGTTTAATGCAAAAGGGGAACTGCAGCAAATTTTCAATCAACTCTTCAGATGTTTTTTCTGTGTTTTTTGTTTTTTTGAGAAATGTAATTTTAATAAGCGGCGTATCCAATTGTTTTATTTTTTCATTCCTTTCTTTCTGTTTTGTTCATAAAAACGAACAAGATTTTAATATAAAATCTCAACAGCCCTGCATAAAATTATCACACCTGATAGTATCCCTTCTATTTTACATATTAAAACATAAAATCAAGCATAGAAAATTGATTCGAAAAGCTTAAAAGTTGATTGAAAATTTACTTATTGGTCGGTCGGTCGTTTGAGGTATTTCAAATTATTGAAATTTAATTGAATACAAAAAATGCTAAACAAAAGAGAAAATTGAAGGGCAAATTTAATAAGAAAAAAATAATACTCTAATAATTTTATAGCATTAAAACCAATTACAGGGAATTTCGAATGTGTTTCTTTTGTCCAGTTTTTCAATACCCATTCAGCACTTGAACTTTCTCAATGTAAAAATGGCAGAAAAGAAATAATATTAGAAGAATTAATTTTCAATAACTTTATTTAATTCTAGTTTTAATAAACAATAAATTACAAAGCGTTTGTGACAATTGTGAAAACCCTAAACTGATAGACTATTGGGTGTACTGGGGATCCAGTAGTCGCTTTCGATAACGAGCTGATTCGATCACGTTGCTTACATTGCAAACTCGTGATCAAATCGTGAAATAAGTGATCAAGTAGCTCATAATCGAAGGCGACGAATAGATTAATTTACAAAGTTTTTTTTTTCGAATTGCAAAAACCTTGCTTTGGGCTTATTTCAGATTTCTTAAATGTTTAATCGAGTAACCGAATAACAAAACAATCGAATAACTTCAAAGCATAACAATGTGGTCGCTGGAGGCCACAACATTATCGTGTGGAAAATTTCATTTTACAGCTTTATTTTGCTTTAGGAATCTTTTAATTTCGTCTTATTATTTCCTTAAATGTCACATATTCGAGCAGGAGTTTAGGGGAGATTTAAAAAAAAATTTGGGGAAATTCTAAAAATTAGATTTCAGTGCTTTTCTTTAATAAAAATGCGGTAAATATAACACTTTTATCGTAAAATATCATATACATATATATTTTATTAATAAAAAATTTGGGAATTTTCTGGGGATTTCGCTTTTTAAATTTGGAATACAGTTTTTCACCAGAATACATTTTGTTGATTCAATCAATTTTAAAAATCTAAATAGAGTTCTTTCTTTTTCAAATATATTTAATTTTTAAAGTTTGAAACTTTAAATAATTATTTTGCGGGTATTTTACGGGATCCATTATATATTCGTTGTATACTTACCACCTGCATGTTTGTACATTATTCACCTAGGAAATTTAAAATTTTAATTTATTATTGCCTTGAAAACTTTATTTACTTGAGCTTGAGTTTTGGGGAGATTTTTAAAATGTTGTTGGGAATTATTTTACTACTCAAAACGCTACAAATGTGACGACCTTTTTATTTCTAAGCTACACATACATACATACATATATTTAAGACAATGAAAATTTTTATTTTTCTGGGATTTTAAAATTCAAATTAGGAATTTAATTTTTTCTTCGTCAAAATGATTTATGATAATTTATATGAATTTTAGAAACAAAAACAGTTCTTTCTCTATTTTTCAAAACAGTTTTTAATGCTTGAAATGTTTAAAAGGGAATCAAACGGCACTCTCCGGGATCAATTAAATAATTGCAGTGTTCAAAAGAAGCATTTGTTCACTTCACACGCTCAGGAAACTTTACACATGAACTTATTACTGCCTGAAAGCTTTCATATTCGAGAAGCTAGGTTTTATGAAAATTTTTGAATTTACATATTGCGCACATATTTTATTAATAAAAAAGTGGAGTTTTCTGGGATTTCAATTTAGGAATTTCTCTTTTTGATTTTTTTCAATATTGTAATTTTCAACCAAAACCGTTCACAAATATATTAAATAGTAATCAATTTAGTATTTAAAAAAATGGGGTTTTCCTGGGATTTTAATTTTCAATTTAGGAATTCCTTTTTTTATATTTTTTTCAATATTGGAATTTTTAACGAAAGCTGTTCACCAATTTGTTAAATAATAATCGACTCAGTAACAAAAAAGTAAGATTTTTCTGGGATTTCAATTTGCAATTTAGGAATTCCTCTTTTTTTTGATTTTTTTTAAATTGAAATATTTAGCCACGTAACCACCGTTCACCGATATATCAAATTATCGATTAACATAATACAAAAGATTCTCTGAAATATTCGCTACATGTACATGGGAGTAAAACGCAAATATTTGTGTGCATATTTGTTATTATTCAACTTCAATGATCTAATATTTCTAGCAGTACAAACAACAAATTGATTGACGACACATTTACAAACGTGTTCAAAACTAACGACCATCAAGAGGACGACGATGATCATGATGATGATGATGATTTCCATGATGTTAATGTCAGGCTATTTGATGGAAGACTTAGAAATTGTGTACTTAAATTATCCAAGACTTGTGTAGAGAAGCTGCTAAAGAAGTTGTAGTAGTTGTTGTTAGTTGAACAATAATTTTGATGTTGCTGCTGTTGGCTATTGGCTGGTTGCATCCAGCATAAAGGCTTAACTCCTTTTCTCGAGTTATTTTACCAGCATTCATACTGGTAACAAAAGATATACAGGCAACAACAATTGAACCTGAAAAACTTGTTTAGAGTTGATTGGTTAGATGGCAACATTTATTTTCTTTATTTTATTTTATTTTATTTATTTCTTAGTTTGTTAGGATGTTTGTTTTTGGAGATACAGCACGATATTGTTGGTGTTGCATTTTTGCTTAGTTTGCAAAACAATGCAACAAATACTGGTATTTGATGCTTGAAAGGTTTACAGGAAAGATAACAGAGCTTGGTACGATAAAAAAGAAGATTAATAAAAAGTACTTTTTGAAAAAGTGTTGCTTTATAGAATTTATCAAGGTTTTTTATTTTTGCTAAAAAAATGTATGTGAGTGATTTTTTTAAAGTATTTTTTGCAAAATATATTTAAAAAAATATATAGTTTTTTGTATTTTTTGTAAAAAGTACTTTTCTATTTCGTTTGGGTCCTTTGCACTTTTTTGCCTTAGAATTTGTGGCAACTGATTCAGCTGTATGCTGTAGTTACTGTTGTTTTAAAGTCTTTATTTATTTTCTTTATGTTATTTTACTGATGATTTTTAATTAAAAATGATTGATTGTCAATTGATTAAAAAACTTCATCGATATATAAAAATTAATTTTTAATTTAAAACTGATGAAATAGAAGAGACACAAGGAGCTAAAACACAACAGCAAACTTAAATAGAAAATTAAAACAAAAAATTTAATTTCCATATTAAATTTTCTCTTGACCGTTTTTAGATAAAATGTTCTGCCAATTCATTTGGTCTGGCAGATAATTTCGTCAATTTGTTATTTGAAAGGGCGTTTTGGAGGCATTTACTAAAGCAATTACCGGCAATTTATTGACACATTTGAACACATGCAAATTCACTCATAATCCAGCACACACACACACACATTATCACAAATGCTAATTACATTTTCATATGTTCGAAATTATTGTCAATCGTGAAGAAATAGGTCAATTAAGGCATTCAAAATTAATGTTTTTTTTATTTGGAAGATAAAGTGAAAACCAAGCACATTTTCGCTTAAAGGAAAAAGATTAAATATTTAACAGCAAAAAGAATAGCTAATTTTGAAAAGCATTAGCCATTTGAAGGCAGAGTGTGGTCTGATGCATCAGCTGTTGATGGAATGTTAAGTGAAACATATTTTGTCTAATTCTAACATTTTTGCTGGGAATTTGGTGTAAGAACAATTTTACAGCCTTGAAAGCTTAAACAAATACTCCTGCACAATATGAATTATTAAATTTTCATAAGACTCAAATTTTTAGTTACGAGGAATTTTGGGTATTTTTTTTGTAAATCAGGAATTCCATTTTTTGCCAAAAAATAACTTTGCAAGTAGCCATAAACCCATGTAATTGAAAAAGAAAATTTAAATTACAAGCTAGGTTTAAAGGTTTATGCAAAATTTTGCAAAACTATTTTACCGGGGAAAACAAATTCCGGGATTTTCTGCGATCACGTAACTGTCGTTCAGTGTTATAGAAACTCCATTTTGGGCTATAGTTTAACTAAGAAACTTTACATATGAGCTTGTTGTTACCTTAATTCTTGCACACGCAAGCATTGGCTTTGAAGAGATTTTTAATATTTTGCTGGGAATTCTTAAAAAATGGTTTTAAAACTCTTATTTTGCTATGAATTCTCAAAACAATTAGGGGAGAACTAGTTTGTACGTTCTGTTATGTTATGGATCAGCTGTTTTGTTTCTGTTCAATTGAAAAACTGTATGTGTGGTTTGTTGTCACGTTTGCGTTCTTGTCTATTGCGAACTATTCTGTAGAAAATAGAATAATACAACGTTAAGTAGCAGCCAAGAGTTTGTATGGATTAGTTTTTTGTGGTGTGAAATATTACAAATTTTGTGTTAGAAGTCAGATAATTTTATTTTAATTCAAAATTTTTATAAGTATTTTTGTCAAATGAAAAACATTTTGCTGACATTTACAAAATTCATTCCTATAATTATATAATTACATCGTCCAGAGCAGAAAGTTCAGTCACAAAAAAGTAGTTAAAAAATAATTTCTATAGAAAAGATCGGCACAGAACGGCAACGAAAAGTAAAAACTAATGAGGTCTTTATTATCTCAAAACAAAATGGTGTCATTTTCATTTTAAAATTTTAAAAATTCTGCTATTGAAAAATGGAAATATTCTGAGATTTATTTTTAAAATCATTAAATCATGAAAAATTAAAAAGTTATTTATTTTTTAAAAGATAAATTTTGTGTTGTTTGGAATTTTCAAAAGTTATTTTGCTGCATAAATTATTCCGGAATTGTCTGGGCATAGAATACTTTGAATATTATTGTTAAAAATCGTACATATTTCAATATGGAATTTCCTGAGATTTTTTCAATGTTGCTGGGAATTCTGAAAATTGGTTTCAAAGCTTTTTTTAGTGATAAAGGTATAAGTTAAACATCTGGATTTCAAAATTTTTCACTTGCGCATTTTCCGGGATGGGAATTCCGATTTCTTGTTTTTTTTTAATTTTTTTTAATTTAAACTGTTGAAAGTCACTGGTTTATTATATTTAAGCACTCCACAAATACTGTGCTTTCTCTAGTTGTCTTCCATTTCCAGAGTATGTCTTCCCGTTTGATTAGGAAAATAAAGTACATGTGTTTAATAACAAAATCAGATAATTTTTCCAAGCAACACTAAACCATTTTTCATGTTACACTTAAGGCGAACTGAAACAATATTTCTTTTAATAAAAAGTTTTAAGAAAAAAAAAAAAAAGACAGACAGCCTGGCACAGCAGCGTTAGCGTTAATGGATGATCCGCATGTTATTTGAACATTTAATTATTAATCATTTTATTATGAAAAGTCATGTTTAAACACTAAAACAAATGCTTAAAGAAAACAGCTAGAAATGGCAGAAATAAAAAGAAAAATTGAACGTGTTCTTGGCAAATTTTTTTCTCAGTTTTTTTTTCGCACGCCAACTTTCATTAGATTTGATACACTGCAATACATTTGTTACCGACCAGAATAACAAACGTAACATCCCACCAGCTTCAGAAAAAGAAAATTATTGTATCATGATGATGATCATGATGATGATGGTTCTTTTGTTGTTATCTTAAGCTTTTCTAATGTTCATTTTATCTGCTTGATTTTCTGGGGAGTTCTTATGCAAAAGTTTACCATGACGCGTGTTGGGTTTTTGCGATTTTTCACATGATTGAAACAAATTAGTTTAGAGTTGGTTATAATTTTTCGGTCTGAATGTGTAACGAACGAGCTCAAGATTACCAAAGACAGAACAGAACCGGTAAGAAATATTTGCAAACATTTGAAGCAGGCAGCAGATGATGCTGAAATGCAGAAGACGTATTAGGAATTGGTTACAAGAATTTTAAAATTCCTAATATTCACTCGTATGTAAAAGTTGAAACAAGTTGAAAGCAGCGAATTAAAAGAATGCAATTTAAAAAATAATTAAAAAAAATAAACAATTGTTATCCTGAATTATTCAACTGCGTATTGAGCTCAAATCCGAGATTCGACGCATCATCGGTGGGATACAGCCACATCTCTGCAGGGTTGGCTACCCACTGGGTAACCCAAAAAAACCCACTGGGTTTTATTGGATGTTTAATTTGAAAAAACCCACCCACTTGGGTTTTTAATAAAATATACAATTTAATTAGGATAAGATAGTACAATTTTCACTTTTTATTAACAAGATAAACATGAAAGATATATACACGGCTTGGAGTTTGACAACAGAGCGGAATAATTAATATTTTTTAATTGAATTAGTTATGCATTCAGCTGTTTAAATCGACTGCACAAAATGACATCAAAAATTATCAACTCTGCTAAATGTGTAAGTTTACGGAAAAGCTCTCACATTCGTTACGGAAATGGTTTATACGATTGTTCGATCAATGCATTTTTGACGTTGATCACTGCTTTTTGCAATGTAAAGAGATTATTGATTTTCTTTCGTCTTTATACAATTTTAAATGAGTTATGTATATTTTCACGAAAATTGTTCCAAATTAAAACTATTTTAAATATTTATATCCACCCTTATTCCACTTGTAAACATTGACGTCACACATCAACACAATACCCGAAGATTGGGGCTTGTCTACCCGCTCTCGAGAACAAATTTGTGCTACTAACAGTATATTTCTGTTCTCTAAGGTCTAGAAAATAACTAGAGCCTTTCAAAAGTAGTCAGTTGTTTCCGACAACAAGTAGACAAGCCCCAATTTTTTTGGTATTCTATCGACGTGAAGTCGATGTTGACAACTGGAATAAGAGGATTATTTTTGAATAAAAATGCAAACTTATGCAGGAGCTTATCTCAATGGTAAAAAAATATAATAAACGTATAGCCTAGGTATACTTAGTTTAATTTAAACGCAATAAAACCCTACAAAAAACCCATTTGGTGGGTTTTTTATAAAAAAAACCCAGGTATTGGCCAGCACTGCTTCTCTGTGAAAACGTGATGGAAAATGTCATGTGGGTGCCATTTGACGGATATTTTATTTCATACCGAATCGGAACATGTCTTCTTTAGAATCCTATAAAAAAATCACAACTATCTAATAAATAATAAGTTTCTATTTTAAAATGCAAAAGTGCAATCTTACTGCGACACCCTTTGGGTCTACCATTAGATGAACTCTTATTCCTTATAAAGCAAGTAGATTTTAGCCCGGCTGGAAATATAATCTCCATGCTTGTCATTTTGATATAGGTACGAATATATAAATATATTTATTTCTTTTTGAATTAAATATTTGTACCTAAACTATATTGTGAACTAAACTAATTTAATTATTTTTTTCTTTTTCTTTCAGGTATGTTGGTTTTCTTTTAAAACTTCTATAATAAATTAAGCTAAATAATAGTTTGGTAAGTTTTTTTTTGGGGGTTGGGGCAATTTTACGGTAAAATATAACAAATATAATTTTATTGCTATTTATATAAATTAGTTCACTTTTACTGTAAGCAAACCGAGAGTTTTCAATTCAACATGTACCGCTGTACCCTGCGTGGTTTTTCAACTTCATTGTTTAGCATCAAAGATTTTCATAGTTATTTTCCAGCTCATCGCATAATATCTCTGGACATAAAAAACTTTATCTAAAACTGTGCTTTCATAGCTTTTCGTCACTGTTTTGTCTTACACGGGCTTCCCTTAAAAGTATTTGCCACCCCGGATCATACAAATATGAACATTTTAAGCCCACATTTTATTTGTGTCTCATTCTTTGAACAGATAACTAGTACTTTTTAGAACGTTCGCTTAAGAACGAACGGCAGACAGACAGTCAAACCGACAGACATCTTCAACGTGAACATATTAATTATACCAAGAATCGAATGAAAAGAAACCACAAACATGAAAAACCATATTAACAAGAAATGCCCAATAGGAGAATGTTAGGGGCAGGAGGAGAGAGAGAGAGAGTGAGACCGAGCAAAAAGCCATAGACAGCGTTTTCCGTTACCTGTGCGCAGACATAAAAATACGTTGAAATGTTCCACATGCATCATCATTTCTATCTACACCGGGAGTTTGAATACGATTACAACTGCGAAAGTAACATGGAATAATTAGTGTTTCAATATTTCACTACAAGTGTTTGTAGGTTTGTCAGGAAGAAAATCAAGACAAATTAACGAATGTTGAACACATGTACTCGTACTTATATTCTACTATGTATATGTACATGTGCCGCTAGATAAAGATGTATAAGGAAATAGTTGAAACGTTTGAAAAAAAAAAGAAAAATCACATTTGCCAAATGTTCATTCATTTTGAATTCATTCCATTTGCAAAGTGTTTTATTTTTCTTTTTAACACTTGGACCTACAAAAAAGTTGTCATTTTGCTGGTTTATTGTTTCAGTGTTCATTTTCTGTGTCTCTAACACTTATTTATGATACAATCATTTATTAAATCTTATGTTAAGTTATGTATGTATGTCCGTCCGTCCAACCGTCCGTCTGTCTCTGTTCATCCATGTATAAATTGTCCGCCGTCGTGGTATGTCTCCATTTGTCTAACACTCTGTCACTTTATAAGCTTCTTAACCAATTTAAGTCAAATGTGACCTGATTTTATGGCCATAAAATGTGACTGACTAGCTGACTAACTGGCTGGCCAACGGCCGGCCTGGCTGGTTTGCTCAACTGCTTGGCCTGCCTTTAGCTTTTGTCAACACAAAATTCAATTAAAAATCCTTAAAGTCTTGTATTTATATTGTTAGCAGCAGTCAGTACGTCTCTGCCTTAGAAATCCTATTAGACATGATGATTTTTATTTTTTATTTTATTTTTTTTTTTGATTTCAAGATTTCTTGAGCTCAAGTCAGCATAAAATGTGTGTTAAAGCATAAATATTAAGTTACTTTTAAGCTTATTATTGGCCAGTTCTCCCAATTACTTCCTATTTAGTAAAACAAACATTCAAAACTAACCGTTTGGAAATTGACAACAATGAAAATGTAATTAAAAATTAATTGAAAAATATGTGTATGGAAAAAACTAAACAATAACTCCTTTTTAATTGAATTTTTTCACACAAAAAAATTTTTTGCCATAAAAATTAATTCAAAAAGTCATAAAATTTGTAAAAAAAAACAACTACTACTTTTTAATAAAAATTAGTAAAATACTACTTTTTTCTAAATAGTAATGAGATACTCAAAAATATATTTTATATCCGACTTTTTAACAAAGTCTTTAAAATTATTTTAAGCAAAATATCCTAGTTTTTTATTTTTATTAATAGTGATTATTTTTCGAACAAATTGGTTGTTAGTAGTTTTTAATCCAAAGTGATTATTAATTTGGCTAAAGTTCGTAACATTTTCTTGTCAGAAGAATTGGACATGAGACAATATTCCAAAGTAACAAGGGAAAATTTTAACAGCACTTAATTTCCATTTACACGGCAGAACAGAAACAACGTTGTTTTTCGGGAGCCGCTACACTCCCATCATCAGTATGTTCATGTGAGTTTCCATGTATCCGCCACTGTTTAGGTGGCTCGGTTGAATGTGACTTCAAATTTGTATTTGTAAAATATCCTAGTTTTTTTTCCACAAAAAGTATTAAAATACTACTTTTTTAAATAACAAGAAGATACCAAAAAATTAAGTCAACTCCAGTTTTACAAAAAAAAGTATTAGAAATTAATTATAAAATTTTTTTTTAGGAATTGGTTAGTAAAATACTGTCTTTTTGAAAGATTAAAAAGCGCCTAAAAATAATGTTAATTCTTATTTTTTTTCAAAGAAATGAAATATGTGAAATTAATAAAAAAATACTACTTTTGATAAGACGTCGAAAAATACTGCTTTTTTAAATTTTGTTATACAAATTAATTCTGAACGTCATAAAGTTTTTAAAAAATAACTATGTACTACTTTTTAGCAAAAAGTAGTGAAATACTACTTTTTCTAAATTGCAATAAGATACTTAAAAATTTAGTTAATATTCGGTTTTTTCACAAAAACTTAATTATTTTATTTTAGAAAAAGTTATACTCTTTTTCACAAAAATTATTAAAATACTACTTTTTCTGAATAATAATGAAATACCTCAAAATTAAGTATTTATTAAATTTATTATTCGAGACATAACTCAATATCCCATTTCGAAACTTTTTGAAATTCCTAAAAATTAAGTTCATTCCTGTTTTTTTTTTCAAAGAAAATCTAACAAATTATTTTAAAAAATTCAAGAACTACTTTTTTATAATTGGTAAATAATTAACTTAAAACTTTAGTTGATATTAAAAACAAAAGAATTAATATAGACTACATCACTACTTTTTCTCAAAAGGTAGTGAAATACTACTTTTTCTATAAAATAATACTTTTTTATAAATTGTATGTACTAAAATACTACTGTTTCAAATTATGTACTAAGATAATAGTTTTTTGGGAATAAGTTAAAACAAGTGATTTGTTTAAAAACCACGTGTCGGAGAACTTTTCTTCTAACACACCCCTGTACTAAAATAAATCTCTTTAACTAAGTATGTACTAAAATGCTACTCAGTATAAAAAGTTTGTACTAAAATACGAATTACTATAAAATGTATGTATGTATGATCTGCTACATTTTATAAAAAGTATATTCCAAAATACTTATTTTTTTAAATACGTACTAAAATTTTAAACTTAAAAAAAAGTTTGAACTAAAATTATGTTTTGTACAAAAAGGTACATACTGAAAAATTGCTTCTTAGAGTTTTGTTTCCAAAAAGTACTTTTCTTTTTTATTAAATTGTAATAAATTAAATATTTAGTAAATTTATTATTCGAGATATTTGACTGTTTTTATAAAATGAAAACAAAATTGTGAGTGAGAATTAATATTGAAAACAACAATAAAATATGAAAAATTGTTTTTGTTTTCAACATAAATTCTCACTCACAATTTTGTTTTCATATAAAAACTGGCAGTATGTCTCGATATCATATTTTAAAGAATTTTAACAAACAAAACTTTTTGTAATAAATTAAAAAATGCTTTAAAAAGGTTAAAAACTGCCAAAATATTTTTATACTTTGTCAATAGTTGCTGTTCGTTCGCCTTTGAAAATAATATTTTATCATTTAATCTGCAAATATGAATTTTGTAAATTCCTTTTTTTTTAAACGGAAGACTTCGCAAGATAAATCTTAAATTAAAGTAAATAATCTCTTTTTTTAACTAAAATGATTTATGGCCATTTAAGGCGACAATTTAAAGTTCATTTCAATTAAAAAAATATGTGTAATTTATTTAGGTGATGATAGAAATCTTGCGCAAACTTTAAAACAGACCAGTTTACAAACATTTTACGTCCATGCAGCGTGCAGCATGCAGCATGCAAAAGAACTGTAACGCCTCATATTTCCCCAAGAGAAATGACACAATTTATCATTAAAGTCTTTCCACCAAATATGTGTGTTTTCCTTTAAGCCTGGCCAAAAGATTAAGTATTCCTGCCGCTATAAAATACTCTTCTTTAACCGTTAAATTGCTTTGCCCCTTTTTCTTAACAGCAATTTGCCAAAATGTCTTGCAAAACCATTCGCACACACGAAAAAATTCAACACATTAAATATTCCAAAATAATCTATTTTTAACTTATGGAATCTCTTGACTTTTATTTATTAACGCGATTTTATTAGTTTGTTTTAAATAAAAGGAAAATACAATTTAAAGGATTTACAACATCTCATATAAATTTTATAGTCATGTTGGAATAACAAGAAAAAGAAAAACAAAATTGGCCACTAACACTACACGATCTTTAGAAAATGTTGCCAAGCATTTCCACCTCTAAATAACATGAACACGCACTCACGCATGCGATGTTTGTTACTCGAAGATAGAAATCACTTTTTCGGGAGATGCAAATTTCTCGTATACAAACGAGTACCGAGAGGATGGAAACAAACAGTCTTACAACTGATCAAGTATTTAAGTGTGTCTATTTCATATGAACCCGTCTGTTCAACTTTTTATTTGTTTTATTTTGCCTTTCAGGCTATGAAATGGTTTAACAAAAATATTTTTAAAGACCGTATCAATTGCCAAGAATAATGTCTAATGCCAAAGCAAAAGAAAAAAACTACAACTTAACTTTAATACAGTCCAAGCTCATATTATTAGAACGTTTGAAAAATGCAAAAAATATGTCCTTTTTAAAAATTAATAATTATTACTTATTTTAAGTTTTATTTTACTACTTTTTTCAAAATGTCTGCTACTGTATATCCATTTTTAAAAAAGTAGTAAAATACTACTTTTTTCCGTTTATATTTTTTGACGTTTTAACTAGATATTAAAATAGTTTGAAACTTTCCAAATTAATTTTTTTATTTACAAATACATATTTTTATTTTTATTGAAAATATTTTGTGAAAGTAGTATCTACTACTTTTTTTAAATTTTAACAAGTTAACTATATATTCCATTAATTTAGTTTATGAACTTTCGAAATGCAATATTTTTTGTCATTTCATAATTTTATTTAAAATATTTTGCAAAGAGTAGTATTTTTACTACCCTTTTTAAAGCTCACATTTTTTATATATGCAGTATTTATTTTATTAATTTACTTTGAGAACTTTCTAAATGGCAAATTTATTTTTGTGTCATAATTTTATTTAACACATTTTGAAAAAATTAGTATTTTACTACCTTTTTAAAACTTATAGTTTTTAACGTTTTAAATGGATATTTCGTTAATTTTGCTTAAGCAGTTTATTTAAAACATTTTTAAAAAAGTAGTATTTTTACTAACTTTTTCAAAGCTCATATTTTTATGTTTGCGCTATATATTTCATTAATTTACACAAAACTTTCGAAATGCAACTTTTATCTATTACAAACATGTATCAAAAAGTAGTATTTTGCTGCCTTTTTAAAAGCTTATAGTTTTTAAAATTTTAAGTAGATATTCCTTTAATTTAGTTTGAAAACTTTTCAAATGCTACTTTTTTAGAAAATTTTTTTTATTGAAAATATTTTGCAGGGTACTAACCTTTTTTAAAATGTTATTATTATAGATTATTGAAACCTATAACTTGCAGCAATCTTAATTTTTTTTAACATTAAAAGTGCTTTGTTTAACTTTTCATCAAAACTAGTTAGTTACCTGCTACTTTTTGTCAAAAGTAGGGAAATACTACTTTTTAACAAATGTAATCAAATACAACTTGGTTCTAATGCCTTCATCCTCCACTATTAACAACTTCATTTTACGTTAGCGCTTATATATTTATAGGATTATATTACTTGTGTGATTGTATCCATGTCTGTCCTCCCAATCATCTAATTCCTAAGACGTTTTTTGAATGTACAAAAATATATTTTTGTAGCAAACAATTTCTACAAGTTTATTAGTTCTTGAGATACGAATTAAATTTAAAGCCTTACAAATGTAGTAAAATATATGTGTCTGTCCGTGTGTCTGTTTTTTAAGAGCTCAAATTATTTTAGTTACACACAAATCAAATGACAGCAATAATTTAAGAGTTTAAGACCTCAAAAACAAAAAAAGACAAAATAAATGATCGTAAAATACTAAAACATTGATTTATGTGCTGAAAATAAAAGTATTTTTAACAATTACAAATTTATATAAATATATTTTTTTTTCTGGAAAATTGTCTGTGTTTTTTGTTTCTCTATCTTGTACATAATTTATTTAATATTTTATTTGCCAGCCTTAATTGAAGTTGTTTGAATGTGTTTTTTTTCCTGTAGATTTACTAAGATTTTTTTATAAATCATTAAAAATGATTTATTAATAAAATATCATGTTTTCTGTTTATAAATTCAGAAGGAATATGGTAGAATTTAGTCATAAGAAAAAAGAAAAACAAATACAAACACATAAATACGAGTATTTGCATATTACAATATTGGCAAGAAACTTGGTCGATTTGATTTCTGTTTTATGATAATTTTTGAATAATTGCGGCTTGGAAAATTTAAAAAATCTGTGCCACTGTGTACTGGTAATAGAAAACCTTTAACGAAGGTGGGCTTTAGTTAATTAGTTGATTTATTAAAATTACAAACTCAAACTAACATCAGCAAACAGAAACTGAACGACATGATATTGTGCAATAATTTTAATAATTTAATACTCACGTCAGCCATGCGTGAGAAAAGGAAATCTAGTTAAAGTGAACTACATTCAGGTGTCAATAAATTGAAATTCATTGCTGGAAGGCAAAGATAGTAGAGATATAAGATACTCGTTATATCCCATGTAGTAAATTTAAAAAGCTCTAAAAGAATAGATAAATAGAAATTTAACTTTGGCAAAAGATAGTAAACTACTACTTTTTTCCAAACAGCTAAACAGCTCTTGTACGCTAATTTGACTAACACCTAAATTGAAGATACATTTCTAACAATTAGCAACGTTTTAAAAAAGGTAGTAAAATACTACTTTTTTGTAAAAAGTCCTTATATGCAATTTTGAGAAAAAATCTTGCAAGAAGTTTAATTTTTTACTTAAAATGACATTTTTAACATTTTTATAAAATAGTAGTATTTTACTACTATTTTTTATATTGTCAATTTTACTAAATTAGAAAGAGTAGTAAAAATTCTACTATTTTTAATTTTTCCTTTTAACATAATTTACTATTTTCCTATTTAATTTTATTGCATTTTCTATGCTATGAACGAAATCTGAAAAAGTAGTACAATTTAAAATAAATACTATTTAATTTGCATTTTGATTTCTTTGTTTTCAAGCTGTTTGAAATGTATAGTAAAATATTACTAATTTCAAAATTAGTTTAAAGTAAACATAAATTAATTTTTTTTATAAAATAACACTGAAAAAGGTAGTCAAAATATAATACATATTTGAATTTTTTATTTCATTTAAATTGATTATATTTTTAATAAATTTTCTATTAAATATACCTAAACAAACGTTTGCTGGATTGAAAAACCATTTTGGTATGTTTTTGAAAAAGTATTAAAATACTACCATTTTGAAGTGTAAAGTTAATTGCTGCAATTCATATAAATACATACAAAAAAATTCCTCTATCTTCAAATATAAATTTTTTTTATGGAAATATGTGAATGTAACTGGGATTCTGTTATTAAATCTTAAAAACCATTTTAAAAATAGCAAAATAGTAGTTTTTACTACTTTTTTTTGTAAAAAAAGTTTGAATCGTAAAATAAAATTAAAACTTGTTGAAGAAAATCATGTCTCCAGGACTTTCTATCTGAAAGTTGTGAAAAATATATTCTGTAGGAAAAAAGTAGCAGAAATACTAATATTTGCAAAATGATTATAATGTAGCTTTTTAGTAAATATGAGTTGAATCTTAAGTGTTTTCAGTAAAGTATTATTTTGTAGCGCTAATTTTGCTAAATAAAAAGAGTAGTAAAAATACTACTATTTTTAGTTTTAAATTTTAATTTAATTCAAAATTTCCTTGTATAATTCTTTACTAAATTTACTTAACGAAAGATGTGAGAGATTGAAATTTGAGCTATAAAATATTTTTTTGTTTGGCTTCTGAAAACGTATTTTAATTAATAAAATTTTTGATATTTTAATTTACTTCAAAAATTTAAACATTTCTTTTTGAATATTAATAATTTTTTTTGTCGGAAATATATAAAATTTTATAATATACAAATAACTCGTTATTATTTAAGTGCAGTTTCCACAGTATCTGCACACATCTGCTCAAATTAGTGAATGCTTTTCATATAAATTTTCCACTCAAGTCGACCGTGTGGATTATGGAAACTGCTCTTCTTGCTGTAATATTATTGTGTAATTAAGTAATTTAAATAAACTACTGAGTACTGTTTTCATTAGCAGATGTTTGATAGTTCTCGATTTTTTTTAAATAAAGCTTTTGATTCTTATCTAGTGATTTCAATCTATAAAACTTTAATAGCTTTTCAAATCAAGATCGTTAAAGTTAGTTTTCCTTTTGTAAATTACTTTAATATGTTTTTTTACAATTAAAAAAAGAAGTATTAAATTACTATATTTACAAAAGGGGAGTTAAACAATTATTTTGAAGTATTATCGTTCATACTTACATACATACATAGATTTACTTAGCAAAAGGAAATTGTCTTTATGAGAGGTGAAAAAACACAACTTGTGTTTAATTAGCTCCTTGGAACAACACTAAGCTGCAGAAATAAGGGCTTTAAGGCAGCCAAAGCATGTGCAATAATACAAAAAAAATAAAAGCAGCAGAAGTTATTTCAAAAGCTTGACAAAACTCCAAAGGAAAACCTGCACAACAAGTTTCGAATTGTAATGAAAAAACGTTGTATTTATTTCTCTTCTTTTTTGCTTCTAGACTTAACATGTTTTATTGAGTTTTGCAACCTCAAAAGGACGTTTTTTTTTTCTTGACGGCTGTCTCCTTCTGTCTATTTTTGTAACTATTTACCGCGCTTATATCGTTCCCGCTTCTTTCTTTGCCTGACTTTTTCTCATTTTAAATGCAATTGTTTTCTCTACTGTCATTCTTCTTACCGTCCCAGTTGATATAAATCTTTGAAAACATGATAAAATTTATTTAACTACAAATATAAATACAAGCAACAAAATGCAGTGGCTGCAACAACAACGACAACGACGACAACAACAAGAACAACAAAAGTAGCAGGTAGCATCTTCCTTTATTTGCTTTGAATTAAAACTTGTAACTTTATTTCTTCCAAAGATAAAAATCTTTTAATGTTTCGTTGAAACAGTGCAGAAAATAAAAGGGAACATTTTTCTTAAAAACTTATTTTATAATAAATTTTCATTAAAATTACGGTCATAAATTATGGATTTATTTGATAAACTTTGTCATTGTTATGCCTTGATTTATAATAATAAATCTCAAAATGAAATTTTTAATAAATTTTAATGATTTCGTATTGTTTGCTGCGGCATTATTTACAAGAAAACCCACACAATTGTTCAAATTAATCCACTAAGAAAAGAAGGTTTTATTTAATTAAATTGAAAAAAAAATTAAAAAATAAATAAAATTAAAAATCCCATACAAAATTTTTTGAATTTGTATGGAAATTTCGTTCCATATCGAATGCCGTAATTTTCACCCGGGTTATATGAGTTCTGAGGTTGTTTGAAAAATTACGTTTTTGAAAAGTTTCCAAAAATTTTACACATTTATATTTAAAGTTTATTAACATATTGTTACTGACCAAACTTTTTAAATTAATCCCATTCTAAAGACAAAAGAAAAATACTAATTATTTAGTACATATCGTTACCTTAATATCAAAGGGCCCTAATTAATATTTTTTCTAAAACAATTATTTTGCATATTTCAATGGAAATATGCAAAAAAATCGTTAATAAAAAAATGAGGGCCTTTTTATATTGAGCTAGCGATATGAAAATGAAAAAGTACCAAAAATTATATATTCTTCATTTGCTTTATTGCTCTCAAATTAATCAGAAGTATAGAACATTTTTAATCTTTTTTTTTTAATAATACAAAACAGTACGTTTTGCTAAATATAAAAATAAGTACTTTTTGTGAAAAAATGCTGCAAATAATAAAAAATTAAGTAAATGATTGAGGAAATGAAACGTGTTTGTTGGGGTGGTTTTAATACTTAATGCACTACTATTTTTGTGTACCTTTTGCACCTCATTTTGGTAATGAAAAATTTCAACCGTTTTGCCGTGAATCGAACCAACAATTCGCATCCTTATAGACTAACAACTAGTGTTGAAATATATTAATATTTTTTTTTGGAAAGCTTTATTTTGCAAATGAATATTTACAACCGATGACTTATACGCCCCTCAATTGTTTAATTTAGAACAGATACAATAATTTTGTTTAATACTTTAGGCGACAATCGTGATTATGGAATAAACCAGTCTAGTCTTTCATTTGTTTCTATGATATTCGAGTTAAGCATAAAGAGTGGATATAGTTTAACTAAAAATTTCCTCTCCATAAGTGTGCATGACTTTACGGGCTGGCTGACAGACAGACAGACTATTTGCTCCTCTTGTGTTTAGTAAACATATTCCGGAGTAAAAATATTCAAACACTTCTTGTTGCTCCAAATAAATGACGTTTTTGTTTTGTTGCTGCCACAATTGGTTTCTTAAACTTTATTTTTCCTCTTGTGGTTCTTTTCCAAACCTTGAAGATCTTTTTTATTTTTTATTTTTAATTTTTTGCTTTCAAACACAAAACTGCAAATTCATGGTTAAGTTATTGAGTGTGTGTGTGCGCGGATTCGTTCGTAGATTTTTTTCCTCCACTTCAGTTTATTCTGGTTTCTGTGGATTGTTGTGTTTTCCAAAGATTTTTGGTGGAGATGCTTGGCTTGGTTTCTATGGCGGCTTTAAGTTTTATTGTGGCTGTTGTTCGAGCACAATCTTGAAAAATATCCAAGCAAACAAACAAATAAACACTTGAGACTGGTTTCTTGTGCGGCACAGCAATCGATATGTATTGTGAAGACAACAAAAATACCCCAGAATCTCAAGTATTTAACTATGACACTGTCAATAACTTAATTTTTTGTGCCTTCTCGTGATTTGCTTCCATTGAAATTTTCCATTGAAAAAAAAACACATTGAAAAATAACAATCAAATTGTGAATTATATTTTTATATAAAAATAAACATGATTAGTTGAAATTATTTTTGTGAACAACAATAAATATCGATAATAATACTACGATAATGATGGAGATGATGATGATGATGAAAAGTAGCCAAAATGTTCAGTGAGCTTTTAATGAGGGATAAGTTTCAGTGCTTTTCAAATATTAATTAGCGTAAAAAATGTGTTATTTCAAGCATTCGAAGATCACAAATTATTTTCTCCGTTCCTTATCATCAGGCCTTAAATAAGCTTAATTAAGGAAATATGTTGCAAAGCGTTTAAAGGTTTTGAATAGTATTTAACAATATTAATTTAACGCGTTTTTTAATAAACTTCTACTACTTCAAGAACAAAAAATACTGCTTCTTCTTAAACAATTTACACGTTAAATAAATATTCATCTCCATAAAAAAATTTTATTTTTTTCAATAAAAATTTATCATTAAAAAATGCATATACGATTATCATTAAAATAATACATAAAAATGTTTATATATAAACTTTTTTAACATAATAACGAAAAAAAAAATTAAATTGCTTTAAATATACTTAAAATACTTCTTATTTTAAAAAATTAATAAATATCGTTTGTAACGTAAATGGAGGGCAGAACTATCTTAAACAAGCTTTTGGCAACTTTTCTAAAAATTCCCAAAAATACTACTTTTTCAAATAAAAGTACATACTAAAATGTTTTTCTAGCCTTCAAAATTACTTACCAAAAAATTTTCAAACATTTTTAAACGTTTTTTTCAAAAATACTACTTTTTTGAAAAGGTGCTAAAAATACTATGCATCTAAAAAATGTATAAAACATCGTTTTTGACATTTCATGTGAATGAAAAATTAATTAAAAATTACTAAATTTTTTCTAGTCTTTAAAAAAATGAACAAAAATTTTAAAGCATTTTTACTACTTTTTTTAATCAAAAATTGCATGTTTTAAAAAATTTATAAAAAGGAATACTTCGTTTGAAAATTTATTAAGAATCGTTTTTAACATTTTCCATAAATAAAGATTTATTTTAAAAAATTTTACCACTTTCAAAATGAATTACATAAACTTTTTTAATATTGTTCGCTTCTTCTATCAAAAATTCTATTTATTGAAAAAAGTAATAGAATTACTACTGGACGATTCCATAACATCGATAAACATATGCATATACAATGGGCTTTAGAAAATTATACACCGAAAACAGCAATATATAAACTAAATGATTCAGTTGTTATTTAAAAATAAAATTCGCCAAAAAAGCAACTCAAAATCTTCAATTTCTTTATAAATGTTTGAAATGTAAATATACTTTCGAAAAGACAATACAGATCGTTTTTAATATTTTCTATTATTGAAGAATAATATAAAAGAAGATATTTGCTATTTAAAAAAGTTCTTTAAAATGCAACTTTAAAAAAAAAAAGTAAAACTTTTCTTTCGATGTTCCAAAAAACTCGGGCGTAATTAGTACAATTTATATGAACCTCATCTTTTTTATATTTTTCATTAAGTTGAAATTTTTCTAAAAAGGCATAATATACTACTTTTTTAAATAATTTTTTTTACAGTGTTATTCGCAAAATTTATATGAAAATCATTTATGTGGTACTTTTTAGCAATTTTTTAAGTATGTTTTTAATTTGTAAATGGCTAAACTCTAAGGTCCGTATTCATAAAAAATAATTTGTATTTGAAATGTATTTTAAGAAAAATTTTTCTTACAAAAATAATTTGTATATGAAATGTATTTTATGAATAATTTTTCTAACAAATTTTTTGGAAAATTCATATCAAACATAAATTAAGTTTTTATGAATACGACAAGATTATTTTGTCTTAAAAGGAGCGAAATATAAAGATTTAAAAAAAATTTAATCTATTTCTTTTATTTTATTTTTCATTTTTGAAGTTTCCTCCATTTCTTTACGCAAAACTTACTCCAGTCTTCCATTAACTCTTAATTACTAATTTCACTTAATAATTCAATTATATCTAAAACTTCTATTTATAACAATTATCTTCGTTTACTTATTATTTAAGTTCGTTTCATTTTAACTTGCGGTTTTAAACTTGTTCACTATTTCTTTTTAATAAGTTCTTCTTGGCCGTTTAAAATTGTACCAGAGATAAAATCACATTTTTACGAGTTTTATGGGGCAGCAATTTTCTTATTAATTTTCACACTTTTCCCTGAAGGTTAAGAGCTTCGCCACAAACTAACTACTAAAAGAAATTGAGAGAAAATTATAAAAGAAATTAAAGTGGGGAAGAAGTTGATAGTTAAAGAATTATGTAGTAAGAAAAGTATAATAAACATGACAGCTTAAACAATTAACGACCAGAATAATTTGATTAATTGCTGGCAAACGAAATTGGGGGAAAAGCTGCTTTCATGAGAAGCTCGTTTTTCGGGGTTTTAATTTCCAAATTTTCGACAAGTTATTAAAAACGTGATAACAAAATAGTTGTTTGAAGTCATTTTGAAATGATATGCTTGTCTATAGTATCAGGTGCGGATCAGGGGGATGATGGAGAAAAGATGGGGAAAAGATAATTCACCATACAAAACGTATAATATCTCTCATTTTTTTGCTAAATAAAAATTCTTCTTCAATGACTGGAGCTTTGTATTGTCCTTGTCCTCTTTTGTATTCATAGTCTTATGTATTTTCTCTTGAATTCGTAGACTTAAATTTAAAATTTTTAAGTTGTGTATTGTCCCCTACCAAAAGTTAGCGCTGGCTCCGCCCCTGATATTATTAGCATATTAAGTTAATTTTGAATTAGTTTTACTTTTAAAACCCTTTTATGTAATCGTTAGTTTATGTGTGTTAGTTGGCCATAAAAGTTCAAGCCTAAAAAACTATTTTGGATGCATGGGAATATTTTTTTTCTAAAATAATGTTTTACGTTTTTTTTTTTCAACGTCAGATTTATGGTTGTAAAAATTAGTTAATTAATTAAGGAAAAGCCATAAAAGTTTTTAAAAAGGAAAAACCTTTTTTTTTCTTTTCAACTGACTCATTTCAGCCCACTGTTGTTTTAAGAACATATTTCATTTTAATTCCATAAAAAGTCCTCATTAAAATTATTTTTGTTTATAAATTTAAAACAAAATATTGGTTTTTCTCAGTTCGGTGGTAATTGAATGAATTCCTAAAATAAGATTAAATTTATTTATATTTATTTATTATTTTTATTTTTGTTGAAATTATGGTCATATCTAAACTTTTTGTTTTTGTTTTTTTTCTATAAAGCTCAGTTTATGCTTCATGCTTATTTGCTTTCAATAGCATTATTTTTTTTATTATTTTATTTTTATCTAACTTATGAAACCTAAAACAGCTTAAAATAAAATGAACTTTTTTTTGAGCCAATTTGTTGTTGGCCTTTTATGGTCTCAAGGCATCATTAACCACAAGAAAACAGATTTTGACAAAAATAAAACATAAATAAAAAAAAATAAAAAATAGAATAGAACAGAACAGAACAGAACAGAATAGTTTTACTTCAAGTGGAATTTAAGGAAGTCAACATTATTGTGTTAAAGGTTTCTTTGCATACATGTAAAAAAATAAATAAAATAAAATAAAGAAAACTCAAGCTTATGTAAATAATGTGAACAAACTTTAAGCGGAAAAGTTAATAAAAAATAATTTGTTCGGCATAAGACGACTTAAACAGGCGCTTCAAAGTGCGCTTTTCACAACTCAGAAATGAGCTGAAAATTTGTAAGGAAATCCCTCAACTAACTGAGTGTTTTCGTATGCATATCCAACTCAACTCCTAGTATTGTAGAAATCGCACTCAAGTTTACTCTCAAACAAATCAAAAAAGGCAACGAAAGCATTTCTTGAGCATGATTATTATCAAAGGGAAAATGCATATCTATCGCGTAAAAACAGGATTAGGTGTATATTGGAGCCTCGAATATTACGTAACACAAAGCAAACTTTTAACTTTGAGCATTAAGGAAAAGGATTAATGTGGTATTCATAGAATCCCAGCAATCGACTTGAATAGAAAATATGTATGGAAACCACTCGAATAACTGAGTGGTTTTCATACAAATTGTTCACTCAATTCGATTGCTTGGATTCTATGAACAGCACATAAAGCTTCTGCTGTTTCACTCAGGATAATTATGGAATTGCTAATAAAAAATACAATTTTTTAGCAAAAACTAAGTGTCTGTTTTTTTTAAATAAAACAAAAATATTTGTGTGGGAATTCAAATTGAAACAGCAACAAAAAAAATCAAAATCGGTTTTGTTTTCAATATAAACTCACAGCCGAACATTTTTATTTTATTTATTTTTTTCAGACGGTCGACTTGACTAAAAAACTGAATTGTTAAAGTGATTTTTCTACAAAATTTATAATTAAACCGATCGTGTGGACTACGAAAACCACCTAAATACCAAAATAAAAATGTTCGGCTGGGAGTTTATATTGAAAACAAAAACAATATGGATTGATTTTTTTGTTGCTGTTTCAATTTGAATTCCCACACAAATATTTTTGTTTTATTTAAATAAACAGGCAAATTAATTTTTATTATTTGTTACTTTGTTTTTACGCCATAGATATTTTCTTCGAAAACTCGCGTAAAAAATATCGTATAAAATGACAGGATTGATTTCACCAACATATTAAACATCAGGTAAAACAAGATAAATATGTTATTAAAAATCCATTTGCTTCATGCACATATTTTATTAAAAAAAAAAAACAATAGAAAAACACTTCACTTAAAAAAAAAAAAAAAAAAAAAAACTTAAAAAAAGAAATCACAAAAAACATAAAACTTATGCCGTTTTCTTTTCTAAAAAAATTTAACATTTCTTTTCCTTTTTATCAAAAATTTTCAATTCAAAGTTTTCTTAAGACAAAAATTTTGCCTTGTAAGTGATGATACAATAATTTCTAATAAATTTACCATTTCAAAAAAATCATTATATTGCAAATTTTCAATAAAAAGGGCAAAAAGTGTTGCACTTTTTTCTAGAAAAGAAAACGCCATTAAACTCATTAAAAAAATTCAATTTTAAAAAGTATAATTTTCTGATAACCACATTCCGGGAAACATTCATTACCTTCTTCGCTAGAAATATTCTCCAAATCAAACTCAATTGATGGGTGGGAAGGTTCCGTGATTTTATTCATAATTTCCTTTGTCAATCGTTGACTTCTAGTTTTGATAAGAATGTTATGAGATTGACTATAATCACCCATTAATAATTTCACATCACGTTGATAATTTGCGGTTATTTCCTCATTAGGAGATGTCATTTGGAGTAATTCTTTAACTATGGATGCAGTGAGGGAAGGAGATCCTTCGTCATCATTACTAATTTCTTTGGTGTCGGGTATTTTAAGCGAAAAATCAATGATTTGTTCATCGCTAAGTGCCTTATCTCACAATAATTCGTCAATATCTGCAGACGATAAATCATCAAAGCCTTCTTCTCCTCCAACATCATGAGCTATTGTTGTGATGTTGGAATACTCAAGCGTGCTAGAAGGCACTGGGCTGCTATTTTTAACGCAATCTGGCCAAAAGTGCTCTCCATCATGCGTTTAACGATGATTCTTTTGATTCTGATAACGCGCTAATCCAGCATGTTTGAAACATTCCTTAATAAAAAATTTCTTACACGCATTTTCCACATTTTTAGATCGCCTTAAATCAAATCAAATCGCGTTAAAACAGAATGAAATATTTATTTAGAATCGCTTGAAATCAAATTGGCATAAAAGCAGGGGTCTAGTCGTCGCTTTTTATATCGAGCTGATTCGATCGAGTTTTCTTAGTTTGAGATTTTGACATTCGATATCGAATAATGTGCTTATATTGTTCGATAACGAATGCCATAATGTCAAACTAAGAAAATTCGATCGAATCATCTCGATATCGAAAGTGACGACTAGGCCCCAGAATTTGATGTATATTTTTCTTAAAAATTTTGTGTTAAAAATTCTACAGGATATCGAAGGATACGTTCTAGAAAATGAATTAAAGGCATCCCTTTTTGCTGAGAAGCATATGCAAATAATTCAATAAAATTGTCCTGATTGTCCCCTTTCCAGACACACCTTTAAAATAGAAAATCGTATATTTTTTTAATTTAGTACTTAAAAACCTATAATTCTTAAAAAAAATCGGATTATGAAATGAGTTTTGAAAACGCAGTTTTACTTGATGTGTTGGATACTTTCAGTGTTATAATTTCGCAGGCAACTGTAATTTATACTGCCAAAGTAGCTTCCCAAGCAGAGCAACTAATATGCCTGCTGTAGCGCTACTAAACCTCATTAACTTCATTTGGTTTCTCATCTAAGTTTTACTGCTGCACACTCCCACAAAATCAAACCATTACAAGAATGCTTTTGCATATTTAACTTTGCTTGCATTTCTCCAGAGTCTACACGTACTATTTCCACACGTTTTTATATTTTTTTATATTTTTATTTTTTTTATTAATTTTTTCTACTCCACATTATTTACAGCCATAATTGTACTTGGTTTCGTTGTTTAGTTAAACAGCAACTAAAAGTTGTTACGAGTACTTTGGCAAGAAGTTGTTCTAACAGTGATTCTGTTTTGTTTTTTTTTTCTCCTTTTCTCCTTGAAACTAGTTAAAAAGTACTTTTTGGGGGCTATTTGCGTTTCAGTTTATCAGATGGATCTTAAGCAGCATTATTTGTGAAAAGAAAAGAAAATAAAAAAACCCATAGAGAATAAAGCTTATTGTTTGAAAATAAATAGAACAAAAAATACGTACCTACAAGTTTTAGATTTTATTTTTTTCGATTTATTTTCATAAAAATTTTCGTGCTTTTGTTAAAAGTTCAAAATAAGTTTCTCTACTTTAGTGAGCTGCCAAGGTAATGAGATAAATTGAGAGTTTGTGTACTTAAATTGAAGACAAGAACAAGTATTTGAATGAAATAAAATAAAATAAAATAAAATAAAAATAATTCTACAAATGTCATAATAAAATAAAATGCATTAAATAAAAGATTAAATAAAAATCTCATAATTTTGTTAAGACCTTAGAGAGCTTTAGAAACTTCTTATAAAATTAACTTTGTGAATGAGGGTTTGGAAAAATCGAGTAACATTAAAAAAAGTGGACACTTTTACCATCAGATCAAAGATTGCGCTGATGCATTGTTGTTCCTGTGTTGTTATCTCTTTAAAATTGTTTGTGCGAAATTTTCTAGCATACTTTAGGGATATTTATTTTTAGAAATATTTGTTTGATTGGAAAATTAGTTGGAATTGTTAAGTAGGTGTTCAATTCCATATAAATTTATCTAAAAATAAGTACTTTCTAGAAAATTAGTAGTATTTTTGTGCCTTTTTAAAAATGTTTGTTCATTTGGCAAATATCGCTAAAAATTGTGAAAACTTTAAATCAAGTTAATATTCTTACAAGATTAAATGATTTTAAGTATTTAATTTAACTGTATTGGCTTAAAACTAAATTTTACTAATTTGACTCAAGTTCAAAGCTCCAAAATGCCGTTCCAAACCAATAATTTTTCATATAATTAATTTTTTTTATAAATTTTTAATTATTTTTATTACCAATTATCCCCGGAAAAATCGGTTTTTTAAACATGTTTGTTTGAATGGAAAGAATCTTAAATAATTCTTAAAATTTGATAAAACATCAGCTGCATAAAGTTTTTTTTAAAATTGTTCCTGAAAAATTACTTTTTAAAAATGTAGTATTCTTGCGCCTTTATAAAAACCATTTATTGGAATAGAAGATATCGAAAGATCTTAAAACTTGACAAAGGATGAGCATCGTAAAAGTTTCAAAAATAATCCACGAAAAGGCACTTTAATTTGAGCCTTTTTCAAAAGAATTTGTTCAAATAGAAAATATCGCAAAAAAATCCGAAAACTTGGCAAAGTATAAGCTGCATACAAGTTTTATAAATAATCCCTGAAGAAGTACTTAAAAAAAAGTAGTAGACTTGTGCCATTAAAAAAAACAACATTTGAAATAAAAATATCGCTAAAAGATCTTAAAACTTAATCAACGATGCAATGCAAGTTTTTTTTTAAATTGTACCTTAAATACCACTTTAAAAAAAAGTAGTAGATTTGTGCCTTTTTTCAAAGAATTTGTTAGAATAGAAAATATTGCAAAAACATCTTTAAACTTGCTAAAAGATGAGCTGCACACAAGTTTTATAAATAATCCAGGAAAGGGTACATTTAAAAAAAAGTAGTAGATTTGTGCCTTTTTAAAAAAAATTTTGTTGAAACGTAAAATATTACAAAAGATCTTAAATCTTGACAAAGTTTTATAAATAATCCCTGGAAAAGTATTTGTTCAAAAAAGTAGTAGATTTGTGCCTTTTTCAAAGAATTTGTTGGAATAGAAAATATTGCAAAAACATCTTTAAACTTAAAGTTTTATAAATAATCCATGAAAAATTAAATTAAAAAAAAAAGTAGTAGATTTGTGCCTTTTTTCAAAGAATTTGTTGGAGTGGAAAATATCGCAAAAACATCTTTAAACTTGATAAAAGATGACATGCACGCTAGTTTTATAAATAATCCCTGGAAAATTACTTGTTTGAAAGAGTAGTAGATTTGTGCCTTTTTTTTTAAGTTTTTTTTACAATTTAAAATATCACAAAAAAGTTTAAAACTTAAAATAATGATGAGACTCACACAAATGCTGCTAGTTTTCTTGAAACAATATTTAAAAAAAAAATTTATATCAAAAAAAGCTTAAATGATAAAAAGAAAAGGTCCAAAAAGTTATTTCGTTTCAAAGCATGTTCACTCATTAAAAAATTGTGTTAAAAAGCTTCCAACGAATTTTTGAAATTCTTAGAAGTGTATTTGGAGATTCGGGCAGGTCTGCAAATGTGTTGCATTCTTAGACAAATCGGAATTGAGCGTTAGACAGATATAGAAGCGAATGGGAATGTTAATTAACATCAAACCCTAAAAGGTACAAGATGTTGTGAAGATACAAACTTACTTCTAGATAGACAGACAGACAGACAACAGCTCATGGCAGGCGAACATTAGGTCAAACTATGGGAAATCACCATGGACTAGTGAATAGTGTAGTAGTCGACTAATCTGGATGTCGTAGGTTCTATTGCTGCCTATATCCTGGGTGTTTCTGCAGACAAGTCGAAAAGGCTTTGCAGCATGATTTGTTTGTCATAAAAAAGTATGCCTGCATAGTAATGATACATTGTACGAGGGCGGCACAATAAGTTCGTGCAATGATGAAATCAATAAACAAAAAACGCTTATTTCGAGAACTCTGTGAAATCTATTTTATAGAAGACTTAATAAATTAACAAAACATTGAACAATGTTTATTGAGTTAAGAAAAAATTGTGTTGAAAAAAAAGGGCTGAATGTCACTCGAAAAATTTGAGTTTTTTTTTTCTTATATTCGAATGATTTCATTCTTTCGCATTTAGACGATTATTTTCGCTAAATATTTTCTTTGGCAAAAAAACTCTATTATACTCAAAAATTTCCGGACTTAATAATTCGCCCTCGTATTTAATAATTATTTAATAATTCTAATAATAACTTATTAATTTCAGTTCAGTTGCCACAATCCAGACAGTTGACTTGAGTAAAAAATTTGTATGGAAATCGTTAAAAAAAACTGATTGAATGCTTTTCATTAAAAATTTGTGATTAACTCGATCATCTGGATTGTGAAAACTTCACTTTAATTTAGTTCATTATAATTCATTTTTAAGCCCCAAAGTTGTGACTTATTTTAAACAACTTTGCAAGACGGCGAAAAGTTTCGTCAAAATCAAATCTTAAAAAAAAATTATTTATAGACGAAGTTTCGAACTCCGAATTTTTTATTAATTATTTACTTTTTAAATAATAAATTCCCATTGTTTGCTTGCAAACTTTGGTTTGTGTAAAACATCTTTCGCCTCGCAATAAACAATCTCTCGATGAATACAAATTTGTATCAATCATTTAGAGACATTTTATGTTTGCAAGCAATTCTAATGCCCCAGAGATTTGACTGGGAAAGGTATAAAAATTTAAAGAAAATCTTGACTTAATGTCGATTTTTATTCAAGTTGTTTTTCACTTGAGCAACTGAAGTATTCATCAGCCTTAAACAGCAGTGTAACAAATAGTTTTCGAATGGTTCCCAGGGGAGCATTTTTAATTTGTATTCGCTTAATGTATGATTACTTTAGATTTAGATTAACATTATTATCGTTTTCGTTTAAATTACAAAACATTAGAAAGAAAAACATTTACAACAATTGCAAGAGTACAAAAAAACACGCACATTCAAGTAAGTGCATGCGGTGCTCTGTTTGCTTTAGAAACGCTATTCCTCTTTGCCATTACATTCCTTCCCTGAGTTGCAAAATTATGTCCATGTTTCTGTTTTTCTACTACAAAGTCTTTTGATTGCCCAAAATAGTAAAACAGGAAGCTAAAAAAATATTGTTTCTAAAACTTTCTTGGTGGCAGGAAAATTTACAAAAGTCATATTCATATTTTTCATTTGCCTTATGTTGCTTTTTATTTGTCATTTCCATTTGCTGTTTTAGTCATTTTGTCTCTAAAACAAACCATATTTTGTGGCAGCACAACCAAAAAAAGTTTGTTAACAAAAAAATAAAAAACGAAACATTCAGGCAGTGTGTTTTGTTGGTTGTTGTCGTTGTCATCGTCGTCGTCGTCGTCGTTGGTGCAACATACGCACTATTAACTTTAACATAAGACAGCAACAACACAAGTAAGGACAACACAATAACAACTGACTACAACATTTAAGTATTTTGACAACTACAACGAAAAATGTCAACAACATTAATGCAGAAAACAGCAATTTTTTTTCTAAGAAACTAAAAAAAATTACTTTAAAAAAACATACATAAATACACAAATCTATAAGATTTTATGACCATTTACATAAGAAATAATAACAATAACAACAACAGTAACGGCAACAACAATTTGACAACAACCATTGCAAAAACATGAGCGGACTTTTGAGCAACAAAAAGGTTTCACAAAATTTGTTTATTTAAGCACAAAAGCTTCAAATAAAATGTATTCGTGTATGAAATTTTTCGTAGGAGTCAGAAGGTTAAATACATAAAACAGTGGTACAAAAGCAGCAAAATTCTTATGAAATTTTTTTTTATTATTTCTTGTTGAGATCATCCACGTCGAAAGTTGTGAAAAATAATTCAACGAAAATTTCCATTTCTTTTTTGTCAAATTGATTTGTTGAAGTCACTATAAACAAAACAAATAGCACTTGTAAATTAAAATGGTGTGAGTACGATTATGCAAAAAAAATTCAAACTTTATTATTGTGTTGCCAGATTTTAGCTATTGACATTAGTGCTGCCAATTCCTGAAATATAAATAGTTCACAGTCGTTAAGCAGCTCTGGGCTGAAGAACAGCTCTCGCGTCATAGTAATTATTTCTTAAGTGCGGTTAGGCTTGCGTATGTTGTTTGGCCTTCGAGAGTTTTTCGTCTCACTCGCACTGGTTGACTGATTTGCCATGGATAACGATATAGTCTTGCGGTTCTTTTGTGGAATTTCGTTGACAGCCGCGTTGCTACTTCCTATGTGAAGGCAAATTTACTTTGCAGAATATATACCAATAAATAAATAAATAAATAGTTCACCTCGCATAGTTCGAAATAAAAATCAGTTAAATATTCTTATAAAAAGTTTTTCTGATCTTGCACCACTGTTCTTAAGCCAACAACAACCACTTATACACATAAACAAAATTCTACTCATACAATTACGAGTGTGTGACGTAAACGTTTTTGTGGCGAGTGTGTGTGTGTGTTTAAATTTTATGTATTTTTTACGTTAAAAGTCAATAACAAACATATTCGCTTATTTTGCATATAAACAAAATAAGCAAAAAAAAAATGAATAAAAAAATCATAAAAGCCAAAAGTACGAAAAAGGAAAAAATTCAGCAAACAAACATTAAAAATGAATGTAAACTGTCTTGGGTTTTCTTGTTGTTTTGCTGGTTGTTTGTTTGATAAATACTAATGTTTAACAGCAACAACATAAACAACAGCAACAAAAGAAAAGCTTGCTGAGGCGAATACCAAGTAATTGTCAACAGAAAAATGTTGTTCCTCGATTTTGCCAACTAAAAACATCTAAAAAAAGGAAAATAGTTGATTGCAAGATAAATCAACAAAAACGTTAGAAAAACATAAAAACATCAGAAACAAAAATGTTTAGAAAATATTATTTTTATTGAGACACAAGAAGAACTGAAATGAAAGCCTTGGGAGCATAAAAGAAAATCAAAAAATGAAAAAAAATGAAAAAGAAAGAAAGAAAGAAAGGTACTTAAGCGATTTCCGCTTTCAACATAAACAAACAGAAAAACTCAACGAGATACGCATTAAAAATTTTGACACACATTTCAAAATTACAAAAAAAAATTTACATATGAAAGATAAAAAATATATTTTTTGAAACTCAACTCAATGAAAAGAGTTGCATGAACACTGTTGATAAGAGTGTAGCGGCTCCCGAAAAAACAACGTTATTTCTGTTCCGCCGTTTAAGCTGAAATTAATTAATATTAAATTTGTCTCATTTCCAATTCCTTCTGACTAAAAATATTACGAACTTTAGCCAAAAAATAATAATCACTTTTGAATTAAAAACCACTAACAACCAATTTGTTCGAAAAATAAATTAAAATAAATTAAAACTAATTTTCGTTAAAAAAGCAGTAGGCTTCAATATTTTTTTTTATTAAAACCAAAAAAAACAAAGATATACAAAAAAATATAATTTTTTTTTATAAAAGTTATTAAATAAATTATGTTTGAAAATACTCGTATAAACAATAATTAATTAACGATTTCTTTTTCATTTACAAATTAATGCTTAAAACAAGATGATCAAATTTCACTTTAATGTCGATTAAACAGGTATGTGACGCAAATCGATTGATTTCAAAACGATCGTTTTGTAAGCATGTGTCGAATTTCTAACGATTTTGAAAATAACTTTGAACAGCTTGAAGAAAGCTGACCAAAAGCTAAAATACAAACATGAAAGCATTTTAAATAAAAATTTATCAAATATTATTGATAAATGTATTAAAAACATACTTATTTTGAAATAACCACAAAACGAAAATTATTACAGATTTTTTTCGTTCGTTCGTTCCTAAATCATTTTGTTTTTAAAATCGATTTCTATCACATACCTAAATATATAAAATTCCACTTAATATGTTAAACTTGTAAAATATTATATCTAAATAATGTCTTATAACTCCATGTAGAAAGTACGCCCCCCGCTCATGAGTTAAAGAAGTTGGTAGTGTTTAGAAATACATCTTTCGTCTAAACAACTACAAAATGGTTTTGAACCCAAAATAAATTTAAAACTTTTCGGAATTTGCTAAAAGGTTTTAAAATCTGTTATTTTCGAAGTAACACCGCGTGTTGTTTGCTGTTGTCTTTCCATATAATTTCACATTTCGTAATATTTTACTTTTCAAGTTCCCCCATTTTCTTGTTTTCTTTAAAGAACCGCTTAAACCGAAAAAGATTATCAAATAATTTTAACATAATTATCATACTAATTATGACCTAAAGATACATATAATGACCCTGTTTTTTTTAATTTATGTTTCATGTTTTTTTCTCTTTAATTTTTGTGTTTTTGTCTTTGATATATAAAGACATTGTTTCCTCTTCGCCACTGCTAGCGTTGTTAACATAATGTTGTTTATGCTTTTAATGCTTTTGAAGATTTAGATTTCCCAAAAAAAAAAAAAAAATGAAATGATTTTATTTAATTATTAACAAATTAGCGTTAAAATTAGAGACCAAGTTAACTGTTCAGTTACTAATAATGATGATGAAATTTTCATTTTAAAGCTGTTAAAGTGTATAAATATGTACAACGCAGTTAATTTTACAAGATGTAATTAAGCGAATTAAAATTATATGATATTATATTTTAAGGATTTTTATAAAAAGATTTCAAGATTTTTCTACTTTGAAAAAGTAATAAAAAAATACTTCTTTTTCAAGCAAAATTATTTTAAGCAGTTTTTTTAAACAAACAAATTTTAAGATATTGATATAAAAAAATAATTACAGTTCTTCAAAAAAGTACTCAAAATATTAATTTCTTAATCAAAATTATTTCAAGTTCTAAATTGTTGTTTATAGCAGTGTAGCAGTGCCTCTGGTATCATGTAGACACATTATTGCTTTTTTAAAAGCTCAATGTCCATTTTATTAATTACTAGTGTATCCAGCAGTCGACTCAATCGACCGCATTCTAGAAATTAATATTAAACATTTACATAAATACATACGATAAAATACAAAAATAAAAAAAAAACATTCAAAACAAACAACTTAAAACTCTGTCTGTCTCATTTATATGCAAAAGAAAATTGGACAAACGCACATGCACACTTTGTTTATTTTTCAAGCTGAAGCTGCTGATACAGGTACGTGTAATAATAAGTGTACATGTGTTAGTAGCAACTTTAAACGCTTATGGCTCCCTAAATATAAAACCATTTAAATAAAATTCAGATTGTGTACAGTTATGTAAAAATCAGTTCAGTATTACGGTCGTAAAAGTGATCTAAAAAACGTGTTTGCCTATTAATAATATAGATTTTATTTTTATTTAAAGTGATTATTTTTCGAACAAATGGGTTGTTAGTAGTTTTTAATCCAAAGTGATTATTATTTTTTGGCTAATGTTCGTAACATTTTTAATCAGAAAGCATTGCACATGAGACAATATTCCGAAGGAACAAGGAAGAAATTTTAACATCAGTTGAAATTAATTAGTGTTGAAATTTTTTTCCTTGTTCCTTTGGAATATTGTCTCATGTCCAATTCTTTCTAACTAAAAAGGTTACGAACTTTAGCCAAAATAATAATTTTTATTAAAAACCACTTTGGATTAAAAACCACAAAAAATCACAATAGTTATCTGTAATTTCAGTCTACATAAAGACTTATTAAAATTTATTAAAAAAGACTTATAAATTAAAAAAATTCTTTGAATATTTTTTCTATCCTCAACTGTCAAACACGCGTATTTCTTGCAGCTGTTGTTAATCCTTCTAAGCAAAAAAAAATTTGCCAATAATTTACTTTCAGAATCATATCCTTTGAAATTTCAAATAAAAACTATTGAAAAATTTTACATATTATACATATTATTTTACATATTAAAATTGTGTTAATTCCTTAATAAGAAATAAGCTTAAACTGAAATAATTTTGAAAAATGTTGGTTAACTTTTCATATTAGAGAGTTTTTTGCTTGGCTTTGCAATGTAACTTTAATGAATTCATATGACGACATGTATATTGAATATTAAGGAAAACTTAAAGAAACTGCATCCTTCTCATTCTCCTGCCTTTCAATTACAACAGCCTAAACTCCCAGTCAATGTAATTTTTTCACTTTTGTTTTTTTTTTTAATTTCAAAACATATTCAATCTCTGCCAAGAATTGTAAACATCAATTTATAAATATTTATATTTTAGTTCTTCAATATTCAAACAGTTTTTTACGCCATTAAAACTTAAATGGGCCAAAACGCAAACACACTGCAACACCAAATCGACACTACAAACACACACACACACACACACAGGCAGAGAACACACACAAATTGTTTACACAAAATTTAATAAAGCAGACTGTAAAATTGCCACATCAAAGTCGGTTCTTTTTTACCATCCACATTATCACTTTGAATTTGATTCTTTTTCCGTTTTATTTTTGTTATTGATAAAAATCCAAATTAAACACCTCAAATAACACTAGTCCTGTCAACAGAAAACAATGATAAGAATCAACAGTAAAGCCAAAATATATTTAAAAAATAAAATAAAATTAAAAAACTATTATAAAAGTGTGTGAGTCATAAATAACTGATATAAAAATAGAGAAAAACACTCATAAATGAAGCAAATTAAGGGCATAAAAGCCTTCAGTATTTTTATAAATCATTGAAACTCATAAAACTTTTATAGTGCCACTAAAGTCAATAGTGAACTCGAAATGATTATATGTATATATTTTTTTTACAAATGGAAAAGTAAACAACGAATAAACATTTATATTTGAACAATAAAAAAATATATATAAATAAATAAAATTGAGAACAAATTTATTGGAAAAATCGAGTTAATCTACAAATTGACAAAAAAAATTATGAAAAAAATTTATTAAAGGAAAATTTAATTACAAAAACATGTGAAATAAAATTAGTTAAATAAACACAAGAAAAAATAAATAGTTATTTACAAACAGAATAAATCAATAAATAATTAAAATAATTAAAACAAAATAAGTTTTCTAAAAAAGTAGTAAATTTGGTCTTTTCTAAAAACCATAAGTTATAATTAATTTTTATAAATAACAGGAGAAGTAAAAAAATAAATAAATATTTTATGTAAAGAAATATTTTCTAAATGATTTCTTTACATAACGCCCAAGAAAAAACAATCGATAAATAAAAAAATATACATTTATTGTATATAGTAGTATTTTTAGTACTTTTTTTTTAAATCGAAAAATGTGTCGATATTAAAAAACAACTAAGCAATCAATTCTTAATAATCATGTTTTCAAAAATTATATAAAATCTGGAAATGTATATTTATTTTAAAAAGTAGTATTTTCAGTACTTTTTTAAGAAAAATTTCTGTAAAAAAACTAAACAATGAATCCTTAATAAGCATATTTTATGAAAAATAGTTAACAATGTGAAAATATATATTAATTTTAAAATGTAGTATTTTTAGTACTTTTTTTAAGACACGAAAAACTCGAAATTTAACAAAATCCGTTCAAATAATTCTTAATATGCATATTTTGTTAAATTCTAAATTACATTTTTATTGTAAATAGTAGTATTTTTAGTACTTTTTTTTAAAACGAAAAACAATTGATATTGAAAAAACTATGCAACCAATCCATAATAGGAGTAGTTTATGCAAAATAACAGTAAAGGTTTTAATATATAAATTTATTGTCAAAAAAAAGTATTTTTAAAATATTATTTGAAATTTTTGGCTTTTTTATTATTAATATTTTAATTAAAATCTTCAAACTTAATATTTCGCTTTCTCTGTGAAAAGTTTTTCAAAAAGGTACTTAACTGCTTAATTTTGCAGCTTTTAAAAAAGTAGTAGTGCTGGCAATTTTAATGCCTTTTGCAGAACAACTTTTTAGTACTTTTTAAAAATTTCCAAGTTTATTTTCTTTGCATGAATCAATTTCTTTTCAATAAAAGCACAAAGTATTTTTCATTTTAAATAACCTCCAAATTTTATTTAACTGATTAATTTTGCGCCCTCAAAAAAAGGAGTATTTCAGCGCTTTTGAACTACTTATTTCTAAAAATCATAAATTGATTTTCCACGATATAAAAAGTTTGCTTTCAATATTAATAAATAAAAAAATAAATATTAAAAAAGTAGTATATTTGTGCAAAATTTTTCTTTTTAAAAATGATAAAACCTGAAATTTATAGAAAAACTAAACATCTGTTTTACGTGTATATTCTAAAAAAATGTTGTTAAAAACTTTAGTAAAATTTTTAAAAGTATTTAAAATAGTAGTATTACAAGTACTTTTTCTCTGAAATTTTCTGTTTTTATTGCTATATTTTTTTTTATATTAAAAAGCATACAAAAATATGTATTTATTTTTCAATTAAATTAATTTTGTTTAAATTAAATTTAGAGAGAAGTTAAATGCCTAAATTTTAAGTATTAAAAAGATAGTGTTTTTGCTACTTTTTAAAAATTATGGAAAAATTTT
The DNA here is from genome assembly GCA_956483585.1 of Gymnocheta viridis. NCBI lineage: Eukaryota > Metazoa > Arthropoda > Insecta > Diptera > Tachinidae > Gymnocheta > Gymnocheta viridis. The sequence goes on along the minus strand of OY101444.1, from coordinate 81,366,648 downwards.
CCGAAAACTTTCAAGAATATTTTTATTTTTTTTCTCCAAATTGTTTCCGATTTCTTTTGATAATACGAGTATCTCCTATCATTCTTAAATCATTTCTAAATATATTTTTTTACAAGGAAAAATATAAAAATCAGCAGGTTGCACCTGCTTATTTTGCAATCTGCAACAGCCAGAATATTATAAAATGCAAAAAAAAAAAACTGAAAGGAAAAATCATTTTGAATAAAATAGTTTTTTAATTTTTTTGTTTTTTTTTTCTCTTCAATTCGAAGAAACATAAATTCAAAACTGAAAAACGTGCATAAAAACGAAAGACAATCATTTCCAATAATAATGGTACACAAAACCATCTTCCAGCTCCATGAAAAAAATAAAAATTGTAAGAAAAAAAGTAGTTTTTAAATGCAAAAACCGACAAGATAATGAAAATATAAAAAAAGTTTGAAAACAAAGAAACAAAAGTGCCAGGAAAGACAAAATGCTAAGAAGAAATAAAATAAAAAAGAAACTAGTTTACAATTTCGTGGCCAATTTTGTGTCAACCACTGGCCAAGACACTGGCTGAGTGAAAAAAAAAAAGTAAAAAACAAAATTGCCAAGCCAAAGAAAAAGAAATGAATGCAACAGTTAAAGTTTTCTGGTTCTGCTTTTGCAACAAACACAGTGAATGTCAGTTGTTTGCAATGACTCTGGTGCTTTTTTTAACGTCTTACGGTCTTGTTTACCGGCCATTCTTCTGTTGTGGTGCCTGTAAGTGTTTGCCTGGCTGCCAGCCTTCATATCTTGTTTTGTGTTGGCTTTATTGCAACTGCTGCTGCAACAATGATGACAACAAATGGCATGTTGCATATGCGTGTTGTAATGCTGTTTTTGTGTTTTATTATTTAAAGAAAATTGCCACAAAACTTTAAAATGTTTCTTTAATTTTATTTAATAGCAAGAAACACTCACACAAGCTGCTTTAGTTTTAGCTCATCATCTGTGTAAAATGCCTGATGACGAAAGTTTGAAAAAAAAATACAATTGTTTTTTTTTGCTTGCAACAACATATTATGTGATGTGTTGCATATGATGACTTTGCTGCACTGATGAAGTGCAGACAGCCACAAATGACTTTTTAAAGGTTTGAAGAAAAAATAAATGAATAATTCTTTTCATTTTTTTCATTTCGTTAATTTTATTTTCATTTAAACACTTAATGAGTTTGAGGGATTAAAAAAACAAGAGATGAGCAAAAGCTTGAGGTGGAATGAAAAAATGTGGTCAGCTGAGTGCTAAAAACAACAAGAGCATTTTTAAAGTCAACTCTTAATCAATTTGAAGAATCGTGAAAGCAAACAAAGTAATTAATTTTATTATCTTAAATAAGTAAAGAGAAAAATGTGTTTTAATCAATCAAAAACTTGGGCCAACATTAAAAAAGAATCAATTATTAAATGGACTTGAACGCATGATAGCAAATCAAGTAATAATTTATTAGTTTAAAAGAAGTAATAAAAATACTACATTTTTAATCAAAATCATTTCAAGCCGAATTTATGATTTTTATAACAAATTTTTTGAGTTTTGTTTTCTAGAAAAAAGTACTAAAAATACTACCTTTTTAATAAAAATCATCTCAATTACTTTCTGATAACATTTTTTGCTTAATTAAAAATACTTTAGAACTTTTGATAAAAATTTATAAGTTTTCTATTTTGAAAAAAGTACTAAAAATCCTACCTTTTTAATCAAAATCATTTCAAGCACTTTTTAATAAAATTTCTTGAAGGCATATAGATTGACAAACTCACTCGCAGCAAATAACATTGTTTCTCTTTCAGAATTAATTAAATTGAAATTTTTTCGACTCGGAAAAACGAACTAAAAATACTACTTTTTGATAAAAATCATTTTAAGCAGTTGTTGATAATATTTATCGATTAACTAAACATATTTTAGAGTTTTTATTAAAAATTTTATAGATTTTCTATTTTGAAAAAAGTATCAAAAATCCTACTTTTTTCTTTAAAATCATTTCCAGCACTTTTTGCAGACATATTTTGATTAATTCAGCTTGTTGTAGTATTTGTAAAAAAAGATTTTATAATTTTTTTAAGTAACAAAAATACTACCTTTTTAAAGAAAATCACTTCCAATTAACCAGGGGGAAAATTACGGCATTCGATATCGAACGAAATCCCATACAAAAATTTTTTTTAATTTGTATGGAAATTTCGTTTCATATTTCTAAGAAAAATAAATTATAAAATTATTCTGATTTATTCGACCTTTTTATTAAATTTTATTAAATAACTTATTCAAGCTTTAGGTCCAGAAAATATATATAAATTATTTATTTAGTCCGATATTTCGCTTTGTTCTTTTCACAATTTTTTTTATTTTTTATTTATTTTTTTTATTATTTTTTCAAACAAATTTAGAATAAGTTTTTATTGGTTTGTGAAAACAATAATTGTTATTATTAATTTTTAATTAAATATATCCTTAAAGAAGTTTTCCATTGAGACAGCGAAATATCGGATAAAATAAATCATTTCTATTTACTTTTTGGACCTAAAGCTTGAATTAATTATTTAATTAAAAAAAATTATAATTTTTGTATTTTGTAAACGAACTACATTTTTGATCCAAATCATTTTGAGCAGTTTTTAAAAATATTCTTTTCTGAATTAATGACATCTTATGATTTAAAAAACAACTTATATCACTTAAAGTATATTTTCAAAATGTGTGTTTCTTAACTGAACTTTTAAAAAATTTTTTATAGTTTCTATAATTATAAAAAAATACTACGCTCTCGATCAAAATTATTTCAAGTAATTTATAAAAATATTTTTTTATCTATTTAACCACATTTTAGCATTTTTTTAACAAATTGAAAATTTTTCTACTCTGAAACAAGTACTTAAAGTACTACCTTTTTCATCAAAATCATTTTCAAGCTCTTTAATGAATTTTTTTTTATCTGTTAAAGTTTTTATTAAAAATCTTAAAGTTTTTATATTTTGAAAAAATGTACCAAAAATACTACTTTTTAAATAAAACTCTTTCAGCACTTTTTTGAACGCGTTTTACTTTATTAAGCTTAGTTTAGTAAAATTAGAAATAAAAATTTACAATTATTCTATTTTTTAAGAAATACTAAAAATACTAAATTTTTAATCAAATTTTTTTCAAGCACTTAAGATTTTTTTATTAATTAAGCATATTTTGGAATTTTCATTGAAAATTTTATAGTTTTTTATTTTTAACAAAAACATTCTTGCAACTTTTAAGTCGTTTTTGCTTAATTAAACATAAAAAAATTTTAGTTTTTCTATTTTGGAAAAAGTACTAAAAATACTACCATTTTTATAAAAAAAATTTCAAGCAGTTTTTAAAATGATTGTTTCTTAATTTATGAAATTTAAGGCTTTAAAAACGTGATACTTCTTCTTTGCAAAAAGTACTAAAAATACTACCTTTTTATCAAAAAAAAAATGTTTTCCTATTTAACCAAAATATTTTTTTTTCTTAAATTTATATTTTTCTACTCTGAAAAAAGTACTACAAATATTACCTTTCGCATTAAAATCACTTTCAGCTCTTTTGGATAACATATTTTGCTTAATTAATTATATAGAACTTTTATTTTGATTTTGAATTTTTAAGCATTTCTGGCACTTTTTGAAAATTGTTAAGCTTAATCGTTAATTAAACTTAGCATAAAATTTTTTAGAAGAAATCATAATGTGCCTACTTTCAAAGATACTGGCTCTTTGAACAACTTCATTAAAAGAAATTAATTTTTTTACAATAAATCTGCATTTTGCTTTAAATTTTCCTTCAAATGTTCTGCTTTTATTAACAATCCAAAAAAATGTTTTTTATATTTTTTTTATAATTTTATTAAGTTGCCAACATGTCAGTCACACCAGTTATCCTGTCTCACATGAATAAAATATTTATAAGCAAAAAATGCAATAACAGGAAAAAAGTAAGAAAGATAATTTTGGTGGCAAAGAAGTTCAGGCAGAAAAAGCATTTGACATTATGAATGAAAAAAAAGACACTCTGACTACGCCATAATGTCTGTGTAGGTTTATAGTTGAATGTGTTAATGTTCAAAAAAAGATACTTTTTTGTCTATGTACTCTTCATAAAATATCCTTTAAGTTCGTGTTCAAGTTTTTATCCGAGTATGCAAGAGTTGTTGGAAAACAAAAAAGGATTTTTCCTTTCTTTTAAATTGTGTCATACAAGTTGTTAAGGACTCCCTTAATACAGAGATGTCTGCTGCAACATTTTTATATTTTTTGTATTTTTTTTTTTGAAAAACATCATAATTATTTTGTATTCGTACTTATCTTTGAAATTCATATAGTTGTTGCAAAACTACTCGTAAATTGTATGAATATTTTCTATTTTATATATTTAATTTTCAAGAGATATTTTCTTTTGCAAAACTTTTATTACGAGCAAAAAGAATGTTCATGTTCTTCATTTTATTCATAATAATTTGAATACCGTATAATTGTGCTGTGATTTGTCTGTCTGTGATGTGCTTAGAAATTTTGTTTCTAGTTGCTATCAGTTTTATTTAACATGCCAACAAGCATCGTGTTGCATAAATTTATACTGTCAGCAGTTTTATTCTTGCCTTAAAATCCTTTAATATTGAAGTTTAATGCTAGTTTGTATCCTTTATCTCTTTTCCCCCTGTTTGTTTTATTCCATAACTTGTCTCTTGCTCTTGTATCCTTTAATTACATGTAAACGAGTTTGTTTATGTGTAGTTTATATGTTCAACATAAATATCTGCAAATGTAAGTGTTTCTTTGTCCTTCCCACTGCGTTTACAAAATGAACTCTATAGAACTTTTCATACGTGTGTCTTGTGTTAAAAGTAACTCAACCAAACCGAACTGGGACTTAAATGCAACACACACTGACTGCAAGGTAAGAACTAAATACTTCAGTTACTCCTGCATTCGTATCATTTGTAAATTATAGATAAATACTTTGCAATTCATGATACAAATAATAATATAAATAAGTTCTTAAAACATACAGAAACGAATGTGAATTTATACAGTTAAAGCAGGGATGGACAGGCACGGGCACAAGCAGTATTTATGGGTGCTCTCTTTTTTGACACTAAACTGCGCTTCGTTCAAAGCTTTAAAAATGTCTTAAATTACGTAGCTTTACACACTTCGTCAGCAATTTTTTTTATCATGTATCGTTTATTTTGTGGGCAGATTCTCGTTTTCTTTAAGAAAATCTATATTATTAGAAGGCAAACACATTTTTTTAGATCGTAATACTGAACTGATTTTAGATAGATTTAAATGCTTTTAAAAGGATTTTTACATAGATGTGCACAATCTTAATTTTATTTAAATCGCTTCGATAGTTAGGGAGCTATAAGCGTTTAAAGTTGCTACTAACACATGCACACTTATTATTACACGTTAGAGTTGTGCAAAATCGTTCCTTTTGTGGAATCATTCCGACCGATCCGAAAGATGAAAGGAACTAGGTCGTTCCTTTCGTTCATCGTTCCTTTTTTACTTTGAACTGTGTAGGAACGAGGAACGAGTGAAAATGTCTGTTGCTCCTAAAAACGTCAACAAACATTGGTTATTGTTTGTTTTCATTTATTGGATATAATAAAAAAAGTTCTACAAGTGCTTTCGTAAAATATTTGTAATAAATTATAACTGTTATAAAATAAATTGTAAATATAATATTGTCCATTATGTTTTCAACATTGATCTCTATACAAAAAGTCAACCTTGTTCTAATGGTATAGAATATGTGAACGAAATAATTGTAGCAAATAGTCTTTAAGAGTAAGCAATTTGCTTTTCATACTGATTTTGACAATTATCAGAACAAGTTGATGATTCCTCAAGACGGTTTGCATTTGCGGAACGAGGAACGATTAAAAAGGAACGTTTAGATCGGTTCGAATCGTTCCAATTAGGGAATCGTTCAATGGAAATAGATCGTTCCGGAACGACACAACTCTATTACACGTGCATGTATCAGCTTCAACTTGAAAAATTAATAAAGTTTGGATGCGTGTTTATCCAATTTGCTTTTGGATAGAACTGAGACAGAGTTTTAAGTTGTTTATTTTGAATATTTATTTGTTTTTGTATTTTATCGTATGTGTTAATGTAAATGTTTAATATTAATTTCTAGAATGCGGTCGATTGAGTCGACCGCTGAATACACTAGTATAAATAAATAGATCCACAGGATCTCTCTAGACTCCTTTCGTTAACAATGTTTCACATATTATTTGTTTCAAAATTCAGAAACAAGATTTTTGTGAAATCGGCAGCGACAATTACGAGTATGTTTTGAACCCGCAACAATATTCATAAGAGTAGAAGGATGCTTTAGAAATGTGGTTAACTGCTGCAGGAAAAATCTCATTTATTCTCACTCTATAACTTTTTCATTTTGTGATAAAATTTTTAAGCAATGAAGATAAATTTATACTCTGTGTTCATTATTTCTTCCTTTTGTTTCTTACGTCGGTTTTTTTGTTTTTATTGTGGGACACTTAACTAATAATGTTCTGGGTTGTCTGTTTGTGTGTGTGTTAACATTGACACATACACACCTTCATACCAGTTGATCCTTTTATTCATGTGTTTTACATCAACACATTCACGCGCGCCCACCTACACTTCTTCACATGCACAGAAGAAATATCCTTCACATAATATGTTATAATTAATGCTCTTGAAGGTTGGTATCTGCTCCAAGTTGTGCCTTGTAGTAGTAGTAGTTGTTGTTGTTATTATTGTTGTTGTCCTGGAGAGCATTACACCGTGTGTGTTATATGTTTGTGTGAATCTCGTGTCGTGTTGGCCTGAAGGGTTTATCAGCACAGCAGCAGCAACAACAAACAAAAAAAAAAGAAAAAAGTTGTTGGTTAGTTTTTCGTGGCAATCTTAATAAAGTGAAATAGGTGTAGAGTTGTTAACGAAAGAAAAAAACAACCCAGAGTTACTTCACAAAGCAGTCCTTTTGAACACACACTCCTGCATAATTATCCTGACTTTTGTTACGAAAAAAAAACAGAATTATGAAGCAACAAAAAACTGCTGCTGTTTATGAGTTTTTGCTTTAAAATTTAATTCAAAAACTTGTTAAATTTATTTTTGTATTTTTAATTATTTAAAAAAATAAATTCTCAACAAATAAAACTTTCTGAAATAAGATGTCGAGGCATAAACTCGAATAATAAATTTAACAAATATTTGAGAATTTAATTTAGTGACTATTTAACTCATTCCTAAATTATTTAAGCAATTTAAGGTCTGGTTTTTTTTAATAAAAATTTTTAATGTTTTCAATATTTCGTTCCTAATTTTTTTAACTTTTAAACTTTACCATGACCGCTTTCTTTTATGGCCAAAACTTATTCGAAAAAAATGTATGCATATTATAATTTTATTCTAAAAAATTTTCGTTCCTAATAAATATGTTGAAACTGAAACCAGTAGCAGTTTATATTTCTTAAAAAAAAAATTGCTAAAGTTTTTGTAAAATTCCTGGAAGAAGCCAACTATTAAACAATAAAATTAATATATATTTGGCTTTGCAATTTGTATGACTGTGTGTGTGTGTGTTTGTATGAGTGTATTTGCATGAGTGTGTTTTTGTTACACTGCGGTTATTATCAAGTTTAAAAGATCTTTTATCTGTGAGTTTAAAACTTAAAACTCTTCATTAAGCATGACAATTGTTGGAAGAAAATTATGTTTATTACACGACATGAAACCAGTTTAACGAAAGAACAAACAAGCAACAAACAGCACAAATTCTAGCAATAACAAAACCAACCGACAGCCGACAACACGGCAGAAAGTCATGGAATATTCTTTTTTAAAGAAATGGCTTAATTTACTCGAAAACTTTAAAAGAAAAACGAGGAAGACAAAGCAAATAAACTTAAAAACTAATAAAAACAAACACACCGCTCGCTGATTACAAAGACAATTCAAACAATGATGATAATAATAATTAAGATGAAAGATGATGATGATGACGATGTTAATGACGATGATCTTGGTTACCTGATATTTCTAGCTGATCAACTTAACAAAATACTCAGGGGGTTTCAAAGAATTGAGGAGGTTGTGTTAATTTATCTCGTTTGTATTTATTTGAATACTTCACAATAAAACATTTTCATTGTCTTCATCGAAGTCGTAAATTAATACAGAAATTTCTATTCGAGACAGAAAACTAAACTGTCATCTGTCTGAAAACGAGCGAACATCTTCTTATAAATAAAAATGACAAACGTCTGGGTAGAGGAATTAGAATTAATTAAATGTCAATAATTCAGAAAAACACAGACAAAAAGACCATTAAATTTTAAACTTAAACTCATTATTCAAATAAGTTTTCAAGTTAACATTCAAGCAAATTCATTAAGTTTCACATTAAAAACTCATTCATTTCAATTATTAAAATTTAACAGCTTTTGTTTTTTTTTGGTTTGAAATCAAACTTTAATTTTCATCAATTCTTTTGTTTAACAAATCAAAACCTCGTTAAACAAGTCTAAAGTGTTAAATATATAAATTAGGAAAGTGCGATCAATCGATTATTCATATATGCTGATTAACCGAAATCCGATTAATCGATTATTTGATTAATCAGAGTATTCGATTATTCAATTTCCAAAATACCAGCTCTTAAAATAAGTCTTATTTTTCAATACATAAATTATTTCCCTAATTTTAGTGAATATCCACACGTTCTAACTAATAAAAATCCGATTAATCGATTATGTGATTAATCAAAATATCCGATTGTTGAATTTGCAATATAAAAGCTTTTAAAATAAATCTTAGTGCTGAATTTACAAATCAGGGAAATGCAATTAATAAATTATTTAAACATTCTGATTAATCGAAATCCGAATTATCGCTTATGTGATTATTCAAAATATTCGATTATTTAATTTTCAAAACAAAAACTTTTAAAATAATTCTTAGTGTTAAATATATAAATTAAGGAAGTGCGATCAACCAGTTATTTATATCTTCTGATTAATCAAAATCCGATTAATCGATTATGTAATTAAACAAAATATTTGATTATTCAATATACAAAACAAAAACTCTTAAAATAAGTTGCGCTTTCGATTATTCAATTATTCATAAATTCTGATTATGTTTAATAAAAACCAGATTAAACGATTATAATTAATCAAAATATGTGTTTATTCAATTCCATGATTAATCAATTATTTCTGATTTGGATTAATCAAAACCATGTACAAAGCTTGATTGAGAACCAATTAACCGCACTTCTCTAATATAAATAGTTTCATAAATAAAATTTCGTAACATTTTGCAAAACCAATTAAATTTTGTTTCTTATTTTTTTACAGGTGACATTTTATCTGGCGTGTGTTTTGTGGGCCAATTGGACACCCACTCTCGGGGTGTGTTTCTCATTATACCACTGTGCATTTATTTGGCGATTGGTGCCCTCTTTTTGCTGGCCGGTTTCATTTCACTCTTTCGCATACGCACCGTCATGAAGACAGATGGCAAAAGAACCGATAAATTAGAACGACTGATGATGCGCATTGGCTTCTTTTCGGGTCTGTTTATTTTACCGGCACTTGGGTATTTGGGTTGCTTGTTCTATGAATATTATAATTTTGATGAATGGATGATACAATGGCACCGCGATATCTGCAAACCCTTTTCAATACCTTGTCCTCTGCCGATAGCGGAGGGCTTAGTGTCGCGGCCGATATTTCAGATTTATATGGTCAAGTATTTGTGTTCAATGCTGGTGGGCGTCACCTCAAGTGTGTGGCTGTATTCCAGCAAGACAGTGGTGAGTTGGCGTAATTTTGTGGAACGGCTGCAGGGTAAAGAGACAAGAACACGGGGGCAGGCGTATGTGTAAGTTTTTGTTTGGAATTTCTAATTAAGTAGGTTTACAAAAAAAAAAGATGTGTGAAATTATTAAAAAAAGAACTATTAAAATAAGAAAAAAATGATTTTTTTTGTTAGACCTTTCAAAAGTGATGTTTGTAATAACCATGTAAAAAAAATATATAAAAAAATGATGATGATGAAAACATGTGACCGACAACAAAGCAATTGAGTGCTCAAAAATTTTTTTAATTTTTTTTTTTATTTTTATTTTTTTAAAGAGAGAAAATTATCTAAAAATTATTCTGATTTATTCGACCTTTTTATTAAATTTTATTAAATAATTTATTCAATATTTAGGTCCAGCAAATAAATATAAATGATTTATTTTATCCGATATTTCGCTTTCGCAATGGAAAACTTCTTCAAGTATATATTTAATTAAAAATTAATAATAACATTTATTGTTTTCACAAACCAATAAAAACTTATTCTAAATTTGTTTGAAAAAATAATAAAAAATTTTCAAAAAGAAAAAATTGATAATTATCAATTAAAAAAAAGCTGAAAAAGCTTTCCATTCAGAAATCGAAATATCGGATAAAATAAATCATTTATATTTATTTTCTGGACTTAAAGCTTGAATAAATTATTTAATAAAAAAAAAAGAAAATGATCTAATATAAAAAGAGAGTTAAATTTTCGAAGCACTTTTAAGCTTAAAAATAAATAAAAATGAAAGTTTTTAAGAGAAAATTAAGGTGAAATTTTGGACAGTGGGGGGTCGATTAACAAATAAATGCCAAAAAATATATAACTTCAAAAATTATGTTAAAATTTATTAAAATGTTTTGGAAAGTTCTAAATTTAAAAGGGAAGCAGGACATCCAATTACAAGGATTGCATGATAAGCACAGTGGGCGGGCCGTAGTCAACTACTTCGGTTATGAAATATTTTATGCGCTTTGTAATGTGCGTAAAGCTTAAATCATTTTAAAATAAGTCGAACCAGCAGCTTAAAAGTGTTTTTATTTGTTAACGATTCGTGATTGTGATTGGCCGCACAGAGTCCTGGCAATCAGTTTGAACAAAACTGCTTTTATTTATTTGTATCATTTTAGAGAAAAAGAAGTCTTTGGGAAACGTTGATTTTTTTTCACAGAAATTTTTTTTTTAAGTTTGTTACTCAGTTGCTTGAATGTTTATTTATAATTTTTTTTTTAATTTAAATTCATAAGTAAAAAAGCTTTACATGTGCCCTACATTTTAAGTTAAATACAAATAGTTTTAAAAGTATAAAAAATTAAAATAAAAAAAAATTTCAAAGGAAATATCATTTAAAAAAAGTATTTCATCTTAGAAATATATTTGAGAATCATTTTTGAAACTGTTTTAAATATTTTATGTCTTCTTCACGAAGACGAGCACGAATTAACTGCCTGATCGCCGATATCGAAAGAAACATTACTTTCGAATTATTACAGATGAAACAAAAACAACTTTTAAAATTTTGTTTTTGTTTTAAATAATTCTACGAAAGAAAATTTTCCTTCGATATCGGCGAACAGGCATTAAGTTTTTACAATTTAATATATTTTACATCGTTTTTTTTTTGGCGAAATCAGGGGAGACATATTGTGGTTTTTTCAAGAATTTTCAAAGTCTGAATTGCTTAAATCAAGGGATAACACCATGCAACAAAATAATTGTTTTCGGCACTCGATAACCACTATAATTTTTTATGTTCAGCTGACTATAAAAACAAGCGAGATTTTAATTTCTATAAATAAATTTTTAAGTTTTATCAATTCTAAAAAATGTATTTGTTTGAGGCTTCGCCATAGATTTTATGATAACTTAAGGACGACTTAAGCAAATGGGTTAAAAAAATGTATTAAAGAAATTAAATTTAAGCCATCTTTATATTCAACTAGCATTATTTTTTTAAATACTCAACGGTTTCATAGTTTTTCAGAATAAAATGATGAAAACAATTTTCGATTGCAAGATTTGAAAATTTAAATTCTTAGAAAATTTGAAAGCGACAAAATCTCCGAATCAGAAAATCAAAAGGTAAAATATTGATTTTATTCTCTATAAAAAGTAGGTACCTGGTTTAAGTTAAAAAAATACTCTTCCCTAAAATTTTAAATTTCAATCAAAAAGAACAGTAAATATTTTAGTTGTGTTTTTCTTGTTGCCTGGTGTAGTTTACGTCAGTTGCCAGTTCGTGTCTCAATTTCCCATATTTTAATTAAAACTATTCATTTATAAAGTAAAGATGAAAAATAGCGCAAGGTACAGCGTAACATTTCATACGCAACTCGCAGTTTGAATTACAGAAAAGGCCACAAAGAAATAAAAATATTAAGACAAGCTTTACATGGGAAATAAATCATGAAGAAAGTAAAAATCTCTCCAATTGCATTTCCGTCGGGTGCTCATTTAACCCTTTCACTACCAACTGATTTTTGTGAATAAATATTTTGTTTGACTCAAAATTATTATAACAGATTCATAAATTGTGTAATTAAAATAGATGATAATATCACTAAGTTTCCTAAGACTTTCTAATATAAAAAAACAATTTTAATTTAAAATAGAATCAGTTTTTTTTTCTTATTTTTGCTAGAATTTTTTTTTAAGTCTACATTATCGCGTCCTTCCTCCATGTGCTAAAAATTAACTAAATAGAACAAAATTGTTGAAGAAATTTTATTTTAAGTTATTTTTAAATAGTTTTAGTTAAAAATAAAAAAAAAACTAACAAACAAAAATCAATTCTAATAATTTGTTAAGCTTTTGTTTTAAGAAAATGTTAAGAAAAATAAGTGTAGAACTTTTGTTAAAATTTTGTAAATTTTGTAAAAAGTAGAAAGTGAAAAGGAACGAAATAAATTTGATGGTAAATTAAAAAAAATATTATAAAAAGACTTAAAAACTGAAACTAGCGCAAGGAAGCTCTTAAAGTTGTTAAAAAAAATTACAAGACAAATTTATGAAAAAAGCTGCTAAATTTTAAATTTTAAAGTAAAAAAAAGTTTAAGAGAACTTAAAATATTCCAAAGCAAACAAAAAAAATTTCTTAAACTTAAACTAATAAAACGAAGCTCTAAAGATGTTAGAAAACGTTTGCAAGATAAATTAATTAGAAAAGCATAAAATATTAAAGTAGAAAGAAAAACTGAAAATATATTAAACCCACAAAAAATATTTTTATTTTAATTTTACAAAAAGCTAACTAACGAAAAAACTAAAGTTATTAAAAACACTTTGGCAAGAAAAAGTGATTAAAACAGCAGCAAAGCCTGAAAGCTAAAGTAGAAAGGAAAAAAAAGTTTAAGAAAATTAAAATTCCTGAAAAAAATAACATTGAAAAGCTTAAACTTTTAAAAGAATATTCAAAGTTTCTGTAAAGTTTGTACAAGAAAAATTAAAACATCTATTAAAAAACTTTAAGAAACTGTCCAAGAAAATTTAAAAAAATAGATATACATATAAAAAAAAGCTCAAAAGCTTTTACCCAAAACAAGAAGACAAAAAATAAAAATATATTAAAAAAAGTTTGGTTTATGTAGATAAATATATATGTATATATAAACCAAAAGCTCTAGCCAATAAAAAGCTCCAAAAATTTAATTTTTTTAAAAAGCCTAAAAGCTTTAAAGAAAAACAAAAGTCAAAAAAAGTTTAAGATATATATAGATACATATAAAAAAATAAAAAGCTCTAACCAATAAAAAGCTCACAAAATGAAAATTTTTATAAAAATCGTAAAATCTTCAAATAAAAAGAAAACTAAAAATTTTGTTGGAAAGCACGAAGCTCTTCAAACTTATCCAAAAGCTTTTTTCTATACAATTTTTTTATTGAAAAAATCTTTCACACAAGTTGGGCAATTTCGTAAACGTTCGAAAATAGGAATTTGATGGTTTTTTATAAATCGAAATTTCAAAACTTTAAAATAGTAATTTGAATATTCGAGCTTGTTACTCTAAAATAGAAAAGAATTTCATGCGTATAATTATATGGAAAATAAATTTCAGTTTTTTTCCATTTTCTTTTTAATATGTATCCGGATTTAATTTAAAAATAATAATAAATGAAATGTTTTTACAAAATTTTTATGAAAAATTAAAAAAAACTGAGTGTTTTACATAGAAACTTTTAAAACGAAATTTATGCAATTTGTGCAATTTTCTGTCGCATTTAGAGAAACAGACCCGTAATGCTTGCAAACGTTTTGTTGTTGCTAAATAAAGCTCTAGAACTCTCCCATAGAAATGGTAAAAGGCTTTAACTTATTCATTTGTTTAAGAGCTTTCACAACTAACCAACAATATTTGCTTTAACTTTGATGCTCTACAGACTTCTCATTCGTTCGAATCAAAATTTCATACAATATCTTTAGTTTTTCCAAAAATATTTGTTTTAAAGTTTCCAGGATGATCTGCTTCAGCTTCCTTCCAAACTTTTAATAATCAATTTCAATGTATTTTTAAGAAAACGTTTAATATTTTAACGCATAAGTAAAATATTAGTTTGACAACGAAAATTATATTGAACAAAAAAATAAATGTTTCAAGAAATTAAAAAACTTGAATTATTTTGAAAAATGTGTCCAAATTTGTATTTTTATATTTAAAAAGCAACTAAAATAAAAAATATTATTTAAAAAAAATTTTTCATTATTTATTTCGTTCCTTTTTAAAACCTGCCTCCTTAAAAAAACAACAACAAACTCCACAATTGATTTTATGACGTTGTAGTCATTTATTATAAATATATTATTTTTAAGGCTCTAAAATTAAGTTTATATATTAAAAATAATTATAAATAATTATGTAAATTAAACTATTAAATAACTAATTTATATGAAATAAAAAGAAAAATATTTATTATTATTTAAGAGTGAAAATTAATTTTTCTAAAAACTAAAAACTGCCATTTAAAAATACGAAAACAAAAATACTTAATTTCAAGCAAAAAGCAAAACTAAAACTAAATACAAATTAAAAAACTTTAAAAAGAAATATTGTAAATTATAAACAAAAAATCTTTAATATTTAAGGCATGTTTCATTGGGAAAAAAATAAAAATAAATATTTAAACGTAAATAAAAAACTTTAATTGTTAACGACTGAAAAAATAACAAAAAAAAAATAACACAGTGTTTTATTTCACAAAAGAGAAGTAGTGTAAAAAAAATATTTCAAAAATGTTCAACTCAAATTTCCAGTGCAATTAAACTCTAGTCGAAGCCGACAGACAGACAAGCAAACAAAAATGTAGGAAAATATTAACAAATTGTTTAACAAATTTGTTTACAAAAACTTAAATCCAACTGAAAACTTTAAGGCACAAAAAGTACTATAAAAAAAGACACCCAACGCCAATTTTAAAACACTAGGGAAAATGTTTAATAAAAGAAAATTCAAAAATATATATATAAATATTTGAGGCCATTTAATAGCGTTTAGTGCGGCTAGTAAAATATAGTCTTCACTAAGCACAACAAAACGAATCAACACTCTTCATACAATACTTACTTCTATGCTAAACGCTTTAAATATATCCGAAAATAAGGAGGCGTGGCAGAATTGTTTACACCATGCGAAAGTCCATGTCATTATCTTCCACTGTGTTAAATTTCATTTAAAAAGCTTAATTAATAAAGAAGTTACACGCTCAAGATATTAAAGATTCCAAAGTGGGCGTTTTTGCTTTTGGTGCTCCAACAATTTTGCTTATAACTTTGTAGATCATTAAGAAAGATATTTTAATAATTAGCAAACTGGAGAATCTCTCAGTTTTCTCAGCATTTTGTTTTCAATAAAATGTATTAAATTAGAAAAAAATAATTACCATAATTTTTTTCAATTATTAGAAAAGGCTATAGCCTTTTCTTTTTGAGCGTTACTGATACGCCAATAAAAAAAATACATGTGGGACTCGAGAACTGCCATGGCAAAGCTATTGCATAGCATTTTGTTTTCAATAAAATGTATTAAATTAGAAAAAAATAATTACCATAATTTTTTTCAATTATTAGAAAAGGCTATAGCCTTTTCTTTTTGAGCGTTACTGATACGCCAATAAAAAAAATACATGTGGGACTCGAGAACTGCCATGGCAAAGCTATTGCATAGCATTTTGTTTTCAATAAAATGTATTAAATTAGAAAAAAATAATTACCATAATTTTTTTCAATTATTAGAAAAGGCTATAAGCCTTTTCTTTTTGAGCGTTACTGATACGCCAATAAAAAAATACATGTGGGACTCGAGAACTGCCATGGCAAAGCTATTGCATAGCATTTTGTTTTCAATAAAATGTATTAAATTAGAAAAAAATAATTACCATAATTTTTTTCAATTATTAGAAAAGGCTATAGCCTTTTCTTTTTGAGCGTTACTGATACGCCAATAAAAAAATACATGTGGGACTCGAGAACTGCCATGGCAAAGCTATTGCATAGCATTTTGTTTTCAATAAAATGTATTAAATTAGAAAAAAATAATTACCATAATTTTTTTCAATTATTAGAAAAGGCTATAGCCAGCATTTTGTTTTCAATAAAATGTATTAAATTAGAAAAAAATAATTACCATAATTTTTTTCAATTATTAGAAAAGGCTATTATAGCCTTTTCTTTTTGAGCGTTACTGATACGCCAATAAAAAAATACATGTGGGACTCGAGAACTGCCATGGCAAAGCTATTGCATAGCATTTTGTTTTCAATAAAATGTATTAAATTAGAAAAAAATAATTACCATAATTTTTTTCAATTATTAGAAAAGGCTATAGCCTTTTCTTTTTGAGCGTTACTGATACGCCAATAAAAAAATACATGTGGGACTCGAGAACTGCCATGGCAAAGCTATTGCATAGCATTTTGTTTTCAATAAAATTTATTAAATTAGAAAAAAATAATTACCATAATTTTTTTCAATTATTAGAAAAGGCTATAGCCTTTTCTTTTTGAGCGTTACTGATACGCCAATAAAAAAATACATGTGGGACTCGAGAACTGCCATGGCAAAGCTATTGCATAGCATTTTGTTTTCAATAAAATGTATTAAATTAGAAAAAAATAATTACCATAATTTTTTTCAATTATTAGAAAAGGCTATAGCCTTTTCTTTTTGAGCGTTACTGATACGCCAATAAAAAAATACATGTGGGACTCGAGAACTGCCATGGCAAAGCTATTGCATAGCATTTTGTTTTCAATAAAATGTATAAAATTAAAAAAAAATAATTACCATAATTTTTTTCAATTATTAGAAAAGGCTATAGCCTTTTCTTTTTGAGCGTTACTTATACGCCAATCAAAAAAGACATGTGGGACTCGAGAACTGCCATGGCAAAGCTATTGCATAGCATTTTGTTTTCAATAAAATGTATTAAATTAGAAAAAAATAATTACCATAATTTTTTTCAATTATTAGAAAAGGCTATATATAGCCTTTTCTTTTTGAGCGTTACTGATACGCCAATAAAAAAATACATGTGGGACTCGAGAACTGCCATGGCAAAGCTATTGCATAGCATTTTGTTTTCAATAAAAAGTATTAAATGAGAAAAAAATAATTACCATAATTTTTTTCAATTATTAGAAAAGGCTTATAGCCTTTTCTTTTTGAGCGTTACTGATACGCCAATAAAAAAATACATGTGGGACTCGAGAACTGCCATGGCAAAGCTATTGCATAGCATTTTGTTTTCAATAAAATGTATTAAATTAGAAAAAAATAATTACCATAATTTTTTTCAATTATTAGAAAAGGCTATAGCCTTTTCTTTTTGAGCGTTACTGATACGCCAATAAAAAAATACATGTGGGACTCGAGAACTGCCATGGCAAAGCTATTGCATAGCATTTTGTTTTCAATAAAATGTATTAAATTAGAAAAAAATAATTACCATAATTTTTTTCAATTATTAGAAAAGGCTATAGCCTTTTCTTTTTGAGCGTTAGTTACTGATACGCCAATAAAAAAATACATGTGGGACTCGAGAACTGCCATGGCAAAGCTATTGCATAGCATTTTGTTTTCAATAAAATGTATTAAATTAGAAAAAAATAATTACCATAATTTTTTTCAATTATTAGAAAAGGCTATAGCCTTTTCTTTTTGAGCGTTACTGATACGCCAATAAAAAAAATACATGTGGACTCGAGAACTGCCATGGCAAAGCTATTGCATAGCATTTTGTTTTCAATAAAATGTATTAAATTAGAAAAAAATAATTACCATAATTTTTTTCAATTATTAGAAAAGGCTATAGCCTTTTCTTTTTGAGCGTTACTGATACGCCAATAAAAAAATACATGTGGGACTCGAGAACTGCCATGGCAAAGCTATTGCATAGCATTTTGTTTTCAATAAAATGTATTAAATTAGAAAAAAATAATTACCATAATTTTTTTCAATTATTAGAAAAGGCTATAGCCTTTTCTTTTTGAGCGTTACTGATACGCCAATAAAAAATACATGTGGGACTCGAGAACTGCCATGGCAAAGCTATTGCATAGCATTTTGTTTTCAATAAAATGTATTAAATTAGAAAAAAATAATTACCATAATTTTTTTCAATTATTAGAAAAGGCTATAGCCTTTTCTTTTTGAGCGTTACTGATACGCCAATAAAAAAATACATGTGGGACTCGAGAACTGCCATGGCAAAGCTATTGCATAGCATTTTGTTTTCAATAAAATGTATTAAATTAGAAAAAAATAATTACCATAATTTTTTTCAATTATTAGAAAAGGCTATAGCCTTTTCTTTTTGAGCGTTACTGATACGCCAATAAAAAAATACATGTGGGACTCGAGAACTGCCATGGCAAAGCTATTGCATAGCATTTTGTTTTCAATAAAATGTATTAAATTAGAAAAAAATAATTACCATAATTTTTTTCAATTATTAGAAAAGGCTATAGCCTTTTCTTTTTGAGCGTTACTGATACGCCAATAAAAAAATACATGTGGGACTCGAGAACTGCCATGGCAAAGCTATTGCATAGCATTTTGTTTTCAATAAAATGTATTAAATTAGAAAAAAATAATTACCATAATTTTTTTCAATTATTAGAAAAGGCTATAGCCTTTTCTTTTTGAGCGTTACTGATACGCCAATAAAAAAATACATGTGGGACTCGAGAACTGCCATGGCAAAGCTATTGCATAGCATTTTGTTTTCAATAAAATGTATTAAATTAGAAAAAAATAATTACCATAATTTTTTTCAATTATTAGAAAAGGCTATAGCCTTTTCTTTTTGAGCGTTACTGATACGCCAATAAAAAAATACATGTGGGACTCGAGAACTGCCATGGCAAAGCTATTGCATAGCATTTTGTTTTCAATAAAATGTATTAAATTAGAAAAAAATAATTACCATAATTTTTTTCAATTATTAGAAAAGGCTATAGCCTTTTCTTTTTGAGCGTTACTGATACGCCAATAAAAAAATACATGTGGGACTCGAGAACTGCCATGGCAAAGCTATTGCATAGCATTTTGTTTTCAATAAAATGTATTAAATTAGAAAAAAATAATTACCATAATTTTTTTCAATTATTAGAAAAGGCTATAGCCTTTTCTTTTTGAGCGTTACTGATACGCCAATAAAAAAATACATGTGGGACTCGAGAACTGCCATGGCAAAGCTATTGCATAGCATTTTGTTTTCAATAAAATGTATTAAATTAGAAAAAAATAATTACCATAATTTTTTTCAATTATTAGAAAAGGCTATAGCCTTTTCTTTTTGAGCGTTACTGATACGCCAATAAAAAAATACATGTGGGACTCGAGAACTGCCATGGCAAAGCTATTGCATAGCATTTTGTTTTCAATAAAATGTATTAAATTAGAAAAAAATAATTACCATAATTTTTTTCAATTATTAGAAAAGGCTATAGCCTTTTCTTTTTGAGCGTTACTGATACGCCAATAAAAAAATACATGTGGGACTCGAGAACTGCCATGGCAAAGCTATTGCATAGCATTTTGTTTTCAATAAAATGTATTAAATTAGAAAAAAATAATTACCATAATTTTTTTCAATTATTAGAAAAGGCTATATATAGCCTTTTCTTTTTGAGCGTTACTGATACGCCAATAAAAAAATACATGTGGGACTCGAGAACTGCCATGGCAAAGCTATTGCATAGCATTTTGTTTTCAATAAAATGTATTAAATTAGAAAAAAATAATTACCATAATTTTTTTCAATTATTAGAAAAGGCTATAGCCTTTTCTTTTTGAGCGTTACTGATACGCCAATAAAAAAATACATGTGGGACTCGAGAACTGCCATGGCAAAGCTATTGCATAGCATTTTGTTTTCAATAAAATGTATTAAATTAGAAAAAAATAATTACCATAATTTTTTTCAATTATTAGAAAAGGCTATAGCCTTTAATATTAATTTAATTCTTTTGAGCGTTACTGATACGCCAATAAAAAAAGACATGTGGGACTCGAGAACTGCCATGGCAAAGCTATTGCATAGCATTTTGTTTTCAATAAAATGTATTAAATTAGAAAAAAATAATTACCATAATTTTTTTCAATTATTAGAAAAGGCTATAGCCTTTTCTTTTTGAGCGTTACTGATACGCCAATAAAAAAAGACATGTGGGACTCGAGAACTGCCATGGCAAAGCTATTGCATAGCATTTTGTTTTCAATAAAATGTATTAAATTAGAAAAAAATAATTACCATAATTTTTTTCAATTATTAGAAAAGGCTATAGCCTTTTCTTTTTGAGCGTTACTGATACGCCAATAAAAAAATACATGTGGGACTCGAGAACTGCCATGGCAAAGCTATTGCATAGCATTTTGTTTTCAATAAAATGTATTAAATTAGAAAAAATAATTACCATAATTTTTTTCAATTATTAGAAAAGGCTATAGCCTTTTCTTTTTGAGCGTTACTGATACGCCAATAAAAAAAGACATGTGGGACTCGAGAACTGCCATGGCAAAGCTATTGCATAGCATTTTGTTTTCAATAAAATGTATTAAATTAGAAAAAAATAATTACCATAATTTTTTTCAATTATTAGAAAAGGCTATAGCCTTTTCTTTTTGAGCGTTACTGATACGCCAATAAAAAAAGACATGTGGGACTCGAGAACTGCCATGGCAAAGCTATTGCATAGCATTTTGTTTTCAATAAAATGTATTAAATTAGAAAAAAATAATTACCATAATTTTTTTCAATTATTAGAAAAGGCTATAGCCTTTTCTTTTTGAGCGTTACTGATACGCCAATAAAAAAATACATGTGGGACTCGAGAACTGCCATGGCAAAGCTATTGCATAGCATTTTGTTTTCAATAAAATGTATTAAATTAGAAAAAAATAATTACCATAATTTTTTTCAATTATTAGAAAAGGCTATAGTCTTTTCTTTTTGAGCGTTACTGATACGCCAATAAAAAAAGACATGTGGGACTCGAGAACTGCCATGGCAAAGCTATTGCATAGCATTTTGTTTTCAATAAAATGTATTAAATTAGAAAAAAATAATTACCATAATTTTTTTCAATTATTAGAAAAGGCTATAGTCTTTTCTTTTTGAGCGTTACTGATACGCCAATAAAAAAAGACATGTGGGACTCGAGAACTGCCATGGCAAAGCTATTGCATAGCATTTTGTTTTCAATAAAATGTATTAAATTAGAAAAAAATAATTACCATAATTTTTTTCAATTATTAGAAAAGGCTATAGTCTTTTCTTTTTGAGCGTTACTGATACGCCAATAAAAAAAGACATGTGGGACTCGAGAACTGCCATGGCAAAGCTATTGCATAGCATTTTGTTTTCAATAAAATGTATTAAATTAGAAAAAAATAATTACCATAATTTTTTTCAATTATTAGAAAAGGCTATAGTCTTTTCTTTTTGAGCGTTACTGATACGCCAATAAAAAAAGACATGTGGGACTCGAGAACTGCCATGGCAAAGCTATTGCATAGCATTTTGTTTTCAATAAAATGTATTAAATTAGAAAAAAATAATTACCATAATTTTTTTCAATTATCAGAAAAGGCTATAGTCTTTTCTTTTTGAGCGTTACTGATACGCCAATAAAAAAAGACATGTGGGACTCGAGAACTGCCATGGCAAAGCTATTGCATAGCATTTTGTTTTCAATAAAATGTATTAAATTAGAAAAAAATAATTACCATAATTTTTTTCAATTATTAGAAAAGGCTATAGTCTTTTCTTTTTGAGCGTTACTGATACGCCAATAAAAAAAGACATGTGGGACTCGAGAACTGCCATGGCAAAGCTATTGCATAGCATTTTGTTTTCAATAAAATGTATTAAATTAGAAAAAAATAATTACCATAATTTTTTTCAATTATTAGAAAAGGCTATAGTCTTTTCTTTTTGAGCGTTACTGATACGCCAATAAAAAAAGACATGTGGGACTCGAGAACTGCCATGGCAAAGCTATTGCATAGCATTTTGTTTTCAATAAAATGTATTAAATTAGAAAAAAATAATTACCATAATTTTTTTCAATTATTAGAAAAGGCTATAGTCTTTTCTTTTTGAGCGTTACTGATACGCCAATAAAAAAAGACATGTGGGACTCGAGAACTGCCATGGCAAAGCTATTGCATAGCATTTTGTTTTCAATAAAATGTATTAAATTAGAAAAAAATAATTACCATAATTTTTTTCAATTATTAGAAAAGGCTATAGTCTTTTCTTTTTGAGCGTTACTGATACGCCAATAAAAAAATACATGTGGGACTCGAGAACTGCCATGGCAAAGCTATTGCATAGCATTTTGTTTTCAATAAAATGTATTAAATTAGAAAAAAATAATTACCATAATTTTTTTCAATTATTAGAAAAGGCTATAGCCTTTTCTTTTTGAGCGTTACTGATACGCCAATAAAAAAATACATGTGGGACTCGAGAACTGCCATGGCAAAGCTATTGCATAGCATTTTGTTTTCAATAAAATGTATTAAATTAGAAAAAAATAATTACCATAATTTTTTTCAATTATTAGAAAAGGCTATAGCCTTTTCTTTTTGAGCGTTACTGATACGCCAATAAAAAAATACATGTGGGACTCGAGAACTGCCATGGCAAAGCTATTGCATAGCATTTTGTTTTCAATAAAATGTATTAAATTAGAAAAAAATAATTACCATAATTTTTTTCAATTATTAGAAAAGGCTATAGTCTTTTCTTTTTGAGCGTTACTGATACGCCAATAAAAAAATACATGTGGGACTCGAGAACTGCCATGGCAAAGCTATTGCATAGCATTTTGTTTTCAATAAAATGTATTAAATTAGAAAAAAATAATTACCATAATTTTTTTCAATTATTAGAAAAGGCTATAGCCTTTTCTTTTTGAGCGTTACTGATACGCCAATAAAAAAAGACATGTGGGACTCGAGAACTGCCATGGCAAAGCTATTGCATAGCATTTTGTTTTCAATAAAATGTATTAAATTAGAAAAAAATAATTACCATAATTTTTTTCAATTATTAGAAAAGGCTATAGTCTTTTCTTTTTGAGCGTTACTGATACGCCAATAAAAAAATACATGTGGGACTCGAGAACTGCCATGGCAAAGCTATTGCATAGCATTTTGTTTTCAATAAAATGTATTAAATTAGAAAAAAATAATTACCATAATTTTTTTCAATTATTAGAAAAGGCTATAGCCTTTTCTTTTTGAGCGTTACTGATACGCCAATAAAAAAATACATGTGGGACTCGAGAACTGCCATGGCAAAGCTATTGCATAGCATTTTGTTTTCAATAAAATGTATTAAATTAGAAAAAAATAATTACCATAATTTTTTTCAATTATTAGAAAAGGCTATAGTCTTTTCTTTTTGAGCGTTACTGATACGCCAATAAAAAAATACATGTGGGACTCGAGAACTGCCATGGCAAAGCTATTGCATAGCATTTTGTTTTCAATAAAATGTATTAAATTAGAAAAAAATAATTACCATAATTTTTTTCAATTATTAGAAAAGGCTATAGCCTTTTCTTTTTGAGCGTTACTGATACGCCAATAAAAAAATACATGTGGGACTCGAGAACTGCCATGGCAAAGCTATTGCATAGCATTTTGTTTTCAATAAAATGTATTAAATTAGAAAAAAATAATTACCATAATTTTTTTCAATTATTAGAAAAGGCTATAGCCTTTTCTTTTTGAGCGTTACTGATACGCCAATAAAAAAATACATGTGGGACTCGAGAACTGCCATGGCAAAGCTATTGCATAGCATTTTGTTTTCAATAAAATGTATTAAATTAGAAAAAAATAATTACCATAATTTTTTTCAATTATTAGAAAAGGCTATAGCCTTTTCTTTTTGAGCGTTACTGATACGCCAATAAAAAAATACATGTGGGACTCGAGAACTGCCATGGCAAAGCTATTGCATAGCATTTTGTTTTCAATAAAATGTATTAAATTAGAAAAAAATAATTACCATAATTTTTTTCAATTATTAGAAAAGGCTATAGCCTTTTCTTTTTGAGCGTTACTGATACGCCAATAAAAAAATACATGTGGGACTCGAGAACTGCCATGGCAAAGCTATTGCATAGCATTTTGTTTTCAATAAAATGTATTAAATTAGAAAAAAATAATTACCATAATTTTTTTCAATTATTAGAAAAGGCTATAGTCTTTTCTTTTTGAGCGTTACTGATACGCCAATAAAAAAATACATGTGGGACTCGAGAACTGCCATGGCAAAGCTATTGCATAGCATTTTGTTTTCAATAAAATGTATTAAATTAGAAAAAAATAATTACCATAATTTTTTTCAATTATTAGAAAAGGCTATAGCCTTTTCTTTTTGAGCGTTACTGATACGCCAATAAAAAAAGACATGTGGGACTCGAGAACTGCCATGGCAAAGCTATTGCATAGCATTTTGTTTTCAATAAAATGTATTAAATTAGAAAAAAATAATTACCATAATTTTTTTCAATTATTAGAAAAGGCTATAGTCTTTTCTTTTTGAGCGTTACTGATACGCCAATAAAAAAATACATGTGGGACTCGAGAACTGCCATGGCAAAGCTATTGCATAGCATTTTGTTTTCAATAAAATGTATTAAATTAGAAAAAAATAATTACCATAATTTTTTTCAATTATTAGAAAAGGCTATAGCCTTTTCTTTTTGAGCGTTACTGATACGCCAATAAAAAAATACATGTGGGACTCGAGAACTGCCATGGCAAAGCTATTGCATAGCATTTTGTTTTCAATAAAATGTATTAAATTAGAAAAAAATAATTACCATAATTTTTTTCAATTATTAGAAAAGGCTATAGCCTTTTCTTTTTGAGCGTTACTGATACGCCAATAAAAAAATACATGTGGGACTCGAGAACTGCCATGGCAAAGCTATTGCATAGCATTTTGTTTTCAATAAAATGTATTAAATTAGAAAAAAATAATTACCATAATTTTTTTCAATTATTAGAAAAGGCTATAGCCTTTTCTTTTTGAGCGTTACTGATACGCCAATAAAAAAATACATGTGGGACTCGAGAACTGCCATGGCAAAGCTATTGCATAGCATTTTGTTTTCAATAAAATGTATTAAATTAGAAAAAAATAATTACCATAATTTTTTTCAATTATTAGAAAAGGCTATAGCCTTTTCTTTTTGAGCGTTACTGATACGCCAATAAAAAAATACATGTGGGACTCGAGAACTGCCATGGCAAAGCTATTGCATAGCATTTTGTTTTCAATAAAATGTATTAAATTAGAAAAAAATAATTACCATAATTTTTTTCAATTATTAGAAAAGGCTATAGCCTTTTCTTTTTGAGCGTTACTGATACGCCAATAAAAAAATACATGTGGGACTCGAGAACTGCCATGGCAAAGCTATTGCATAGCATTTTGTTTTCAATAAAATGTATTAAATTAGAAAAAAATAATTACCATAATTTTTTTCAATTATTAGAAAAGGCTATAGTCTTTTCTTTTTGAGCGTTACTGATACGCCAATAAAAAAAGACATGTGGGACTCGAGAACTGCCATGGCAAAGCTATTGCATAGCATTTTGTTTTCAATAAAATGTATTAAATTAGAAAAAAATAATTACCATAATTTTTTTCAATTATTAGAAAAGGCTATAGTCTTTTCTTTTTGAGCGTTACTGATACACCAATAAAAAAAGACATGTGGGACTCGAGAACTGCCATGGCAAAGCTATTGCATAGCATTTTGTTTTCAATAAAATGTATTAAATTAGAAAAAAATAATTACCATAATTTTTTTCAATTATTAGAAAAGGCTATAGTCTTTTCTTTTTGAGCGTTACTGATACGCCAATAAAAAAATACATGTGGGACTCGAGAACTGCCATGGCAAAGCTATTGCATAGCATTTTGTTTTCAATAAAATGTATTAAATTAGAAAAAAATAATTACCATAATTTTTTTCAATTATTAGAAAAGGCTATAGTCTTTTCTTTTTGAGCGTTACTGATACGCCAATAAAAAAATACATGTGGGACTCGAGAACTGCCATGGCAAAGCTATTGCATAGCATTTTGTTTTCAATAAAATGTATTAAATTAGAAAAAAATAATTACCATAATTTTTTTCAATTATTAGAAAAGGCTATAGCCTTTTCTTTTTGAGCGTTACTGATACGCCAATAAAAAAATACATGTGGGACTCGAGAACTGCCATGGCAAAGCTATTGCATAGCATTTTGTTTTCAATAAAATGTATTAAATTAGAAAAAAATAATTACCATAATTTTTTTCAATTATTAGAAAAGGCTATAGCCTTTTCTTTTTGAGCGTTACTGATACGCCAATAAAAAAATACATGTGGGACTCGAGAACTGCCATGGCAAAGCTATTGCATAGCATTTTGTTTTCAATAAAATGTATTAAATTAGAAAAAAATAATTACCATAATTTTTTTCAATTATTAGAAAAGGCTATAGTCTTTTCTTTTTGAGCGTTACTGATACGCCAATAAAAAAAGACATGTGGGACTCGAGAACTGCCATGGCAAAGCTATTGCATAGCATTTTGTTTTCAATAAAATGTATTAAATTAGAAAAAAATAATTACCATAATTTTTTTCAATTATTAGAAAAGGCTATAGTCTTTTCTTTTTGAGCGTTACTGATACGCCAATAAAAAAAGACATGTGGGACTCGAGAACTGCCATGGCAAAGCTATTGCATAGCATTTTGTTTTCAATAAAATGTATTAAATTAGAAAAAAATAATTACCATAATTTTTTTCAATTATTAGAAAAGGCTATAGTCTTTTCTTTTTGAGCGTTACTGATACGCCAATAAAAAAAGACATGTGGGACTCGAGAACTGCCATGGCAAAGCTATTGCATAGCATTTTGTTTTCAATAAAATGTATTAAATTAGAAAAAAATAATTACCATAATTTTTTTCAATTATTAGAAAAGGCTATAGTCTTTTCTTTTTGAGCGTTACTGATACGCCAATAAAAAAAGACATGTGGGACTCGAGAACTGCCATGGCAAAGCTATTGCATAGCATTTTGTTTTCAATAAAATGTATTAAATTAGAAAAAAATAATTACCATAATTTTTTTCAATTTTTTTCTTTTTGAGCGTTACTGATACGCCAATAAAAAAATACATGTGGGACTCGAGAACTGCCATGGCAAAGCTATTGCATAGCATTTTGTTTTCAATAAAATGTATTAAATTAGAAAAAAATAATTACCATAATTTTTTTCAATTATTAGAAAAGGCTATAGTCTTTTCTTTTTGAGCGTTACTGATACGCCAATAAAAAAAGACATGTGGGACTCGAGAACTGCCATGGCAAAGCTATTGCATAGCATTTTGTTTTCAATAAAATGTATTAAATTAGAAAAAAATAATTACCATAATTTTTTTCAATTTTTTTCTTTTTGAGCGTTACTGATACGCCAATAAAAAAATACATGTGGGACTCGAGAACTGCCATGGCAAAGCTATTGCATAGCATTTTGTTTTCAATAAAATGTATTAAATTAGAAAAAAATAATTACCATAATTTTTTTCAATTATTAGAAAAGGCTATAGTCTTTTCTTTTTGAGCGTTACTGATACGCCAATAAAAAAAGACATGTGGGACTCGAGAACTGCCATGGCAAAGCTATTGCATAGCATTTTGTTTTCAATAAAATGTATTAAATTAGAAAAAAATAATTACCATAATTTTTTTCAATTTTTTTCTTTTTGAGCGTTACTGATACGCCAATAAAAAAATACATGTGGGACTCGAGAACTGCCATGGCAAAGCTATTGCATAGCATTTTGTTTTCAATAAAATGTATTAAATTAGAAAAAAATAATTACCATAATTTTTTTCAATTATTAGAAAAGGCTATAGTCTTTTCTTTTTGAGCGTTACTGATACGCCAATAAAAAAAGACATGTGGGACTCGAGAACTGCCATGGCAAAGCTATTGCATAGCATTTTGTTTTCAATAAAATGTATTAAATTAGAAAAAAATAATTACCATAATTTTTTTCAATTATTAGAAAAGGCTATAGCCTTTTCTTTTTGAGCGTTACTGATACGCCAATAAAAAAATACATGTGGGACTCGAGAACTGCCATGGCAAAGCTATTGCATAGCATTTTGTTTTCAATAAAATGTATTAAATTAGAAAAAAATAATTACCATAATTTTTTTCAATTATTAGAAAAGGCTATAGTCTTTTCTTTTTGAGCGTTACTGATACGCCAATAAAAAAAGACATGTGGGACTCGAGAACTGCCATGGCAAAGCTATTGCATAGCATTTTGTTTTCAATAAAATGTATTAAATTAGAAAAAAATAATTACCATAATTTTTTTCAATTATTAGAAAAGGCTATAGTCTTTTCTTTTTGAGCGTTACTGATACGCCAATAAAAAAATACATGTGGGACTCGAGAACTGCCATGGCAAAGCTATTGCATAGCATTTTGTTTTCAATAAAATGTATTAAATTAGAAAAAAATAATTACCATAATTTTTTTCAATTATTAGAAAAGGCTATAGCCTTTTCTTTTTGAGCGTTACTGATACGCCAATAAAAAAAGACATGTGGGACTCGAGAACTGCCATGGCAAAGCTATTGCATAGCATTTTGTTTTCAATAAAATGTATTAAATTAGAAAAAAATAATTACCATAATTTTTTTCAATTATTAGAAAAGGCTATAGTCTTTTCTTTTTGAGCGTTACTGATACGCCAATAAAAAAATACATGTGGGACTCGAGAACTGCCATGGCAAAGCTATTGCATAGCATTTTGTTTTCAATAAAATGTATTAAATTAGAAAAAAATAATTACCATAATTTTTTTCAATTATTAGAAAAGGCTATAGCCTTTTCTTTTTGAGCGTTACTGATACGCCAATAAAAAAATACATGTGGGACTCGAGAACTGCCATGGCAAAGCTATTGCATAGCATTTTGTTTTCAATAAAATGTATTAAATTAGAAAAAAATAATTACCATAATTTTTTTCAATTATTAGAAAAGGCTATAGCCTTTTCTTTTTGAGCGTTACTGATACGCCAATAAAAAAATACATGTGGGACTCGAGAACTGCCATGGCAAAGCTATTGCATAGCATTTTGTTTTCAATAAAATGTATTAAATTAGAAAAAAATAATTACCATAATTTTTTTCAATTATTAGAAAAGGCTATAGCCTTTTCTTTTTGAGCGTTACTGATACGCCAATAAAAAAATACATGTGGGACTCGAGAACTGCCATGGCAAAGCTATTGCATAGCATTTTGTTTTCAATAAAATGTATTAAATTAGAAAAAAATAATTACCATAATTTTTTTCAATTATTAGAAAAGGCTATAGTCTTTTCTTTTTGAGCGTTACTGATACGCCAATAAAAAAATACATGTGGGACTCGAGAACTGCCATGGCAAAGCTATTGCATAGCATTTTGTTTTCAATAAAATGTATTAAATTAGAAAAAAATAATTACCATAATTTTTTTCAATTATTAGAAAAGGCTATAGCCTTTTCTTTTTGAGCGTTACTGATACGCCAATAAAAAAATACATGTGGGACTCGAGAACTGCCATGGCAAAGCTATTGCATAGCATTTTGTTTTCAATAAAATGTATTAAATTAGAAAAAAATAATTACCATAATTTTTTTCAATTATTAGAAAAGGCTATAGCCTTTTCTTTTTGAGCGTTACTGATACGCCAATAAAAAAATACATGTGGGACTCGAGAACTGCCATGGCAAAGCTATTGCATAGCATTTTGTTTTCAATAAAATGTATTAAATTAGAAAAAAATAATTACCATAATTTTTTTCAATTATTAGAAAAGGCTATAGTCTTTTCTTTTTGAGCGTTACTGATACGCCAATAAAAAAAGACATGTGGGACTCGAGAACTGCCATGGCAAAGCTATTGCATAGCATTTTGTTTTCAATAAAATGTATTAAATTAGAAAAAAATAATTACCATAATTTTTTTCAATTATTAGAAAAGGCTATAGTCTTTTCTTTTTGAGCGTTACTGATACGCCAATAAAAAAAGACATGTGGGACTCGAGAACTGCCATGGCAAAGCTATTGCATAGCATTTTGTTTTCAATAAAATGTATTAAATTAGAAAAAAATAATTACCATAATTTTTTTCAATTATTAGAAAAGGCTATAGTCTTTTCTTTTTGAGCGTTACTGATACGCCAATAAAAAAATACATGTGGGACTCGAGAACTGCCATGGCAAAGCTATTGCATAGCATTTTGTTTTCAATAAAATGTATTAAATTAGAAAAAAATAATTACCATAATTTTTTTCAATTATTAGAAAAGGCTATAGCCTTTTCTTTTTGAGCGTTACTGATACGCCAATAAAAAAATACATGTGGGACTCGAGAACTGCCATGGCAAAGCTATTGCATAGCATTTTGTTTTCAATAAAAAGTATTAAATGAGAAAAAAATAATTACCATAATTTTTTTCAATTATTAGAAAAGGCTATAGCCTTTTCTTTTTGAGCGTTACTGATACGCCAATAAAAAAATACATGTGGGACTCGAGAACTGCCATGGCAAAGCTATTGCATAGCATTTTGTTTTCAATAAAATGTATTAAATTAGAAAAAAATAATTACCATAATTTTCTTTTCTTTTTGAGCGTTACTGATACGCCAATAAAAAAATACATGTGGGACTCGAGAACTGCCATGGCAAAGCTATTGCATAGCATTTTGTTTTCAATAAAATGTATTAAATTAGAAAAAAATAATTACCATAATTTTTTTCAATTATTAGAAAAGGCTATAGTCTTTTCTTTTTGAGCGTTACTGATACGCCAATAAAAAAAGACATGTGGGACTCGAGAACTGCCATGGCAAAGCTATTGCATAGCATTTTGTTTTCAATAAAATGTATTAAATTAGAAAAAAATAATTACCATAATTTTTTTCAATTATTAGAAAAGGCTATAGCCTTTTCTTTTTGAGCGTTACTGATACGCCAATAAAAAAATACATGTGGGACTCGAGAACTGCCATGGCAAAGCTATTGCATAGCATTTTGTTTTCAATAAAATGTATTAAATTAGAAAAAAATAATTACCATAATTTTTTTCAATTATTAGAAAAGGCTATAGCCTTTTCTTTTTGAGCGTTACTGATACGCCAATAAAAAAATACATGTGGGACTCGAGAACTGCCATGGCAAAGCTATTGCATAGCATTTTGTTTTCAATAAAATGTATTAAATTAGAAAAAAATAATTACCATAATTTTTTTCAATTATTAGAAAAGGCTATAGTCTTTTCTTTTTGAGCGTTACTGATACGCCAATAAAAAAATACATGTGGGACTCGAGAACTGCCATGGCAAAGCTATTGCATAGCATTTTGTTTTCAATAAAATGTATTAAATTAGAAAAAAATAATTACCATAATTTTTTTCAATTATTAGAAAAGGCTATAGCCTTTTCTTTTTGAGCGTTACTGATACGCCAATAAAAAAATACATGTGGGACTCGAGAACTGCCATGGCAAAGCTATTGCATAGCATTTTGTTTTCAATAAAATGTATTAAATTAGAAAAAAATAATTACCATAATTTTTTTCAATTATTAGAAAAGGCTATAGTCTTTTCTTTTTGAGCGTTACTGATACGCCAATAAAAAAATACATGTGGGACTCGAGAACTGCCATGGCAAAGCTATTGCATAGCATTTTGTTTTCAATAAAATGTATTAAATTAGAAAAAAATAATTACCATAATTTTTTTCAATTATTAGAAAAGGCTATAGCCTTTTCTTTTTGAGCGTTACTGATACGCCAATAAAAAAATACATGTGGGACTCGAGAACTGCCATGGCAAAGCTATTGCATAGCATTTTGTTTTCAATAAAATGTATTAAATTAGAAAAAAATAATTACCATAATTTTTTTCAATTATTAGAAAAGGCTATAGTCTTTTCTTTTTGAGCGTTACTGATACGCCAATAAAAAAATACATGTGGGACTCGAGAACTGCCATGGCAAAGCTATTGCATAGCATTTTGTTTTCAATAAAATGTATTAAATTAGAAAAAAATAATTACCATAATTTTTTTCAATTATTAGAAAAGGCTATAGCCTTTTCTTTTTGAGCGTTACTGATACGCCAATAAAAAAATACATGTGGGACTCGAGAACTGCCATGGCAAAGCTATTGCATAGCATTTTGTTTTCAATAAAATGTATTAAATTAGAAAAAAATAATTACCATAATTTTTTTCAATTATTAGAAAAGGCTATAGTCTTTTCTTTTTGAGCGTTACTGATACGCCAATAAAAAAATACATGTGGGACTCGAGAACTGCCATGGCAAAGCTATTGCATAGCATTTTGTTTTCAATAAAATGTATTAAATTAGAAAAAAATAATTACCATAATTTTTTTCAATTATTAGAAAAGGCTATAGTCTTTTCTTTTTGAGCGTTACTGATACGCCAATAAAAAAAGACATGTGGGACTCGAGAACTGCCATGGCAAAGCTATTGCATAGCATTTTGTTTTCAATAAAATGTATTAAATTAGAAAAAAATAATTACCATAATTTTTTTCAATTATTAGAAAAGGCTATAGCCTTTTCTTTTTGAGCGTTACTGATACGCCAATAAAAAAATACATGTGGGACTCGAGAACTGCCATGGCAAAGCTATTGCATAGCATTTTGTTTTCAATAAAATGTATTAAATTAGAAAAAAATAATTACCATAATTTTTTTCAATTATTAGAAAAGGCTATAGCCTTTTCTTTTTGAGCGTTACTGATACGCCAATAAAAAAATACATGTGGGACTCGAGAACTGCCATGGCAAAGCTATTGCATAGCATTTTGTTTTCAATAAAATGTATTAAATTAGAAAAAAATAATTACCATAATTTTTTTCAATTATTAGAAAAGGCTATAGTCTTTTCTTTTTGAGCGTTACTGATACGCCAATAAAAAAAGACATGTGGGACTCGAGAACTGCCATGGCAAAGCTATTGCATAGCATTTTGTTTTCAATAAAATGTATTAAATTAGAAAAAAATAATTACCATAATTTTTTTCAATTATTAGAAAAGGCTATAGTCTTTTCTTTTTGAGCGTTACTGATACGCCAATAAAAAAAGACATGTGGGACTCGAGAACTGCCATGGCAAAGCTATTGCATAGCATTTTGTTTTCAATAAAATGTATTAAATTAGAAAAAAATAATTACCATAATTTTTTTCAATTATTAGAAAAGGCTATAGCCTTTTCTTTTTGAGCGTTACTGATACGCCAATAAAAAAATACATGTGGGACTCGAGAACTGCCATGGCAAAGCTATTGCATAGCATTTTGTTTTCAATAAAATGTATTAAATTAGAAAAAAATAATTACCATAATTTTTTTCAATTATTAGAAAAGGCTATAGCCTTTTCTTTTTGAGCGTTACTGATACGCCAATAAAAAAATACATGTGGGACTCGAGAACTGCCATGGCAAAGCTATTGCATAGCATTTTGTTTTCAATAAAATGTATTAAATTAGAAAAAAATAATTACCATAATTTTTTTCAATTATTAGAAAAGGCTATAGCCTTTTCTTTTTGAGCGTTACTGATACGCCAATAAAAAAATACATGTGGGACTCGAGAACTGCCATGGCAAAGCTATTGCATAGCATTTTGTTTTCAATAAAATGTATTAAATTAGAAAAAAATAATTACCATAATTTTTTTCAATTATTAGAAAAGGCTATAGCCTTTTCTTTTTGAGCGTTACTGATACGCCAATAAAAAAATACATGTGGGACTCGAGAACTGCCATGGCAAAGCTATTGCATAGCATTTTGTTTTCAATAAAATGTATTAAATTAGAAAAAAATAATTACCATAATTTTTTTCAATTATTAGAAAAGGCTATAGCCTTTTCTTTTTGAGCGTTACTGATACGCCAATAAAAAAATACATGTGGGACTCGAGAACTGCCATGGCAAAGCTATTGCATAGCATTTTGTTTTCAATAAAATGTATTAAATTAGAAAAAAATAATTACCATAATTTTTTTCAATTATTAGAAAAGGCTATATATAGTCTTTTCTTTTTGAGCGTTACTGATACGCCAATAAAAAAATACATGTGGGACTCGAGAACTGCCATGGCAAAGCTATTGCATAGCATTTTGTTTTCAATAAAATGTATTAAATTAGAAAATAATAATTACCATAATTTTTTTCAATTATTAGAAAAGGCTATAGTCTTTTCTTTTTGAGCGTTACTGATACGCCAATAAAAAAAGACATGTGGGACTCGAGAACTGCCATGGCAAAGCTATTGCATAGCATTTTGTTTTCAATAAAATGTATTAAATTAGAAAAAAATAATTACCATAATTTTTTTCAATTATTAGAAAAGGCTATAGCCTTTTCTTTTTGAGCGTTACTGATACGCCAATAAAAAAATACATGTGGGACTCGAGAACTGCCATGGCAAAGCTATTGCATAGCATTTTGTTTTCAATAAAATGTATTAAATTAGAAAAAAATAATTACCATAATTTTTTTCAATTATTAGAAAAGGCTATAGCCTTTTCTTTTTGAGCGTTACTGATACGCCAATAAAAAAATACATGTGGGACTCGAGAACTGCCATGGCAAAGCTATTGCATAGCATTTTGTTTTCAATAAAATGTATTAAATTAGAAAAAAATAATTACCATAATTTTTTTCAATTATTAGAAAAGGCTATAGTCTTTTCTTTTTGAGCGTTACTGATACGCCAATAAAAAAAGACATGTGGGACTCGAGAACTGCCATGGCAAAGCTATTGCATAGCATTTTGTTTTCAATAAAATGTATTAAATTAGAAAAAAATAATTACCATAATTTTTTTCAATTATTAGAAAAGGCTATAGTCTTTTCTTTTTGAGCGTTACTGATACGCCAATAAAAAAAGACATGTGGGACTCGAGAACTGCCATGGCAAAGCTATTGCATAGCATTTTGTTTTCAATAAAATGTATTAAATTAGAAAAAAATAATTACCATAATTTTTTTCAATTATTAGAAAAGGCTATAGTCTTTTCTTTTTGAGCGTTACTGATACGCCAATAAAAAAAGACATGTGGGACTCGAGAACTGCCATGGCAAAGCTATTGCATAGCATTTTGTTTTCAATAAAATGTATTAAATTAGAAAAAAATAATTACCATAATTTTTTTCAATTATTAGAAAAGGCTATAGTCTTTTCTTTTTGAGCGTTACTGATACGCCAATAAAAAAATACATGTGGGACTCGAGAACTGCCATGGCAAAGCTATTGCATAGCATTTTGTTTTCAATAAAATGTATTAAATTAGAAAAAAATAATTACCATAATTTTTTTCAATTATTAGAAAAGGCTATAGCCTTTTCTTTTTGAGCGTTACTGATACGCCAATAAAAAAATACATGTGGGACTCGAGAACTGCCATGGCAAAGCTATTGCATAGCATTTTGTTTTCAATAAAATGTATTAAATTAGAAAAAAATAATTACCATAATTTTTTTCAATTATTAGAAAAGGCTATAGCCTTTTCTTTTTGAGCGTTACTGATACGCCAATAAAAAAATACATGTGGGACTCGAGAACTGCCATGGCAAAGCTATTGCATAGCATTTTGTTTTCAATAAAATGTATTAAATTAGAAAAAAATAATTACCATAATTTTTTTCAATTATTAGAAAAGGCTATAGCCTTTTCTTTTTGAGCGTTACTGATACGCCAATAAAAAAATACATGTGGGACTCGAGAACTGCCATGGCAAAGCTATTGCATAGCATTTTGTTTTCAATAAAATGTATTAAATTAGAAAAAAATAATTACCATAATTTTTTTCAATTATTAGAAAAGGCTATAGCCTTTTCTTTTTGAGCGTTACTGATACGCCAATAAAAAAATACATGTGGGACTCGAGAACTGCCATGGCAAAGCTATTGCATAGCATTTTGTTTTCAATAAAATGTATTAAATTAGAAAAAAATAATTACCATAATTTTTTTCAATTATTAGAAAAGGCTATAGTCTTTTCTTTTTGAGCGTTACTGATACGCCAATAAAAAAAGACATGTGGGACTCGAGAACTGCCATGGCAAAGCTATTGCATAGCATTTTGTTTTCAATAAAATGTATTAAATTAGAAAAAAATAATTACCATAATTTTTTTCAATTATTAGAAAAGGCTATAGTCTTTTCTT